>CAKNXH010001091.1:18815-82264 GCA_932178445.1 Andricus quercusramuli
TTTTTTCAAAGTGGCCTTAAAAAAAGACGGCACTATCTGCGATTTCCGTCATTGCGTGTTTGAACGTAAAAAATGATCTAGAATCTAGATCTGCAATGATTTTCGAAGTGACAAGACTTTCGAAAAAAATTAACCTCAGGGCACCCGTGCTAACCACTAGACCCCACGGCTAACTTAACACATTGAATATTTTGCACAAATGTCAGTGAAAAGTCAAATTTAAATCCGCGCTCATTTGTTCATTGCCGGTGACCGCGACTCCATTCAGACTGATACATATACCACTTCACCTGAGCATCCAATGTGACTGTACATTGTGAATATATAGATATGTAGAAGACAGTCAACGAATTATTCGACAACTTATAAATCAGTTATTCGTTTCTGTGCTAGAGTTATTGTAATCCAAATCGTTTGGAATCTGGAGGACTTTTTATGAACAATTGAATGTTTGCCTTGAACTTTGTCAAAATCTGCTGAATAAAAATTCGAAAACTGATGTTCGTAGATTGTCTTCCAATAGTTCGATGACTTTTTTCACTTTTTCGATGAAGTCTGCGGTTCTTTAATAAAAATTGTACGAGATTCTAAACAAAAAGTGGCCTATCCTAGAATGGTTGACTAGTCAAGTGAAGTTTCGACAACTTATTTTTTCCGTGTAAGAATCTAGTTTCCTTAAATCTCGTTTTCGCATTCAAAGAAATATTTCTTTAGATCAATGATTTTGAGCCTTTGAATAAAAAGATTTGAAATAAGTAATTCATTGATGCGTGAAACAAACATTTTGGTTTCTTCGAAATATTTCTTTTCTATAAAAGAAATGATACTGTTATTCTAATATATAATGCCATTAATCGAATGAAGTAATTTGTTCACTCAAATAATAATATATTTGCATGGAATATATGTTTCACTTGATAAATAGAATGGAATTCTTCTTTGTACCGAGTAGTTCTAAACATACGCCGCCAGGTGCGCAGAACTTATGGTCTCACAATAGAAATTGATTCTCCAGTCTTTAACTTAGCTATAAATTCTCACCACAGATATTGTAGTCCACGTTGGTGAAAGCCAGATGTCCTTGAATGGCAATCGTAATATGTTTCCGAGAGTAAATCGGAAAGTGAGGCCGGCAGGTGGGACGTACAATCTTGGCGAAAGAAGAGAATATGGGAAAACAATGAATACATACTGATTCTCCAGAACTGAATGTGGTTTTTCGAAAACTTACTTTTTAAATGTACGTTTAGGTGATTCTCCGCATAGCGTTACATTTGAGAATCCTAATGAAAACCCCAATTTTGCAATATAAAATTAAATGAATCGTATCAATTATATTGAAGGGACAAGAAATCGAAATCTGTAATTGGCAAGAAAAAATTGCAATAATTTTTGTATTCCTCCAACAATTAGGCTATGGACGCTTAGCGCAATATCCATCCTTTGAAAACGATTCACTCACAGGCATATTTCATGAAAATTTTCTTTGTAAAGTTTCTAGGGCTGAATAGTGAAAAATTTGTCTGCAAAATTATTATATTCAAAATGGAGGAAGAAATGAAAATATATTTCAGAAGAATATATTCGGTAATTTATAGAAATTTATAGATATTCAACGAAAAATGTGCGAAAATTCACCAGAAATTTACGAGTATTTTTAACATACTAATGTTATAAATACTTTCAGAAAATAGAGCGACACAAAAAAAATCTTTTCTTAGGTCTGGAGGTCAGACCATGTTTACTATATGCTTTTGGGGTCGCTGAATCAGAATCCGAGGTCCAAGGAATCCCAGCACGTCAGGGTTCCGACATAACCTCAAAAAACCGCATAAAAATTCTTTTTCCGGGTCTGGAGGTCAGACTAAGTTGACTATATGTTTTTGGGGTCACTGAATCTGAATCCGTAGTCTAAAAACTCCAGCACGTCAGGCTTTTGATTTTAAAAGAAACTCGTGAAATTTATTCGTCAGACTTACGTGTGTCTGCATCCAGGGCACCTCCTCGTGGAAACGGTGGGCAATGAAGTGAGCCTGTGATCCGGGTAAGTCCCTGAATTGCGGCTTTGATGCCGTCACTGCAGACGCTCACAAGCGTTTTACGATGCGGAGAGCTGGATCCTCAGAATTCGGATACAGCGACCACAAACACATATAGTAAACATGGTCTAATCTCAAGACCCAAAACAAGATTTTTATGAGGTTTTTTTTAGGCTAAGTCAGAACCCTGACATGATGGAGTTTTTTAGACCTCGGATTTGGATTAGGCGACCCCAAAAACATATACAGTAAACATGGTCTGACCAGAGCCGAAAAAAGATTTTTTTTTTTGTGTGGCTGTGTTATGATTGAAATTTGATTTTAATGTGCGTATTCTTTGAGCGAAGCTTACATTATCAAGAAACATTATTTTTCAATTCAAACCGCTTCTTAATTACGCCATGATTTGAGATTTAATTGGATAAAGTTTCAAATCGTGCATACCTCCGAATAATAATTCACAACTGCGTATACCCATGTATTTTGACTCGCTGATTACGAAAATGATAGTGAAAATACAACACAGCACAATGTGTAGCGGTTTGCCTTAGATAGTATGAAAATCCCTGGAAGGCTGAATACTGAGATGCGAACTAGTTACAGGGGTGCCTTCCCGCCCCCCCACGTGATGTTGGAAAAAGGTAAGGGTTTGACCAAAATTATTTCTGTGACTAGTTACAGGGATGCCTCCCCCCACGAGACGTTGGAAAGGGGAAGGTATGTGACCCACATTATTTCTGTGACTAGTCATAGGGTTGCTTTCCCGCCCCCAACATGGCATTGGAAAAGGGTAAGGGTTTGACCAACATTATTTCTGTGACTGGTTACAGGGGTGCCTTCCGTCCCCACTAGACGTTGGAAAGGGGAAAGTATGTGACCCACATTATTTCTGTGACCAGTCACAGGGTTGCCTTCCTGCTCCCCACGTGACGCTGGAAAAGGGTAAGGGTTTAGCCAACATTATTCCTGTGACTAGTTACTGGGGTGTCTTCCCGCCCCCCACTAGACGTTGGAAAGGGGAAGGCATGTGACCCCCATTATTTCCGTGATCAGTCGCAGGGTTGCCTTCCCCCCCACGTGACGTGAGAAAAGGCTGAGGGTTCGACCAACATTATTTCTGTGACGAGTTACAGGGGTGCCTCCCCCCCCCTCCCCCCACGAGACGTTGGAAAGGGGAAGGTATGTGACTTACATTATTTCTGTGACCAGTCACAGGGTTGCCTTCCTGCTCCCCGTGTGACGGTGGGAAAGGGTAAGGGTTAAACCAACATTATTTCTGTGACTAGTCACAGGGGTGCCTTCCCACCCCCGCGAGACTTCAGCAAGGGGAAGGTATGTGGCCCACATAATTTCTGTGACCAGTCACAGGGTTGCCTTCCCGCCCCCCACGTGACGTTGGAAAAAGGTAAGGGTTTGACCAACATTATTTCTGTGATTAGTTACAGGGTGTCTTCCCGCCCCCACGTGACGTGAGAAAAGGCTGAGGGTTTCACCAAAATTATTTCTGTGACTAGTCACATTATATGTTAAACATCATTCTATCAAATGCATATTACATTTATTTCTGTATGTTGGCTTATGATTGCTTATTTAGATATAGCGAAATAAAGTACACATTGTATTTATCATGATTACTTGAATATTCGTTCCTAATCTTGAATTTAATTTTATCCTCAGCTACCGTTGAAATTTTATATCATTTCAATGAATTTATATTATTACAATTCAAAATATGCACTAATATTAGGAACATATCTACGTATTTTCCTTGTCTTGTTTTGATAATTGAAAAAAAGTGCGCATCCTATAGAAAAACAATTTTTTTATTATGCATTTTATTGCAACTTGTGTCGTTATTCTATAGATTTAATTTGTTTATGTTCAACGTTATTTTTTACGATTCGCACCAAGAATATGCATCCTAGCGTAAAGTGGTCCTGTTAAAATTTGTAAATGTAATTTAGGCGAGAAATTTTGCTAGACAAAATGTTGTTATTGTAGCGTGTACCCTTTTTCCAAAAAGTATATATTTTTTTATTTTAAATGTATTTTTATAACAAAAGTATATAACAAATTTGTAGATCTTTTTTGGTTGAACAACTTTTGTTTATCCGCCTTTTGTCATACCTTGCGTCGGTTTTACAAATTCTTTTTTTTATTCACGGAATAAAAAAGTGCTGTAAATTTTTATTGACCGAGTCTGTGACTTTAGGATAGGTCCGAAACCATTTAAAAATTTAAAATATCGTATACAAAAATCATGCAAAGAGTGTTTGAAGAAATATAATACTTCTCAGATTGCATCCAGCATGGTCAGTGAAGCACTTCTAGATGCCACCAACAAAATATCACAGAGAAATTTGTAAGTCGTTGAACACTCCGATAGTAGATTCTCGAAGATAGTCAAAGACGGGTTCATCGACTGTCAAGCTAGCCATTTATGTGAATAAACAATAAAGAATTCTTTCTTATATTTATAATATTATTATTTTTAACTTATATATTTATTTAAACATAATGTAACACACACATACTACTTATAATAATCGCACGCTTTTTACGCTCTAAAAATTCGGACCCACGCTGCGGGAATTAGAAGTACCCATACGCTAGACACGAGACTAAAGCAACTTTTCCCTAACCGCTCACGCCCCTCAGCTAATCTTTCGGGCTGAAAACACAGTGAAAAATCTTGGCGTTGTGCTACAGCTGAAAACTGCGTGGCCACGTCAAACGAATTTTAGTGAGGGCTGCGAATTAGACAGTTCGCTGCAAGACTGACTTTGCCTAATAAATTAAACACATTGTTCAAACAATTTTTGTTCAAATAATTGAAAAATATCATTTTTCACGGAAAATCATTTTTCAACTGAGGGATGATTTTACGTGAAAAAATGTTTTTGTAACGCACGCACGAAATGTTTGCTTTTCGAGGCATGTATTGCGTGCGGGAAGTGACCAATTCAAAAGCCGTGGTAAAAAGCAGTTATAAAAAGACTTTTTCTAGTTGCTGCGCTTGCGCACTTCCAGCCAGATTACTTTTTCTTGCTGTTGCGCTTGCGCATTTCGATTCAGATTTACTTTCCAGGACTGCCCAAATAATAACCTCACTTCATTATGATTTGACGATTGAGAGACTGATTGTGAGTAGTGAATAGTGATTGGACAAACTCGAAGTGATAAGTTCCCATAAATGACTGATAAATTACTATAAATTACCGATAAATTACCGAAAATTTCAGAAATTTCTGGATACCTGAAATTTCCCCAAATTTATCAATTTTCCATAAATTTCCGGAAATTTTGGAAATTTAGCAATTTTCCATGAATTTCCAGAAATTTAGCAAATTTCCATATATTCCCGGAAATTTTGGAAATTTTCAAATTTTTTCCAAAAAGCTTTGGCTACCTGAAATTTCCGGTAATTTAGCAATTTTTCATAAATTACCGGAAATTTAGCAATTTTCCCACAAATTTCTGGAAATTTTTGGAATCTTTCCAAAAAACTTTCGAGACCAGAAATTTCCGATAATTTAGCAACTTTTCATAAATTTCCGGAAATTTGGGAAATTTAGCATTTTCCGGAAATTTTTGGATTTTTTCCAAAAAGCTTTGGATACCTTGAATTTCTGGGAATTTTCGGTAATTTACATATGCACCGGAAATTTTTGGTAATTTTACCACAAATTTCCAAAAATTACCATAAATTTCCAAAAAAATTATTCTTATTGTTTCTCAAATCGAAAATTTCCTGCATTTGTTACAAAAAATATCGTATGCAACAGGTGCTGAAAGTAGACAGTTGCAACTCTTGTGAAGTTTACAGTACTTGCCATCGGCTCATCTTCGGGTCGTTTCCGGCTTGTCTTCGGCTCGTTTACAGCTCGCCTTCGGCTCGCTTCCAACTCGCCTACGACTCGCCTAAAACTCCCCTTCGACTCGCCTCTGGCTCGTGCAGCAAACTTCACACTCGTGTGGAACAGCCTACTTTCCGCACTTGTAGCACAATATACTATTTTTCTTCATTCAAAGTAAAATTGTTCAAATAATTTCTCAAATTTGTGAGTGTTTGGTTTTCGGCTCGTCTCCAAGAGAGGGTGCCCTTGAGGGCCGTCGAGGTCCCTCTCGTCGACTGTTGCGCACCTACTTCCCCCAGTTACTCTTCCCACGTCGCCCCGAACGGACGTATGTCGGCGCGTATGTGGCTACGCGATAGCCACATAGTGTAGTGACTCAGTGCACTCTCTCATCGTGTGACAGCCAACGAGACGTGTGGTCAACTGGTACGAATGTGTGGTGCAGTGTGGTGTAGTGTGGGGGATCAAATAAACCAGTGATCTCAACAACATTTGGCGCCTCTTATTTCTTGTGCTCTCCAGCCACCCTCTCCCTCCAGCAAAGAGAAACATTGGTCCTTCGAGCCGGATGCAGCTATGATAGGGAGGTGATCGCGCGTCGAGGGAGGCAGAGACCAGGAGTCATCGGGTGTCGTCAGCGAGAGTCAAGCCCGCAGCTTTCCGACTACAAGCCCGACGCGCTGCCGCCTGAGCAGCTCGGCTAGCCGACAGTGGAAGTGGAGACCAGGATCCATCAAGCGTAAGTCGACGGCAGTCGTCGTCATGTAAGTGCAATTACACGCATCTTCATTACGAACAATGGACGTGAGAGCGAGGGGCGGGAGAGGCGGTCGAATCTGTCCTACGCACAGATCTCTGCCTCTCTCTCGAACAATCTCCCAGTCACGGTCGAAAGCATCACTCATATCACGCGGGAGGCGGGGGAGGCGATCGAATCTGTCCTACGCACAGCTATCTCTGTCTCTCTCCCGCGCAATCTCCCACTCACGGTCGAGAGCATTGCGCATATCGCATATCGCATATCGCATATCGCATACCGCATACCGCATATCGCATATCGCATATCGCACATCGCATATCGCACATCACATATCACACATCATATTCGGAGTTATATATTACTTCTTTATTGATAATTCGCCATTTCTATACTTCTACGCACGCAAAACGCGTTGCAGATACTTCACTACCTCCTCTTCCCTCTTATTCCTCCCTCAGTGATTTTATTGTTTTAGTAGTCTTAATATTATTACTGTTACAATTGGAATTGTATATGGCGTTTTGTGAACATAGATGCATCTATTCCATTCTCGCCCCCTTCCTTATCTGCCATCTTACTTATTATTTCATCAAGAGCTGCTGTGTTTCTTTGTTCAAATCATTCATTTCATAACCTGTTAAATTTAAGTTCACAGAATTACTGTTACGCATTGATTCAATAATTTCTTGAGCACTTTCTATGCTAATGTTAATTTTGTGTTCAGTTGATCTATATCTTTGATTCCCTTTGGTTTTCTTATTAATGCGACAACATGATTTCTGCAGCTTTTATGATTCACCCAATCTTCTACACTTTTCCTCTGCTTGAACCCTTACTCCCTCGATCACACGCGGTCGAGAATTCTCCTACGCACACCTATATCTCCTTCCTTCTTAAAGAAGTTATAACTCTACTATTTAGATATTTGCCAAGGGGTATGTGTATATTGTAGGGGCATGTGTGCATATATAGACGTCATATAAGTTGTATATTGCTATCTCATTATATACTTTCATTTCATGGATAGCTTCATGTGGATGTTCATTTCTATGCTTGACATATCACGTATCCATTCATATTCATAATTGGATCTTCTTTCTTTGGTTTGGTTTCGGTCGAAAATTCTCCCATGCATGCCTCTATCTCTTTCTTTCTTAAAGAAATTATAGTGATACTATCGAGACATTTATTGTGGGATATGTGTGTCCTATACACATTACAAGTGTTATGGAGGTATTGCATATTGTAGATTGTTGTATTATTACACATTTTAATCTTTATGGACAAGTTTATGTAGATGTATAATTTCGATTTGGTATACCATATTTCGGGTCTCATTCATAGTCATATATTATTTCTGTGTTGTTCATTCACCATTTTTATTATAATAATAAAATTAGAAACAGTATAACTGGCAATTGCTGATCAATCTCGCTACACTGAGCGAAGAATTCCCCAATGGTTCGGGTTTACACCCCAAGAGTTGGGGTGGTTTCTCTTTTTTTCTGTTTCACACGAAGGATTGGTGCGCTCGCACCAACGAGTCGTTCGAGCTCCCCAACCATTGGGGTGCTCTCCCTCAGCAGCAGCGGCCGAACTGGTGGGGTGCGCGCCCTCATGGTTGGGCAGCTCGCACCAATGATTCGGGAGATTCGAGTCATCCACCGCGTTGGATGTTGCGCGTTCGACGTTTGCGCATGTTCGCTAATGGCCGCAGCTGATAAACATCAGGCTCTTCCCGAATATCACTGTTTCTAGTTTATGTCAATTTTATTATTCATGTGCGAGATGTCAGTGGGATACAGTGTAAACTAGTTATCTGGTTTTTCTTTGGATAATCATTAACGAAGGTAAGAGAAATATAAAACCTTATTTTTTCTCCAGAATTATTTTTGTATATATACAAAAATAATTCTTCGTTAATGAACCTTCATTAATGATTATCCAAAGAAAAACCACATAACTAGTTTACACTGTATTCCACTGACATATCGCACATGAATAATAAAATTGACATAAACTAGAAACAGTTATATTCGGGAAGAGCCTGATGTTTATCAGCTGCCGCCATTAGCGAACATGCGCAAACGTCGAACGCGCAACATCCAACGCGGTGGACGATTCGAATCTCCCGAATCATAGGTGCAAGCTCCCCAACCATTAGGGCGCGCATCCCACCAGTTCGGCCGCTGCTGCTTCGGGTGAGCACCCCAATGGTTGGGGAGCTCGCACGACTCGTTGGTGCGAGCGCACCAATCCTTCGTGTGAAACAGAAAAAAAGAGAAACCACCCCAACTACTGGGGTGTAAACCCGAACCACTGGGGAATTCTTCGCTCAGTGTGGTAATAACTTCAAACGAAGAGCTTCAAGAATCATCATGCCTCACAGTACACACAGAAATACACAAACTGACTGATAGTTTCAGATTGAGATTGACACTCTTTACTGCAATCACGTTCAATAAGCAAAGCTCTTCACGAGGCCACATTAGTATCCAAGATCCTTCGTTTCAAGCGTCAATCACAAAACTAAAACTTTTCGTCACGCAGTTCGTAATCATTTCTCTCCACACATCCTTATTCTTGGATACAACTTCCGCCTCTTCGAAATCCATACATCTTCTTAGACATGCTCTTGTGTTTCTATGGCTTTTTATATTTTGTCGACGTAGACTCTCATTCACTTATTTCCACCATTCTTTCTGCGATCTGCCTCTGGATACGCTGCCATTCACTTTACTTGAATACACATGTTTCGTTAGTCGTTCTCCCCTCATTCTCTCAACATGACCCAACCATCCAAACAAATTTCTTTTCATTTGTCAAATAGCGTTTCCTCCTTACCACATTCTTTGAAAATCCTCTCATCACTGTCTTTGTTAAGTAGCCTCTTACATTCACCATTTTTATACATCTATGCAAGCACACACGCGTTGCACATACGTCCCAGCCTTTTCTTCCTTTGTTCATTGATTATGGCGCATTTGGCGGGCGGCATTCGACCCCACTGTCAATGCTTCATCAATTTTCGAGGTGGGTGACGTTTAGCGACGATGTGCTGCAACAATCCTGGACGAGCCCGCAGCCGATTGGACAGCTAGTCACCGGCATTCAAGGAGAATCGTCTAGGACTCACCCATCAGCTTCCAGATGCGGATCATGAGGGAGCAACTTCTACGCAGACATCGAGAGTGCTTCCGTCAACGCCCGCAATCAGATCTACGAGCATCGACGCAGGTTCAGCAGCAGTCAGCCCAAGAACAATAGCAGTCGGCCCATGGACTACACAACGTCGGATCCACACAGGGTGGAACAACAACTATAACAACGGCTGCTCAGCCACAGGTAGTACAAGTCATTCAGCAACCCCTCAGCAGACAGGCATACCATATGCCCGTCCATTTACAACATCGGAGTGCCAATGGGCGCTGACACAGCGCTTTCATTCTCGAAGAGCTTGGACGACAATTGGAGGTTTTTGCAACTGGGCCTTCGGCTGATAGTATCATGCAGATGGAGATTCCCCTGCAGAGTCAGATGCAGGAGCTGCAGAGCAGATGAATCAGCAGACTAATCGATCAAATCAACAGTCTGACCAGATCAACCAACAGGCGAATCGGCAGGTCAGCCAAAGGATTGATGTCCGGATAGGACAGCAGCAGCATTCGCAGAATTTCGCTCTTCGGAATCAATATCAAATTCAGCAGCAGACGCTGAGGGCGTCGCCTCAACAGATTAACTCCCAGATCACTCAGATTCAGCTGACGACTCAGCAACAGCCTTTCGCCTCACAACAAGAACAACTGATGACTGGTCCCCCGATGACTTAGCAGAGATCTCAGTAAATTAGTCCTGAGGGGCACTTGTCGCGACAGATTTTCGTCAGCGATCATTGCCTGCTCAACAGTTCCAAGGACGACAACCAATTGCAAGGAATGAATCTCGCCGACCCACGGTTTCGCCATTTGCGAGCTGTCGATCTTCTACCATCGAGCCGACGCTTGCCCTTTGTTCCTTTGGACCGAGCTGCGCGCGCTAGCTCGCTTCACTTACTACATACCACATCATGGAGCATGGCAACGGGGAGATCGTCATCGCCGCCTGGAAGTAATCTTCAACGCACCAACACCTACGTCTACTGGCTACAGTCTTAATGACACGCTTCCCTGGGCCCAAATTGCAAATCAATTCAAGCCACGTACTAATTCGATGAAGACGACACAAACGTGATTGCGGCGCTGAATCCTGCCTGATGCATCGGCAGACTCCGGTGAACGAACAAGACCTCGATTTGCAACGCACTGTTATTGAGTGCTTGGGAGAATTACCCCGTCGCATACTATCGACAGTTGGCTATGACATCTACCCGAGTTATTCTGGAGGATTGCTTTGTCGACGACATATCGGCGGGATGCAACGACCTTCGAGAAGCGAAGCGGCTTCAGGAGCAGCTTATCGGCGGATTTCGTCTCCGCAAATGGATCGTCAATCCATCGGAGCTGCTAGAAGATTTACCAGAAAAAGACCGTCTTCGCTCGTCCCGACTTCAACTTTGCAGCGATGGCATCACCGACGAGCTCGGCATTTGCTGTGATCCGCAAAATTATTGGGTTCATCTGACTCCCCGGAGATTCACTCGCATCGTTCGACTAAGCGCACCATTTTCGGCACCTTTGTTAAATGGTTTAGTCCTTGCGGTTAGATCGCTCCCGTCACTCTAATGCGAAACTAAATCATGCGAATACTACTCCTAGACCCAAGGTTAATAATTTTAATTGACATTAATCGACCGTCAAGTCAGACTAAATGAGCGAGTGTTATTAAACGCGAAGCGACGACATCAGCGACTTCCGTCGAATCAGAGCATAGGAATTCGGCCTAACGGCGGGCGGCTAGCAGATAATCGTTCAAGGAACGAGGCGGGCGGTATGTTTGGTTTTCGGCTCGTCTCCAAAAGAGGGCGCCCTTGAGGTCCGTCGAGGTCCCTCTCGTCGACTGTTGCGCACCTACTTCCCCCAGTTACTCTTCCCACGTTGCCCCGAACGGACGTATGTCGGCGCGTATGTGGCTACGCGATAGCCACATAGTGTAGTTACTCAGTGCACTCTCTCATCGTGTGGCAGCCAACGAGACGTGTGGTCAACCGGTACGAATGAGTGGTGCAGTGTGGTGTAGTGTAGTGGATCAAATAAACCAGTGATCTCAACAACATTTGGCACCTCTTATTTCTTGTGCTCTCCAGCCACCCCCTCCCTCCAGCAAAGAGAAACAGTGAGATATTACATAAAAACTAATCACACCGTTCGATTCTATGAAAAAAATATAAAATCCATGTAATAGATGTAATAAGTTATTAAAGAAATGGTTATTTTTAATGAAATTTTTGGTGGGAAATAGCAATTCTAACAACAATCCACGAATAGCATTTTTGATTCTATATCATAATAATAAATTTTATTAAATAAATGAGAAAATTTTTCAAACAATTGTTGTGTGTCTTTTTGAAATAATAACCCAGATATTCGATTCGTTATATCTCGGCGACCTGTCAGTGTTTCAAGAAGTATTAGTAGTGACCTGATTAACTTCTAAACAAATTTTTATTATTTATTAAAATTATAAATATGAAGATGGCTTTTATGTAAATTTTTTTATCATCAAAAACAAACACACTTCATTCTATTATGAGACATATTTTTATTTATTTTTTAAATACTTTTATAAATATCTCATATACAGAAATACAAACTTAAAAATAAAATCTGATTGCATTCAGTTTTTTGCAATGTAATAATGGCCATCTTCTAATGTGTTTTGAATAGAAATAAGTGTATTATAAGTGATATCGCGCGAAGATTGAGAAAGACGTAGGAATACTTGATACCACTCAATATTTTCAAGCCTGTAAATGTTAGTTTAAGAAAGAATCGTACAACTTTGTTAAAGTAATTTGATATCTAGCAGAATAAGGTAGCAAGTGAATAAAATTTTTCACCTCATCTAAATCTTGGAAATTTAAATCCTTTATCCGACCAGTTGTAGAAGAAAACGATCGATTTTTGATTCGAAGAAAGGCATAGCTTTTTATCATAAATAATGATTTTAAAATTTAAATTTTTAATTCGAAAAAAAGATTTTTTTCGAATTGAAAATTTTAATTTTAAAAATATATAGCTTCATCTGGTCTGAAAGGACGTTAATACTGTCTGTATAAGAGGAGATACCTTGGATCGATATTATAGATTTCCAATTTTCACGGTTTGTGAAGGATTTCTCTAATGATTGATAGTTACCTATCTCTAATGATAATATAGATTCCTAGTTAAAACATATATCTAACATAACACCTTGCAAATAAAGCGTATTCGAAAAGAGGACTCTTCTTCCGATCTCTCCCGGAGCTTAGTGGTTTAGAGCACCTGACCGGCAATCAGTTGACATGGCGTTCGAATCCCAGCGGAGCGAAAGGGAGTAGATCTTTTTCTCGAATTAAAAATTTTAATTTTGAAAATATATAGCTCCATCTGGTCTGAAAGGACGTTAATACTGTCTGTATTAGAGGAGATACCTTGAATCGATATTATAAATTTTCAATTTTCACGGTTTGTGAAGGATAATGATTGATCTAATGATTGATAGTTACCTATCTCTGATGATAATATAGATTCCTAGTTAATGATTATAAATTATTCTTAATATCGTTATGCATTCTTCAATTACTTTTTGTTGTAAACAATTTATTTGCACATTTATTGATTTTTAATAAGCAAGCCAATGTTCACCAATCTGGTTGCCGACTTGAAGCATGCGCAGGGAAAAAAGATCCAAGATTTGGGATCACTGAATCTGCACCCAGTGTCTACTACACTCATACAGATGTGGATTTGTCACTGAGCGCCACGACTGAGCGCGCCTCTGCAAATTCTCTCTAATAGTCATGGAGTGTTTCCCTGACTCGTATTCAAGTTCTTTGTTTCTAAATCACGGGCTTATTTAATTCAAGTGTTTGAAAATATGAGTTTTTTTATAGCTATTTCATGAATGTATGAATTTTCTTTGTAAACTGTCTGATGAGAATTCCAGGACTGTTGTTCCTTGAGTGTGCTTGAAAACTTCCATAACTTTTTTTATATTTTTCCATTAAAGTTTATGATCACTTCATAGAAAGTATACGAGACTTTAGAATAATGATGGACCGTCCAGAAGTCCAGCACTAATCTAGGAAATGTTCCACGACTTATTTTTTCCGTATTGTTGATGTTATTTTTCACGATCGAAGCAAAAATTACGTATCCTATAAAAAATTATTAATGGAAAATGTGTAGCTCTTTTCTAAGTAAACAACTTTTGTGTATTATTTTGTTGTTGGTTGTGCCGTTTATCCAACCATTTAATTTATTTTCTTCTTAACGCCATGTGATGAGTGGGTCACGTGACCCGATTCCTACCTTACCGACACTTTTTTTTATTTGTAAACTTATGTTCACACGAATAGCCATATCGAGTTGAAAATTTGGGATAATAAATAAGAAGCACTAAGAAATTCGGCTCTGGTCCTGAATTTTAATATTTATGAAAAAAGCAAGAAAAAAAAAATTATTTACAAAATAAACTTCTCTCATAATTACAAAAATTTAGGACCAGATCCGCATTTCTTAGTGCTTCTTATTTATTATCCCAAATTTTCAACTCGATGTAGCTATTCGTGTGAACATAAGTTTACAAATAAAAAAAGTGTCGGTAAGGTAAGAATCCGGTCATGTGGCCCACTCGTCACATGGCCTTAAATCAGTCTTCTACAAATGAAAGAAAAACTACGCGCCCCATCAAAAAGTTATTGATAACAAAATTTTTAGATCATTTTGGAGCGTAATTTTTGTCCTCTCATCTTTTTCTGTATCTTGTAAATTTTTACCGCGAAATGGAATTTTTTATTTTGTATTATTTTTTTGCGCAATGAAAATTTAAATTTTCGTCTGTTTTTTTAGAATTTCGTAAATTCTATAACTTCGGTAATTCTTATTTTATCAAAAAAAGTCATGAGATATTTTGTTCACCTTTTTGAGCACAATTGATATTCGTGCACACAATTTTTAAATATTAAAAAAAGTGTTCTCAAAATTTTTCAAAATTTCAATTAATTTGTATCCAAAATGACTGGCTCACAACTTGACCTCCATTTTAGGACACATAAAGAGCACTAGACTATTACGTGCGCGCTAACTCTTTGTATTCATTTCTCTCCTTTACTCAATTTTCGAATCACTATATATCGGGATCACTATATGCGGGTACTTTTGATGCCATTTTTACAAATAACGAGGAGATAGAGA
Organism: Andricus quercusramuli; assembly: GCA_932178445.1. Lineage (NCBI taxonomy): Eukaryota > Metazoa > Arthropoda > Insecta > Hymenoptera > Cynipidae > Andricus > Andricus quercusramuli. The sequence continues at coordinate 33,805 of CAKNXH010001091.1, forward strand.
AGCAGATAAGGAAGTTGAAAAGTTCAAAAGCAGCAGGGCTGGATGGGGTAGAGAACGAAGCATGGCTGTTTAGTACACAAGAGGTTAGGGAGAGACTGAAGGATGTAGTGAAGAAAGTATGGAGGGGCGAGGGATTTCCAGGAGGGTGGAGAGAAGGGTTAATAGGGCCACTGTATAAGAAAGGGGATAGAGATAGGCAGGACAATTATAGAGGGATTACGCTAATGAATACGGCGTATAAGGTATACGCGATGGTGGTGGCAGAGAGACTGCGGAAGGATGTTGAGGCGAAAGGAATATTGCCGGAGACGCAGGCGGGATTTAGAGCGGGTAGAAGTACTATCGACAATATCTACGTGCTGCAGCACGTGGTGGATAGAGAATTAGCGAAGAAGGGGACGAGAGCGTACGCGTTTTTTGTGGATCCCAAAGGCGCGCTTCCTTCGGTGGATAGGGGGAGGTTGTGGGAGGCGATGGAGGATAGGGGAGTAGAGAGAGGCCTAATTGAAAGGGTAATGGAGATATATGAAGAGACCAATGACAAGGTAAGAGGAGGGAAGGGGATTTCGGAGGGATTCTGGATGGATAGTGGGCTAAGGCAAGGGTGTCCACTTAGCCCAACATTTTTTGCGATTTGAATTGCGGATATGGAAAGTAAGCTGGAGGCAGGGGTGGTAGGAAAAGTCAGGATAGGAGGGTTTGGAATTTGGTAACTAGCGTATGCAGATGACATAGTGTTGCTGGCAACCAGCGAGGAGGCCTTGAAGGAGATGATTAAGAAGTTAAGAAGATACCTGGATGAAAAGGGGTTAGAGCCGAATGCAAAAAAGTCCAAGGTTATGGTGATCAGAAAAGGAGGGGGAAGGGATAAGGGAAGGGAATGGAAGTGGAAGGGAAAGGAGGTACAGGATGTGAAAGAGTTTGTGTATCTGGGCTTCGTGTTTCGAAGGAATGGGGGAGTGGATGGTCACATAAAAGAGAGAGTGAGGAGGGCAAATGTGGTAATGAGGCAGGTGTGGGGGTTGGGAAAGAAGTTATTCGCAGATGATTTTGGAAGCAGAATGAAAATTTTTGATTCACTAGTGATGAGTGTGCTATTGTATGGGGTAGAGGTGTGGGGGTGGAAGGAAAGTGAAGAGGTAAATAGAACGCAGGAGAGTTATGTGAAGTGGACCCTGGAGTTGGCAAGGAACACGCCTAATTATATTTTCAGGAGAGAGACGGGGAGAAAGAGTGTAGGAATTCTAGCAGGGAGCTCGGCGTGTAAATATGAGGGGAAATTTTTGGAAGAGGGGGGAAGTAGGCTGGTTAGGGAGTGTTGGTAGGAGAAGGAGAACAGGGGAGGGAGATGGACGAAGTGAGGAGGATGCACGAGGAAGGAAGGAAGGTTTATGACTTGGTTAAGCAAAACAGCATGGAGAGAGAGAAGACAGAAGGGGAAGAGAGAATAAGAGAGTCAAGATTTAACGGGAACTATGTGTGAATTATGCCAAGGGCAAGAGCGCAATATTTGTGTCTAAAAGGAGAGAAAGGAAGTCAGGAACTTATAGCGAGGATGAGGTGTGGGTGTATGGAGGGTTTCAATAGGTTCTGGCTCTCTCGGGAGAAGAGGATGTGTGAACTGTGTGAAGAGGGGGATGCAAGAGTGGAGCACTGGTTGGATGAGTGCGTGGAGGTGGAAAGAAGTGAGATAAGCATGGAGGCATCGTTGCATGGAAAGGGGGAAAAAAGGGCAGTAGCATGGGTGAAGGGAGTGTTGGGTAAGATGAAGATGAAGAGAAGGAAGGAGGAAGAGCAGTGGAGAAGGAAAGATTGTAAATAGGAGAGAAAGTAGATATAAGTAACATGTAAATATTGTAAATAGTAGATAAGTAGTAGGTATTAGAGCGAAAACAGAGGTTGGCAAGCGAGGCAATGCGAAAAATTAGGGACATGCGAGCGAGGCGAAGCGAGGCGATACGAGCGTGCGGCTTAGAGATAAGGAATGGATGGATGTTAGTTTTTAAGGGTTAGTTTTAAGAAATTTCTGTAAAAATGGATGTGTAAGCAAGTCAATTTTGTAAGGCCAGCAGGCTGAAAAATAAACGTTTATCTATCTACATAACCTTGAAGTGAATGATCAGTTTATGTTACCTCATGAAAAGAAATTAAAATTTGATCATCATGTAATTTAAAATTGTTGAAAAAAATAATCAGCTGATAATTACTAATCTGTTTGTAGCATAAGAAAAACATTCAAATATAATGTTCATTCAAACATTGGAATAATTTTAATTCTACATTTGAAAAAATTCCACTATCATTTCTGAAAATTTATTATATCAGTAAACTTCTATAATAATTTCAGAGGAAATAAGAACATATTCACATATAATTTTGAAAATTGAATGCAGACACTCGTTTCACAACATCAGCACTATTTCAAAAATGAAGCAGTTAGTGGTATTTTAAATTCAAATAAACTTTTCTTGTCCAAATTATATCCAGTATTCAATTACATGACCTGAAAGTAAATGATCAATTTATATTTCTGAATTTACAACAATTTAAATTCAATCTTTATGTAACTCAATATTTATGTAATTCAATATTAGGGTAAAAATGAATCAGCTAATGATTAGTTAAACAGTTCACACCATAAAAACCTTCAAGCAATTATTTTCTTCGAAATAATCAAATTATCTTCAAATTATTATTTTTTTTTTAAATTTGAACTCTCATTTCTGAATACTTTGATTTATTAATAGGCTTTTGAAATAATTCCAGAAAATTTGAGTTCTTATAGAATCAATAATTAATCAATCATTTAAAAACATGAAAAGCATTACACAGATATTTTCATTTAAATATTCAATTTATTTTAAATTCATATTTTAAAAATTTCTAATTGTATAACTCAAAATGTAACTAATCAATAACCTTTTGTACAAACTTTGTAAAGAATCAAAACATATGTACATATAATTTGGGAAATTGAATTCAGACAATCATTTCAGACCATCGCAAACATTTAAGGCAATTAGATAATTATAATGAAGGTATTCAAAAATACTTTTAAGGGAAAAGTTATAGCCAATGTTCAAACTCATAATCTTGAAGTGAATAGAGAGTATAGTTTACTATTACCGAGAATCGTTCCCCCTTTCCCTTTCTCCTGTAGCTTCTCCTCTAAGACTGCCAGCAGCATATTAAATAGTAGCCGACTCAACGGGCACCCTTGCCTTAGACCTCTTCCTGTCCAGAAAACCTCCCCTTTGTTCACCCCTATCTTCACCCTAATACTGGTTTCAGTAAAAATGTCCTGTCTCCTCTCCACCAACCTTTCCTCTATTTCCCTCTCTTGCATTGCCTGTCATAGCTCTTTTCTATTCACTCAGTCAAAAGCTGCTTCAAAATCTACGAAAAAGGCGACTAATTTCCCTCTTTTTCTCCCTAAGTTTCTGTTAACCAAGTAGTTGAGTACGTCAATGTTATCTATTGTCCCCACCCCTTTTCTTCATCGCCTCTGATTGTGTGGGATACTTTGTTTCTCTTCTTGACAAGCGGTTTCACCAGCCCTGTCATTCACTCCTCCGGCAACCCTTCTTCTTTCCAGACCTTCTTGCAGATCTTCCACATCCCTTCCCTAATCCCTTCTACTCCATACTACATCGCTTTGTTCTCCATACCATCCTCTCCTGTAGCCTTGTTTCCTTTTAGTCTATCTATTGCATCATCCACTTCTCCTCTTGTTATTTTGTTCGCTTTCTCCATTTCTCCCTGGACTATCCTTCTATTGTCCCCTTTGATCCTATGTTGTTACAACCCTAACATACCCGCAAAATAACACGTCTACTCACCCATTTCTATTTATTCCTTCACGCCCTTTCTTCCTCCTCTTTCCGTTCTTATCACATCCTAGACCCTACCTACTTTGATCCCCTTTTCTACTTCTTCCTTCTATTTCTCCTTCATTTTCTAACACACTCTTTCATTCTCTCTTTACTGTCCCTGCATTCCTCGTCCCATCAGCCTCTCTTTTCTTCTTCTCTTCCTTCTTTTGTACTTATCTCATCCCTTGCTCTCTCAATCAACCCTTTCAATCTTTCAATTCACGAGTCTACTCTCTCCTCTTTTTCATACCTAACATTCTCCTTTTAAATTTTTTGTTCAGACTTCTTCAATTTATCTACCCCAGACTCCCATTTTCATGTTCCCTCCTCCCCCTCTTTCCTTTCTCGCTTTGCTGCGCTTATGGAAGCTACCTTTCAGTGTAGCTATTACTGGAAAGTGCTCGAACCCTATCTCATTCCCCACATTCATACCGCCTATCATATTCCTTATTCTTTCTTCCGCCAGGATGTAGTCTAGTAGCCTCCTCCCCTTCCGGCTTATCTCCATATGTTTGGAGCTCCTCATACAGGCCTCCTTTTCTTCATCCCAAGTCCCTCCTCATTTGCTCGCCGGTCCAGGCATTAAAGTCTCCTCGTATCAAAAACAAATCTTCCTTCTTTTTCCCCATCCACCTCCTCATTACTCTCCAACCATCTTCTTGCCCTCTTCTTCTATATACACAAACTACCGCTATTTTGACTTTTCCAATTATAATCCTTCTCACCATTGTTTCATGCTTTTCCTACCTGTCCTCATCTGTTCTTCCTTTCACTGCCAATTCTTTTCTTACCCCTGAAACCATGCCGCCCATTCTTCTACCTTTGACATGTTTCTTTCTTGCTTCTTGCATTTTCCACACATAAGCTTTACGTAATATCCTTCCCATCCCCTTCCAATCCTTCTCATCCGCCCAGGTTTCACACTCTTCCGCTTTGCCGTTCAGAAACCCCTCTGTTTGATCAGTAAACTCTTTTGCATCTTCCAAATCCTCTTCAATTCTTTCCCTTCATCCTCTCAGTAATTTTTGTCCTCCATAATTTTTTTCTTCTCGTCCTCACACCCTACTCTCACTAGAAACAATCCTTCTTTTCCTTCTTTCGTCCATCCTATTCTCTTAACTCCTTCTACCTTCACCTGAACTCCAATATCTCTCAAAAGATTTTTCATTTTCGCTTCCCCTGTTTCACTTTCCACTTTCAGTCCCTTAACCACTACGTTTTTCTTTCTCTTCGCTCTTTCTTTCCCTTCAAATCTTTCTTGAATCTCACTCAGTATTTTCTTCCATCTTCATTCCTATTTTGCAAGTTATCACTCCCCTTTACTTTTTCCGCATTCTCTGTTTCCTTCCCCATATGCTGATTCCTGATTTCTAAGTTTCAACCCGTTCTTCCAACTGTTTTATCTAACTTCAACCTCCCTCTGTCTATTCTCTATGCTCTCTAGTTTACCCCATACCTTGTCTTCCTCCTTTCTCCTTTCTCCAGAGTTTATCCCACTCTTCCCACTTTTCTCTTACTTTTCTCATCCATCCCCCCTTACGTCAGTCCCCTGCCTATCCATATCCCTATTAATATCATCCAGTCTCTTCCTTGTTTCCTCTCCAAACCCTGTTATGAAGGCTTCTAGTTTCTTAAACTTTCCCCCATTCCCGTTGTCTCTTTCTGGTGTTTTTTGCTCAATCCTAACTTTCTTGTTATCCTTGTCCCTTTCTGAATCATCTTCCCCTTCCTCTCTTTTTCTTTCATCTTTGTCTTCACTGCTAGTCGTCATCACCTTTTTTTGCTCGCGCTACCTAGGATGTAGAGGCGCTGTAAGTTTGAATGTCTCCCGCGTTTATGGCTCGTGCCTGATTCTCTTCTCTCTGCCATCCCACGCTTGGTCAGCGTATCTAACTTCTCCTCACCACTACTGTCAACTTCCCCTTCCCCCCTCCAACCACGCTCTCAACCTCGTCACCTCGTGTTTCATCTACTACCCAGTGTTCACAGATCATGGGAGCTGGCAGCCCCCACCACGACTCCCGTGTGGAAGAAACACACGTAAACGCCGCGTGTCGGTGTGTCCCCACTCCGTCACTTGATTCCACGCTCCGCGGCAACGAAAATTTGTCGGTTCGGATGATTTCACTGTCTCCTCCGTGCTCTTTCGTTTGATTTCGGTGGCGGCTTGGGGTCGACCACGAAGATGGGTTCGGCGTTGAAGCCGAGGATTGCCGAGAATGCACGATTCTTGAATTGTAATTTCTCATTCTCGGCAACTGTGCTATTTTCAAGATTTTTCAGTTTTTTCAGATTTTGAGAATTGGAGGATTTGAAGGTTAGAGTCGACTTTTGTTCACAAACAAAGTTTGACAACCTCAAAAAAGCTAAAAAAGGTTTGAAAGATGATGATTACGTTTTTCAGGTATTGTTATAGAATCTTTTCTAGTATAGGATCTATAGAGAATATAGTATAAGTTATTACTATAGGTAAAATTTGACTTGGTCGGTTTTCATCAAATCTACACGTTTTGAGACCACCTGAGTCAGAAAGAACTATTTCGACAAAGGTGTCTGCCTGTCTGTCTGTAGTCTGTAGTATGTAGTCTGTAGTATCGTGTAGGCACGATAACTTTCGAAAGATTGATCAGATTATATTGTGCTCTGGTACAATTTTTTAAGGCCCGAAAAGAGAGAACGAGTTTGTTAATCAGCTATTTTGGATAGAAATTAAAAAAGTGAGAGCATTTTCAAAAATTTTTACACCATTTTTTCAAGATTTAAAAATTCCATGTAAGGCTTTTCATAGTACTTGAAAACTTCAGCAATTTCTCCGAATGACTTTTTTCGATAAAAAGAAAATTATCAGAGTTACATAATTTTCAAACTCAAAAAAAAAAACGAAAATGAACATTTGAAGCCAAACATCGCACGATATGAAAAACAGCAAAGAAAGAAAATCGTTGTTTTTTGAAAGCCTCACAAGATTATCATGATTATCATGTTTACCCCACAAGAAGCTATAAATTTGTTATTGATTATTCTTTGATAGGATGCGTAGTTTCTAATTTATTCGTGAAAAACAACATTAACAAAAAATTGAAAAACGACACAAGCTATGAAAAAAAGTGAATAGACAAGAGTTGCCCTGCCGAAAAAGAGTAAGAACTCTTCTGAATTTGTCATCGATAATTTTTTGATGAGAAGCGTAGTTTTCGTTTTTTGTTTGACGAAAAAAATGAAGTGACAAAAGTTGTTGAACCAAAAAATATCTACAAATTTATTATAGACTCTTATTATAAAAATATATTAAGAATTAAAAAATCAACTTTCTGGAAAAAGAATACAAGCTCCGATTACATTTTATTTAACAAAATTTTTCGCTTAAGTTATATCTACAAAGCTCAGAATCACCTCAGACTAGGATGCTTATTTTAAGTTTAACACTAGAAGTGCCAGGCTGGGTCAATTGACCCCTTTCGATTTTCAAAGTGATAAATCTCCGCAGAGGTTGCTTGCAGAGAGATGGCGTTTTGTGACTTTTAATTATTTATAAACAGGAGTATGTGACAATTTTTTCGGAAATATTGGATGCGCACTTTTGTTGTTAATTTGAAAAGATGACAACAAGAAGTCATTAGCAAGACATTTTTGGTCGATTCTGCAAAAAAATGGAGCCTATTCATTGTGACATACGAAAACTGTGCATTTCTTTATAAAAATTGTTTCAATAATTCTGCCAGGCAGAAGATATTTTTAAATAATCATAATTGGGCAAACATTTCTTTCAAATTCTGTATGAAAACTGTGAATTTCAAACAACTAATCATTGCGAGTCACAGAAAATAGCTTTTGTTCATTCATTTGTTTAAAACATTATAAACTAATTTTTTTTCTTACTCTAACCTACTGAAAACTATTGCTAAATAGTAATTACACAGATTTAAGCTGTTATTTAGTCAATTCGCAGATCTTACATAAAAAGGTACATCTGAAAAGTTAGGATAAAAACTTGCGACGTCGGTAGGACTACGCTGGGATAGGCGAGCATTTTCACTTCTTTGTTGTACTTTCTCAGGACTCAATACTCTTCTCCACTTATATTAACGATGTAATATGGATATAGCATACTTCTATCATTAACTTTTGACCATAGAAACAGTTGAAAATAATTATTTGACACCCAATGTAGGAAGGAGTCAATTGATCCCTCGTGGTAACCAAAGGTGGCAGAAAATCCCGGTACTTCTAGTGTTAAATCGTAAAAAAACATTGAAAAAAAATTAAATTTATGGAAAAACAAAACAAGTTGTAATGAAAGGTTTGATAACAATTTGAAAATCTTAAAGTAATCATGATAAATAAAATTTTTACGTTACTTGACATCAAATTTTCGACAAAATCGAGTGCGAAGCACGAGATACGTGATGAGAATGTGTTTGTTAAAGCCGAAGGAGCTTTAACAACAGAGAATTAACAATAACTGAATTACAGTTGTCGATGCGTTGACCATTAATTTTGAAAGGCCTGCGCACAAATGTGAGGAAAATACAAAGATCGAGCACGTAGCGCGAGGAAAATACATTATCGAGTGAAGCGCGAGAACCAACAGTCGCGCGCCCCAGGCGCTTATATTCAAAATCAGATTTCGATTCAGCGATCACAATAACCTAAGTTTCATAAATTTGATTAACGTCCGATAATTTTCAATAATTGATAACCGCCATATTAAATTTGGAAAATCCAACATCAGATTTCATGTCGATGACCCCAAAAACTTCAATATGAAGAATCCGATCAAGTTCTAAACATTTTTGATAATTTTGGTCCGCTATATTGGATCCACGATTTTTAATTTCGAAAATCAGGCATCAGATTTTGATTCGGCGACCCCAAGATCTAATTTTCAGAATTAAAGATGGCGGATCAAATATCGCGGACGTAAGTTATTAAAAATTTTCGGATATTGATATGATTTGTGATGCTCAGGTTTTTGGGGTTGCTGAATCGAAATCTGACGCTTGATTTTGAAAATTCAGAATCGCGGATCCAATATGACGGACAAAGATTATCGAAATGATTATAACACGATCGGATTGTTCATATATACGTTTTTCGGGTCCTTGAGATGAAATCTAATGTTAGATTTCCAAAATTCGCTATTTCGGGCATGAATAAGCATTTTTGATCATTTTTATCCGCCATATTGGATCTACCATTTTTAATTTTGAATATCCGACACCAGATTTTGATTCAGCGACCGCTAAAACCTTAGTATCACCCCTTTTATCAAAGTCCGAATATTTTTATTAATCTATAATCGCCATATTGGACCCTCCATTTTGAATTTGAAAAATGAAACATCGAAAACATTTTTGGCACGATATGTTCTTCTTCGCCTGACCGTGAAGGGATCAATTCTAATACATTCAAAACGTTGACAGAAACAAATTATAATACCAGAAGTTTGAGCAAATCCTTCACGTATCAAAACCTAACCACGCAAATATGACTTTGTCAAAAAATAATATTTCTTAGAGTTTCACTGTGCAAATAGAGTATCTGATATTTGTACTGTTGAAGATTCACCAACATCGATTCTTAGGCTCCAACCCTTCACGTTAAAAAACATCTTCTTGATACCCCGCAGATATAATTTTGACAAGAAAAAAATGTTTTTTAGAATATTCCTGTGTAAATAGAGTCTCTGTTATTTGGGCTCTCGAAAGAACACCAACACTGAGTGCTGGGCTCAATCCCCCAACATTAAAAAACAACCCCTTGATACCATGCTGATATGACTTTGCCAAAAAACAATCTTTTGCAAATTTCTGCAGTGTAAATGGAGTTTCTGACTTTTGGGCTCCTCAATAACACCAGACCGGTTTTGGGGCACTTACCCTTAACGTTAAAAAGCATTCCCTCGACACCACGCAGAAGCGACTTTGTCAAAAAGTAATATTTTTTAGAAATTTACTTTGTAAATGAAGTTTCTTATATTTGGGAATCGAAATTTTATAGGGTGAATAGAGTCCCTGATTTTTGGGCTCGCTGAAAATGCAAATTCATAGATAGGCGTTGATTTTTAGGTATAGGGATGGTTTGTGCAAAAAAAAATTCAGCAATCGTGAGTCCAAGAAAATTCCAAAACTAATTTCTATTTTGTTTTTTCCAGGATTGAGTTTTTACTCAGGGGGTGGCTTTTTTTTACATGAAGGTCGTTTTTAAAAATTTTGTTCGGTGCAATCGAGAGCCTAATAAAAGACCAAAATTTCAATGCACTTTGTTTTTTAAAAATTTCATATTCAACAAGAGGATGGTTTTTCTGCACTTTTTCTGTACTTTGTTTTTGCCGAATTTGAGTTTTTACATAGCTGCTTGTCTTATTTTCGGTAGGGGTAAATTTTGGAAATTTGTCGCTCTCATCTTCAAGAGCTCAAAAAAAAACCTAAAATTCTGTCGTGTTTGATTTTGAAATTTTTTCAATTTTTATGGAGTGGAAGGGCTGAGGACCATTTCGTTAGCCCCACCGCCCATGCAAATGCAACTTTTTTTGTGCCAAATATTTAGTGCAGAATTTGTTCAAATTTGTTCAACCAAAATTATAATTTGTGCAACACCGGAAGTACCGCATAAATCAAAAAAACAAAGGGGGGGGCCAGCGAAACGTTTCGCTGGCCCCGACATTATCCAAAATCAACTTTATATAAGCGTATTATTTTCGCCTTAATTTGGTCAAATTTGTGAAACCAACTCCAACCCCTAAAAACAAACACCCATGCGGAAAACACTATGTCGGGGCCAGCGAAACGTTTGGCTGGCCCCGACAATATCCAAAATCAACTTTTTATATGCGTAATATTTTTGTCTTCATTTGATCAAATTAGGTCACCAACTCCAACCCCTAAAAACTACCCCCTATGCGGAAAACACCATGGCGGGGCCAGCGAAACGTTTTGCTTGCCCCGCCACAGTGTTTTCCGCATAGGGGGTAGTTTTTGTGGGTTGGAGTTGTTTACACAAATTTAAACAAATTCAGGCGAGAATAATACGCTCATATAAAGTTGATTTTGGATAATGTCGGGGCCAGCGCAACGTTTTGCTGGCTCTGCAATGATGTTTGCTGCTTAGGCGGTAGTTTTTAGGGTTTGGAGTTGGTTGCACAAATCTGAACAAATTAAGACGAAAATAATACGCTTATATAAAGTTGATTTTGGATAATGTTGGGGCCAGCAAAACGATCCTCTGGCCCCGCCATAGTATTTGCCACATAGGAGGTAGTTTCTAGGGGTTGAAGTTGGTTGCACAAATCTGAACAAATTCAGGCAAGAATAATGCGCCCATATAAAGTTGATTTTCGACAGTGTCGCGGCTGCAAAAATATTCTGCTGGCTCTGCCATAGTGTTTGCCGCATATGGGGTAGTTTTTAGGGGTTGAAGTTGGTTGCACTAATGTGAAAAAATTCAGGCGAGAATAATGCGCCCATATATATATGATTTTGGACAGTGTCGCGCCTGCCGAAATATTTTGCTGAATATGACATAGTGCTTGCCGCATAGGGGGTAGTTTTTAGGGTTTGGAGTTGGTTGCACAAATGTGAAAAAATTCAGGTGAGAATAATGCGCTCATATAAATATGATTTTCGACAGTGTCGCACCTGCCGAAATATTTTGCTGGCTATGCCATAGTGCTTTCTGCATAGGAGGTAGTTTTCAGGGGTTGAAGTTGGCCAGCGAAAAGTTGCGGGGGCCCCGCCATAGTTTTTGCCGCATAGGGATAGTTTTTAGGGGTTGAAGTTGGTTGCACAAATTTGAACTAATTAAGGCGAAAGTAATCCGCTCATATAAAGTTGATTTGTGTGAACAAATTTAGGCGAGAATAATGCGCCCACATAAAGTTGATTTTGGACAGCGTCGCGGCTGGCGAAATATTTTGATGGCTCTGCAATGGTGTTTGCCGCATAGGAGGTAGTTTTTGGGGGTTAAAGTTGGTTGCACAAATTTGAGCAAATTATGGCGAAAATAATACGATCATATAAAGTTCATTTTGGACAATGTCGGGGCCATTAAAATATTTCACTCGCCCCACCATAGTGTTTGCCTCACAGAGAGTAGTTTTCAGGGTTTGAAGTTGGTGGCACAAATTTGAACAAATTAAGGCGAAAATAATACGCTCATATGAAGTTCATTTTGGACAATGTCGGGGCCAGCAAAACGTTCCGCTGGCCCCATCATAGTTTTTGCCGCATAGGGGTAGCTTTTAGGGGTTGAAGTTGATTGCACAAATTTGATCAAATTAGGCCGAAAATAATTCGTTAAAATAAATTAATTTTGGATAATGTCGAGGCCAGCGAAACGTTCTGCTGTTCCCGACATAGTGTTTGCTGCATAGGGGGTAGTTCTTAGGGTTTAAAGTTGGTTGCACAAATTTGAACAAATTAAGGTGAGAATAATCAGCTCATATAAAGTTGATTTGTGTGAACAAATTTAGGCGAGAATGATGCACCCACATAAAGTTGATTTTGAACAGCGTCGCGGCTGGCGAAATATTTTGATGGCTCTGCCATAGGGTTTGCTGCATAGGAGGTAGTTTTCAGGGTTTGGAGTTGGTTGCAGATAATTTTACCAAATTAAGACGAAAATAATACGCTCATATAAAGTTGATTTGGATCATGTTGGGGCCAGCGAAACGTTTTGCTGGCTCTGCAATGATGTTTGCTGCATAGGAGGTAGTTTTTAGGGTTTGAAGTTGGTTGAACAAATTTGAACAAATCAAGGCGAAAATAATACGCTCATATGAAGTTAATTTTGGATAATGTCGGAGCCAGCGAAACGTGCCGCTGGCTCTGCCACAGTGTTTGCCGCATAGGGGGTAGTTTTTATGTGTTGAAGTTGGTTGCACAAATTTGAACAAATTAAGGCGGAAATAATTCGCTGATATAAAGTTGATTTTGGATAATGTCAGGGCCAGAAAAACGTTTTGCTGGCCCCGACATGGTGTTTGCCACATAGGAGGTAGTTTTTAGGGGTTGAAGTTGGTTGCACAAATCTGAACCAATTCAGGCAAGAATAATGCGCCAATATAAAGTTGATTTTCGACAGGTTTGCGGCTGCCGAAATATTTTGCTGGCTCTGCCATAGTGTTTGCCGCATATGGGGTAGTTTTCAGGGGTTGCAGTTGGTTGCACAAATTTTAACAAATTGAGACGAAATTAATAGGCCCATATAAAGTTGACGGTGCTAGCGGAATGTTTTTGCTGGCTCTACCATGATGTTTGCCGCATAGGGGGTAGTTTTTGGGTGTTGAAGTTGGTTGCACAAATTTGGACAAATTAAGCTGAAAATAATGAGCTTATATAAAATCAATTTTGGACAATGTCGGGGCCAGCGAAGCATTTCGTTGGCCCCGCCATAGTGTTTGCCGCATAGGGGGTATTTTTTAGGGGTTGAAGTTGGTTGCACGAATTAGAACAAATTAAGAGGAAATTATGACGCTTATATAAAGTTCATTTTGGATAATGTTCGGGGCCAGCGAAACGTTTTGCTGGCCCCGCCAGTGTTTTTTTGGGTTATCAGGTACTTCCCGTGTTGCACAAATTCTAATTTTGTTTGAACAAATTTGAATAAGTTTTGCACTAAGTATTTGGCCCAAAAAAAGTTGAATTTACGTGGGTGGTGGGGCCAGCGAAATGGTCCTGAGGTGCTGGCTTGATTCAAACCAACACCAGTTATTTCTTCAAATAAATGGCATAACTTAAATAATAATCTTCCATCTGTTACTGTCTATAAACAATAGTATATGATTAATCAGCAGGCTCTAATTACGAAAAAAGAGAACTGACCAACGAGTGAAGAAGAAGACGTTTTTGTTTAGCCAATGACGCTAAAAATAATATCAATTTGGTTTCAATACCAATACATATTTTGAAATGTGATAATATAAACTTATTGAAATGATAGATATTTCAGGGCAGCCAAGGATAATACTTAGTGCAAAATAAGGAGGAAATATTAAAGTTATAATGAAAAATAAAATTTATACAATATTTGGCAATATCTGAATAAGCAGTACCAGCTTGAGTACAGAAATAAATATAATATACATTTGATAAAATAGTGTTGAACATAATGTAGACTAATAATAAATTTGATACTTTCACGATGATTCATTATAATAAATTTAAATTTAAAATTTAAAGATTTTTCGGGTTTCAATCGTGTGCGAAACTATGAATGTTGCCGACGTTTCGTGAACATTGCAGTTCACTTCTTCAGGGCTGACCTGAAACTGAAGTTTCAGGTTATGTTGTTCTTATATATGTATTCTCTACGATGCCTGTGATTGGCCAGAGTGCCCCATGGTGGGGACTGCTTGAACTTGATTGGCCAATTGGCCAATTTTAAATTTTAAATTCTAAATTTTAAATTTAAATTTATTATAATGTAGACTAGTTTGCATTTTGGACAAAATTGAGTGCAAAGCACGAGATACATGATGAGAATGTGTTCGTTAAAGCCGAAGGAGCTTTAACAAAAGGGAATTCACAATCACCAAATTACATTCATCGATTATTTGACCTTTGATTTGAAAAGGTCTGTGCGTGAATGTGGGGGAAATACGAAGACCGAGTGCGTAGCGCAAGGTAAATACATTATCGAGGGCGCAGCACGAGATAAATACATTATGTAGCGCGGAGCGCGAGAGAAAAAAGTCGCGCGCCCCAGGCGCGGCTAAACTTGCGAGCGAAGCGAGCCGCGCGCGATGAGAATGTACCCGCGTAGCAGGCAGATTTTTTCATTTGTATTATTGCAGCCGACTAAATTCTCGATCAGCCAATATCTAATACGTTGTCACATTTTTTTCAAATTCTCATCCTATAATAAAAAGGAATTAGTATTATGTAAAGTTGGACTTCGTCTTTTTTCCTCAAATCTTCACGTTTTGAGACCCCCCCGAGTCAGAAAAAACGATTTTTACAAAGGTGTCTGCATGTATGTCTGTATATCTGTCTGCATTCAGTAGCCACGATGACGTACTACGTGTCGACTTAGCCCCACTCTTCAATTTTGTATATTGGTATCCGAAAAACATAGAAAATCATCGGAAAATCTAAATTTAACGACACATTCATGTTCAGCGCCTTTTTACCGTAAGATGAATATACCTTGCTTATAGTGGACGATGATATACAGAAGAAAAATATAATTTTCCACAAGCGTCGGAAAAAACTTTTGAGTTTTAGGGCATTAGGACTCACCTTTACTAAAAGAAAGCTAGTTCACACGGTTTGTATTTTTCTTTTAAAGAGCGAGGGTCGGCTACAACGACTTTCCCAGTATTATGTGACATGAAGCTAGTTTCATCGCTACAAAATGGCAGCGACAACGTGGGAACAGAAAAATAAATTGACGATATAATTACCCGTTAGGCACCAGACCCCTCCTTGGCGTCACGCCGAAAAAAATTAGCTCGCAAAATTGAAATTCAAGGTTTCTATTCTGAAAAGTTCCTAGCTCAGGGTAGAGGGATTAGTGGGTGAGAAACGTACAACAGATTAATGATTTAGTAATAAAAGTTAATAAAATTCTACTTTATTTAACTTTAAAAAGGGTGTTCACATTATTAATTACCATGATTAGAGGATATAAATTTAAAGAGGTAAACCCAAACCATGATTAACATGTTGAGTAACATTTTCAACTCAACAAAAAAAGGAAATTTAAGTTTCATTAGGGAAGTACAAATGCACAAAGAAAAGCTTAACCTACACACAAATCTTATTACAAAGACGCCCACTGTATCCAACATGGCGTCAGCCTGAATTCCTAGGCCCATTTAAACTCTAATGGCAAAACCGAAAATGAAGATTTTCGGAATGAAGAGAACTCACTTCAAATGCACACATATCTCATGAACCCAAAGAGAACCCGAAGAGAAGAAATGAGGCAACGCCTACCTTGATCCAGGAATCACTAAAATTCTTTAGTTTTACAACGCCAGTCCGGCCAAAAAGTAGACTTGTCCAAGAAGGTTCTGTATGAACGTCACTCTCTATCTATCAACAAGAGTACGAGATGCGCCGATGGCCAACACGAAAATGATTTGTCCTGCTTCCTCTGCACTTGCCAGTTTCTTCCTGCTCGCGACACAATTCACAGTCCAGTCGGAGCTGCCCTCCTCAGGTGGATTTCTGGGACTTTGATCGATGGGAATCGGTCCACCGTTCCATTATGTGGAACGCTGGCCGGTGCAAGATGACTGCCTCCGTGTGTTGACAAGTGTCGAGTCTGGAATGACCTTGTAGTTATTTTAATGATCCTTGAGACTTGGAATATCACGTAGTAGAATGCTCGACATCCCAATGGGCCCCGTAATAGTAAAGTGACTGTGGATTCGTGAGAGTGACGTAAATCTGTGTGGCAGTGTTGAGTGTGGGTTGTCGGCACAGTGCGTGGTGATGTTGCTCCCTAAGAGGCTTTCTGAAGTTGAGCTGACTCCGGAATTATTAGGTCAGTGTAGGACGTCAAGTCTTCCTTACCTCATTACTGCAGGTACCTAGTCTAACCTAATCAGCAGCAACAGTTCACAAAAATTAGTCTGAAAATTCTAACCGAAAATAAAATAGAAATAAGAAAATAAATTCGCTCTGATTCAACAAACCTCAGATTAAAATAAGATCTTATCTCTAAATTATGTTATACTTTGAACTCGTGACGGCCATGGGAATAATCACGGTCTAGTGTTTGAATTTGCAATTCTTAAAAGCTGGGGGAGGATGCATAACGGGTGGCTAGCCACCACGTTACTAAACCCCTTCGCCGACTGACCCGTGGGGTCCCAAGACAGCAGGCTTCACCAATCCGAATTCCAGATTGTTCATTAAGTTCAAGAGCATAACTGTGTTGAGTGTTCTTGTAACTGATTATTATAATTCAGTGAGCCATTACCAAATATATCCAATGATAATTCTGAAAAAATGAAGAAAATAAAAAAATACGTGACAAGATGAAATGAAGCTTTGAGAAACAAGCCTGAGTATTCCAGGTAACTTGCGATAATGAAAAGAAATATGATTATAATTGAACTGCTATTTGTCAGATTCAGGATCTCTCTGTCAGAAACTGATTGTCGTTCTTTAAAATACTGTTGAGTTTAGTTATTCCAGTTCAGTCGAGCTAATATAAATCTTTGACCTCGGTCGTATCCAACTTCGAACCAGTGATAATCTTGTATTCCTTATTGGACTGTAGTCCTATCCTATGAGTTGTCAGACTCAAACCAAAGAAACTTGGAATTTTAGAATTTCTTCTTGGAGCAATTTCAGGGTTCCCAGTCTCGAGACTTGTACGGGCCTGAACCGACGGTCCTGAGGTATCTTGGCATAGGACGGGAACCAGTTCATCCTGTCGATTTGTTCGCGGTTCACTTTGAGCAGGGCCATCTGAATGTGGGCTTACGATATCAGGAACGTCCTGTGACGGACATGACTCGTGCGCTTCCTGAGTTCTTGAACCATCCCTGGGCGCAACTTGGGAACTTTCTCTTCCATCTCCGAGCCGTAAAAGGGATGTTTCGTCAAGTAGGTTCGGATCAATCGACCAGTAGTGTTTTGAATCTTTAATATGAGCTTTCTCGATTATTCTGAACTCATCTTGGATTCCATAAACTACTGGTGATACTGATATTATAAGCTTGAACGGAGCTGCATATTCCGGCCATAACTTTTTCACGACTAAATCTATAGCTGAAGATCAAGGAAGAGTCCTGTTTCACACAACATCACCTACTTGATAGCGAATATCTCGTAGCCAGCGATTGTAATACTTCGCCTGACGATCGGATGCTATATCCAAGTGATGTGCGACTGGGTCTCTATGGGCTAGCTATCGTTTTATCTTACATTCCCATCCATCTACTGCTAAAGGGACAATATCGGGGGCTCCCTGTTCCAGTCTCCTCAACGTTTTTGCCAGACTAGGCTCTCTACCATAGTTTAAGAGCGCGGGCGACACCCGAGTCGAACTGTGCACTGCGGTCTTATACGCAAAGCAGAAATCGGAAAGATTTTTATCCCAGCTGCAATGATGCATGATACGCTGGGGTACTCGAGTGTCTAATCCCTAATTCCGGTGCGGCTTTTGATATTAATTTGTTCACAAACTCAGTGGCATTATCGATGAACAGTACTTCAGGAGTTCCCCATCTAAAGATAATCTTTTCCTCGAATACTTTTTGGACGTCAGCGGTATTGGCCTTTCGAAGGGGCATGACTTCGATCCATTCAGTGAATATGTCTTGGAAAACCAAGACAAACTGGTCACCAGAGCGGCTAATTGGGAACGGACCCATCATGTCCGCCGCTACCACCGACCAAGGTTGTTTGATTGCCTGCTTACCCATCAGACCTACCGGACCCGCCTGATCTACCTTTATCTTTTGAAAAGTCTTGCATGCTCGGAGGTATTGCTATTGAACATTCTGGGCCAATGGTAGTCAGGTGGTAGTCAGGTGGTCAGGGCGATGACAGGATAGTCGATTGCCTTCTCATTCCCAATCCGTGAATTGATTTGGCATTTCATGGACCAACTTAGTTCTTTGGGTATATCAAAGATCATTAGTCTCGCCAATGGCACATACCACTCCAGAGTCCGGCTCAAAAATGAGCGACAGCGCGTTTGGTATATGGTCAAAGGCACATTTTCTATGTTTAATCTGAAAGTGGTATTATAACAACTTGAGGGCCCATCTACCTAATCTCCAAGTGGGATCTTTCAAGTGATAGAGTCATCGGAGACTGTTATGATCTGCAATTACTACGCAGTAATAGGCATTCTTTCTCCGTCACAGTGTAGTTTTTCTCGGCGCCTTGCATGGATTGACTATCAAAGGCGTGTTCCACGCCATCTTAGATTTGAGTGAGGACGGCTCCTACACCCTTGCTAGTCGCGTCTGTTTGTGAACAAAACAGCAAGCTGAAATCTGGTCTGGATAACGTGGGAGCGGAGATAACCGCGGATTTCAATCCTTGGAAGGCCCCCTTCAATTTTCTTCATTAGCCTTCGATTTTTGTTCAATAATCGATGGAGTGCTTCTGCTTTTTGAGGGAAATCCTTCATGAATCACCTGTACAACGACACCATGCCCAGAAATTCTCTCATTTTGTGCAAAGTAGTAGAAGCCGGATAGGATGTTATTGGCTCGATTTTCTTGGAGTCAGGGTGCATTCCCGTTTTATCCACCAAATATCCAAGATAACGTACTTGTCTACAATTGAATCCGCTTTTATCGCAATTGACCATAACTCCGGCATTAATGACCACATCTAGGACTTTCTCGAACCAATGAATGTGTTCTTCTTTCACTGACTACAATAATACCATCCATGTACACAAATGCATGGGGCACAAATTCTGCTATTATTAGTCGATCCAGCAATCGCTGAAACGTTGCTGGAGCTGCCAATAACCCGAATAGTATGCGATTTTAATAACAGAGTCTCTTTCTCGGTACTGGAAAAGCAGTGAATTCTTGACATTCATCGGAAAGAGAAATCTGATGGAATTCTTCGCTATCTCATCTAATTTTCTAAAGTGAATACAAAGCCTATAATCTCCGTCAGGCTGCCTAATTATTACCACTAGGTTACACCACTCGCTCCTACTAGGACTTATTGTTCCCTCAGCTTCGACCTTTTGGGCAGATTCTCTTAATGATTCTTCAACCTTAGGAGAAAGGCACCGATAAGCTTGTCTGATGGGAGTATGTCCTTGAATATCTATATGATGTTTCACCATGTGTGTAGCAGGAAGCTTAGCTGGCATAGGAGGAATTTTTATTCTAAGAAAATCATCTGAATATTTATCTTCAGAAGGCTTTAATTCTGTTATGCCTGCACAGGCTGGCACGGCTTCATTCGACGAAGAATTATTAGCAATCTCCACACGATTATCCGATATTGCCGACAGCATCTTTGCTTCAGAACCTATTTCCCGTCCTTGATACGTTTGCCAAGAACCGTTACCTATTATCTAAATACGAGGCTTAAATCTAACGTCAAAATCGTGACCAAATAAAACATTGCAATCGAACGCTGTTGCGGAACGAATCTGCAAAAATTTGCTTGAACCTAAAAACTCAAGAGCTAAAATGTCTTGTCAGGCAATTTACTCGATCACCTCATTAGGATAAAAAATACCCTGACGGGATTGATCTGCTGATTTCCTAAGCACACGAACTTGTACAGGTAATCTTGACGGTTCCTGTGCAGGAATTTGGCGAAGGAAACTGTGCATGACCCTGCAAGGGCACTTGCACCGACAAAGGAACCTTTGGAAGGATCCTGTACAGAAACACGTATAGCGTTTTTTACACAAAGTCATTGCAAAAACTGATGTCGCTTACAGCTATAAACTTGCCTTCCTTTTAGTCCCTTGAATAACCAACTCACTATCGAGAGAGCCAAGCCAGTTGAAAGTTCTTGTAATTTTGCATGCACTTGAAGGTTCACTTTACTCCTAGGAATATTCAAACATTCACCGATTTTCATAAACTTTCCTTTCATTTCCTTGAACTTATATCAGGAAATTGTTTCAGCTAATTAAAATTTAATTTAGCCATGTCTTTAAAATTGTTGTTATTGGAACAGGCCTTAATCTTATGACAATGAAAGGGTCATCACAGCAGGTACACTAAAGTAGCCGTCCGCTGACAGCGGGGGGGCTGCCGAGTTGTCGGGGACGTGACCATCGGCAGTACATTGGGAATCGCTGCTCTAGGATGCCACTTGAGGGTGCATGTGTCCACATTCACACACCTACAACGTACATGTCACACTTCATCGGGGACCCATAGGTTGCCTTCGAGGGGACCTCTAGGGTGCCAATTGAGTGTGCATGTGTCATCACCCACACGACTACTCGTAAACATCACGCTTCATCAGGGACCAACGAATTGCCTCCGTGGGGACCTATAATGTGCTGCTTAATGGTTCAGGTACCACCAAACATACATTTACGCCTCACAGGCGTCTTCGGAGATCTATAGGTTGCCTTCTGGGGGAGGGGGGGGGACTATAGGGTGCCGAAGCGCATAACTCTTTTTTTGGTATTTTTCGGACCTTGGTATGGCCTTTTCGCTTCTTGCTGGTCCGTTTTATTTCAGGTGTTCCTAAAACCCGGAAGGTTCTCCATGGAGGGGTTGAACCCACCAAGGGTCAACCCACCGAGAGGAAGAACTAACGGAGTCAATCCCGGACGACGTGCCCGTAAATGCCAGACTGAGGGATCCCATCGGACAAGGGCTCTCACGGACGTGTGTGATCCCTGTGGAATGAGTGAAAGTTTCCGCGAGGCTGACGCGCCTAGTGAAATAGTGGACAGTGAAATAGTGCTCCGACAATTCGCCAATAATAGTGAGGACCCCAACAAGGAGCCCCCCCCCCCCTCCCGCGGGACTCCAGAAAAGAGCGTAATACGTAGACCCTCCCCCAAAACCACTTGTTACCCTTGGTGCTATTGGAAGTTCCCTCGCTTCCGATCCTCAAACCTTGTCATAAAATTGTACGATAACCTACCCCCCCCCCCCAGTCACCCGCCAAGTGAAATGAAAAAAGAAAGGGTTCTATTGTGTAAATGCAAGCTACAATAAAATTGTATTCAACAAAATTGTGTGCCTAAATTATATCTACATATTTGCTCAAGACCACTTTACGTCAGGTTGCGTATTTGTTGTTCGAATGGTAAAAATAACGTTGCAAATAAACAAGTTTTGGGCATAGCAGGATAAGCATGTCTAAGCTGCCCCCGGCCAAATCTACCCGACATTTTCACCAAGAGTTGGTACTAATATGAGGCTCAATTCCCAGGAAGATTATATCTGAGTAATCAGTTTTATGGAAGGCACAATCACCGTTTTTTGCTTAAAAATACCTTGAATTATGCAGAAAAATATGTGAAAGTTTGAGATCAATCGGCGTGGCTGCTCATGGTTAAAAAAATTAAAAATATCCAGCGTACCACGTCAAATGCAAGTCGGCTGATGTATAATGAGGAGTCTGCAAACTTAAGCTGGCATTAGACTTGAAACACTTTAACAATGCTCGAAAATCAGACAAAAATGGTCCCAAAAATTATAGTGCCTTCTATTCATCCGGTGTCCTCATCTGATGTTCTTTCATATTTCATTTATTTTGTATTTAGAACTTGTTAATATGATATTATCTTGTTTTTCCTAGCTCCTCAGGCAGATCCTCACTGAACAAGGTTTTAGAATTGAAACTGTTTTTGATTCGCCATCTTTGTTTTTATATCCTAATTTTCTGTTTGCGTGTATGGACTGGACCGACCCCGAAATAGCCACGTAGTCCTTGAGCCTCAACTCGCCTGCCAATGAGCACTTGCCACGGCATGAAGTGACGTGAGGAATTGCGGAGGCGACCTACGTTATCTTTGCTCGCTCCTTCAGTTACATATTTTGGGCCGTATCTTTCCGATCTTGACATGCTGCGGACTTTTCGCTCGTTTTGTCAAATGTCTCGCGTTCTAGCGGCTAAGGAAGCAATTCCTCATCCTACAGAGTAAGGTTTCGGTACAGGAATAACAGTTGAGATTAGAGAAGCTTCAGTCGTTCGTTTCATCATTCGAATTTCTTCCTCAGATCTTCTCTTGTTTTTTCCTTGTTGATATTTGAGAAAATCAAGTCATTTGCTTTTGTCGGCTTTCAGGTTGGTTCTCACGACCTTCTTTCTTTTGTATAAGCAGTGTATCTCTTAGCAGTAGACTCGTTTGTTATTCTATTGATAAGTCTTTCTATCATGAAATATGTCTGCGTCACTGAACAATTTTAAGGATCCTAAGTCTACTGATTGCTGTAAATCGTCGAGCAAAATTC
Organism: Andricus quercusramuli; assembly: GCA_932178445.1. Taxonomy (NCBI): domain Eukaryota; kingdom Metazoa; phylum Arthropoda; class Insecta; order Hymenoptera; family Cynipidae; genus Andricus; species Andricus quercusramuli. Next base: position 56,545 of record CAKNXH010001091.1, read on the forward strand.
CGAGGCATAGAAAACGAATTTTGAATAGAGAAGAAGCAATATTATTTAGTAGTGAGCTCCAGCGGAGGATTGTTGTTAATGACATCTTGTGTTCGAAATGCTGGGTTGCTTAATATAAAAAGCAAAATCTTGTGCATGATGTTGATAGCACAACTTCCGGAGATGAGAACGATCCTTCAGAATTAGCTTCTTAAGATCCTACAATTAAAACACAGCTGAAACCTGTTAATGAAGAATCAGAGCTCAAAAGAATTGAACTTCTCATTCAAAGAACTGTCCCGATACACAAATATTGTTTTGTCTGCTTATAAACAACCGATACCGATACAACCGTGATACAACCGTGATACCAGAAAAAGTTCGTACTCAGTCTCATATTAGAAGGCAAATCTATATACCAGCAGGAAATCGATGTTGTCGAAATCACTTGATAAAGATAGATTTTACGACTAGACTTTTACGATAGACTTTTCTCTAATTCATCAAGTCTCAATCTTTCCGATTTAAGTAGAATAATGGAGAATCTTTCTGTCAAGTGTGATTCTACACTATTCAAAAAAATTGGGGATTTCATCTGTCTGACAAGCAGCTTTCTAGTGTTCACTTGTTTGAATTGGGAACAATTCATGCAATTGAGAGGAATGATGACTTGAATGCGAGAAAGTCAAAACCGAACCGTAACTCAAGCTCTTGTTGTGTTTTTGTTGAAACTTCGAACAGGCAATTCGAATAAAATTGTAGCCTCCATTATACAATTCAAGTATGAACAGCTTATCTCGGAGTATACAACATCAATACTTAAATCTTTCAAAGAGGAAGTATTACCGTTCAATTTTGGATTGGCCTCCTCTGTCAAAAGTGACATTCTTGAAAATCATACAACAGAAGTTGCTAAGAACTTGTTTTGTCTTCAGCAAAATCTATTTTTGATGTGTGATGGCACATATGCTCGGCACCAGAAGAACACAAACAATGAATTTCAAAGAGAATGATTCTCAGGCCAGAAGAAAGTCCTTCTCTGCAAGCCATTTACAATTTGTATCACCGACGGGTATGTGGTGGACATGTTGGGACCATACCCTGCAAATGTAAACGATGCGGAGTTCTTAAGGACTTTACTCAAAGATCCAAACGGCTTATGCACATTCTTACAGAAAAACGATTATGCAGTTCTTGACCGTGGCTTCCGAGACGTCAAAGCTAAATTAGAGCTTAGGAAAATAAACGTTATGTAACAAAAATCTTTGATCACAAATTAGACAACAAATTGCTCCCAGAAATTGGAACATATTTTCAAATTGCGTCGTTTTTCAACAATCTATTCGGGAATAGATTACAATCCGATTCAGAACTTCTGGATGAGATCTTAGGAAGCATGAAGATGAGAAAAGGCGTTGAAAATTCTTCAACTGTTCAAGCAGAATAAGTGGCTGGGGGCACAAAAATCAAGTGTTCCAAAGCATTTCAGCTGATGATTTATTGGATTTTCCAAAAATGACAGAAAGATCTGAAGATTCTGTTTACCGGATAGTACCAACTTTCACAGGCGGCATGAGAGTCCTAAAGTATGTATGTGATTGTGCTAATTGGAACAGAAATGTTGGTTGCTGCTCCCGCATCGCTGCAATCATTTACTATTTGTCTCACGCAAGATATTTGGCTGAAATTATCAGACCTGCTGAAATCTTCAGTCGAATGTTTCAACAACGTAACATTGTCCCTGTCACTGAAAGTGACAGTGACGAAGATTAAGAATATTAACGGATAGAAGATTCCGAGGATTGTGAGAGGAAAGGGGACTCAACATGAAAAAGCACCCTGAATTGTGCACACCTAGTTTTTAAGTATCATTGAAATATTTTGAAGTACTATTGAATTATTTCGGAATAGTACGCTGGAGATTTTTCACTTTTTAGCCATGGACAGCCTCTCTGATTGATCTCAGACTTCCACATATTTTTTTTAAATAATTGAAGGTATTTTTAGGCAAGAAACAAGAGAAGAAAAGACAATACCCAAAAGATGTATTCGAAGGAGCAAGCGGAGTGAGCAGAGAGAACGATGGTCGCCTCTGCAACTCCGCACGCCACTTTATGTCGTAGCAAGCGCACATTGGCAGGCGAGGTGAGGCTCAACAACTATCTCGCTACTTCGGGGACGGTCAAGGCCATACGCGCAAACAGAAAATCAGGGTATAAAAAGAAAGGTGACTAATCGGGAAAAGTTTCGATACCAAAACCTTGTTCAGTGAGAAACTGTCTGAGGAGATAGAAAAAACAAGAGAATATCATATTAACAAGTTTAGGAGACAAAATAAATGAAATATGAAAGAACATCAGATGAGAATACCGGATGAATGGAAGGTATTATACATCAGCGGACGTGCAATGAACATGGTACGCTGGAGATTTCAATTTTTTTTTAACCATGAGCAGCCACTCCGATTGATCTCAAACTTTCACATATTTTTTCGCATAACTCAAGGTATTTTTAGGCAAAAAGCAGTGATTGTGCCTCAAGAATTTCCCACTTTAAAAAAATCGAAAAAATGTTGCAATTTTTTTAACCTTTTCTTCTCCTCTAAAATGTGCCATAATGTTTTCAACATATCCCTTTATTGAGACCCATAACATATTTTTCCCTCATCGAAATCGGTCCAGCCGTTTCCGAGAAAAAGATTTTTTTCGTTTTTTCTACTCACCCCCATAACTCCCATAAAAATGATTTCTCAGATATAATCTTCCCGAGAAATGAACCTTATATTAGTACCAACTCATGGTGAAAATGTCGGACAAATTCGGCTGAGGGCAGCTTATACATGCTCATCCCGCTATGCCCTTTATTATAAAACGACACAAAATGCAATAACATTTCTAATAACAAAAGTATTTATTTCAATATTTAACTATAAAAATGAGACAATGAAAATACGTATGTTTGAACATCAATGCATAATATGAAATTTTATAATATAAATTTAATGAAATCATACATTTTTCAGGGTAGCTGATAATGGAAATTAATGCAAAATAAGTAACAAATATTAAATTAATCATAATGTATCAAATTTGATTTTCATTTTGCAATATCTGAATAAGCAATTCTAGGCCGATGTACAGAAATGTATTATACATTTGATATAATAGTGTTGAACATAATGTAGAAAAGTTCTCATTTTGGACAAAATCGAGTGCGAAGCATCAGTAGTCCAGACGCCAACCCCATTTTTGTCAGATTGACGAAGTTCTTTTGATTTTTTTCACTCTTGTGTAAAATGATCTTAAAAATTCGAAAGATAGTAGTGATTAATGGCCTTTGGTCTTTCTCCAGCACTCTTCTCCTCTCCACAATCGATCCTTGCAGTGGACTTGGTGTCAAATCTACGTATCGTACCTGGAGTCTCTAAGCCTATACTGTCTTTTTTTTATATTTTCCTTGAAGTAACGAAAAGGTTATCGCCCTCCAAGGAAAAACTTGCACCTCAGTGCACCTTAGTAGGATAAGTGCATATGCGTTCTCCGATTTTATCACACTTATGACAAAGTGGATACAAATATCTCCGAGGTTTGAGTGCCTTATCCCTACAGCTAGTGTGCCATTCCTGGTGATAGGGCAGTGCGCCGATTCAAATTTCCAAATATCTCCCAGCGGCACACAGTGGGAGGAGAATGGGTTGTCGCGTTCAAAAATCCATCTACAACGCATTTCGCAACCAAATCAGACAAACCAAATTGCAAAATACTTGAAAGTTGAAAATACCACAAGGTTGCTAAATTGCTATTCCGACCTACAAATTTTACACCAAAATTGCGAAAAAATTCTCCAACAAAACTTGTTGTACAACAAAGTCAATAACTGAAAAATCGATCCATTTGATCATTAATTATGTACACTGAGAAAAATGGATTATACTGACTGGATAATAGAATTTAAGAATAATACACCGAATAGGAAAGTATATTAGCGCGTATAATCTATAAATTTTTTCTAATATATGAAGATGTTGCCAAATATAATATCTACATTTTAAATTCTTATAATCTTCAGGCAATAAATTGTAACATCTCAGATTTTGAAATATCAAGGCGTCTGTGTAGTATTAGATGGTACATCGCACCGTGCCGCGTGTCATATGCATGCATTCGCATTGAAACAAGTAATAATTAAGTAATAAAATGATTGTTAGTGCTAAATCACAGGTGATTTAAATTTAGTAAATGGGTGAGTTTGTATTTCTTTCCATTACATATCACTGGCACTTGTACAAGTACAGGAATTCAGCCTCATTTACTGTCGTTTTTGTAGTCGTATGATAGCCACTTTCCTGCTTATTGTGTGTTTAAAAAACAATATAGGTTTCTGCTGAATATGGTTACTAAAATTAATAAGCAGTCGCGGACAATTGTCCAGGGATGGTCCCGAAGGAATAAACCCCAAGCGAAGGCGTGAGAACCGTGCCGAAAGCTGAATGTCACCTGGGTGAGGTGTCTCTAACGGTGATTCTGGGAAATCGGCGACTCTCAGAGTATACAGCCTTATCCTGGCATGCGGGGCTCTACAAGGATGGACGAACCCTTTCCCTAGCTGCTCGTGGGAACAACAATGACAACACCAAACATAATTGTAGTAAGTGCGGTTCAAAACAATCGAACGCGCAGGGCTCCCGACAATGGCTCGGACAACAATGCCGACTACCCTACAGTTGGGGGAGCCAATCAAGACGGAGTCAATGCGATTGACCGGCGGAATCTTGTTACTTTTGAGTGGACGGATCAACTCAATGACGGCCTGCTGGAGTGCTACAATGCCAGTATTGTCCGTGAACGAGAAGGTTACATGGCACGACTGCATGCTCTGTGGTGCAAGAAACACCCAGAGCTCTCAGACTTTTCGCAACAACGTCTGCGAAGCCATGCCGAGAACCTCCGGAAAAGAGGTTATATAAGCGGAGTGCCTACTCAACCGCATCCAGAACAAGCCGGCAACAGAGAAAGAGAGGCGACACTGAGACCAACCGCGAACAGGCATCCAATAGCGGAAGAACGATGCTTCAGGACCCGGAGAAACATCAACATTCAGGTTTCTCCCAAGCCCAAAGATCTGACTGAATTGGATGATGAACTTCGCGGAGATTTTTCCGAAGAACCCGACCTCTGGACTATCAGTTGTGGTGTGTACAATGCAGCGAGAACTTTGGAAGATGCAAGCCGTAAAACAAAACCAACGGTTGATCATAAGACCAAAAGAAGAATGCATAAACTCAGTACAAAGATAGGCTGGGCTAGACAGTACGCGTCCCGCATTCAGTGTGTGATTGACTACATAACATCTGGCAGGAATTTCACTGCCAAGGTTCGACGGTTCGCGCGCGAACTGCGGATCCGTCATCACGCAATCAACAAATCAAAGCTAATGACCATCAGACAGCATATTGTTGACAGAATACGAATACTATCTAACGCTAGGAGAAGTCTAGAGCGAAGAGAGAGGTGGGTCAGAGAAAATCAACAATTTTCATCTGATCCATCTAAACTCTTCCAAGACCCTCCAAGTACTGTCGACCATCCGCCCAAACCAGAGGAGGTCGAAGCATTTTGGAGAGAAGTCTAAGAGGTCCAGCATCCACTTCAAGAAGACTCAAGAAACATAAATAGCTTCAAGGAGCTGTGCAATGCCCTCATAACACCTAAGGAAGAATGCCCACCTATCACTACCGAGGAGGTGAAAAACGTATTGAGAGACATGAAGAACTTCCCCGCTTCGGGACCAGATGGTATCAAGACCTTCTGGTGGAAGAAGTTTCCTTTTAACCACCAGCATCTGGCCCGAATTTTCACCTCATATCTAAAGTCGGAAGAGCCTATTCCGGAGTGGTTGGTGGAAGGGCGCACAGTGCTCCTGCCTGAGACGGGCAACTTAGCTGACCCTAAGAATTACAGGCCAATAACTTGTCTGAACACACTGTATAAGATCTTCACAGCCATCCTAAATGATAGGATTCTTCGGACAATTGAACCTGTGTGGCGAGAGATGTATGAACAACGTGGCTCGAAGAAAGGCGTAGCAGGATGTCGGGAGAACCTGCTCATCGATAGATGTGTCTGTAAAGATGCAGCATCCTATCAACGATCTCTATCGATGGCCTGGATAGATTACCGAAAAGCTTTTGATTCAACCTCCCATAGACTTATCATCTGTCTGTTGGAAAGCTTAAAGGTTCATCCACACATCGTGAGATGCATAGAGAGATTAATGCCGCTTTGGAAAACCAGATTTACCATCTTATCTGGAAAATATCGTGTGATCACTAACAGTATCACCTTTCAGAGAGGTGTGTTTCAGGGCGATACCATGAGCCCTCTCCTCTTTTGCCTCACATTATTGCCACTATCATAAGGTAACTCATGTATTTTACATGGATGATCTTAAGCTCTATGCTAGGAATCAAGAGAAACTACATCTAGCTCTAAAAATTGTCACAGAGTACACTCAAGAGATTGGAATGGAGTTCGGGTTAGAGAAATGCGCCAAGGTTAATTTGAAGAAAGGAAAACTTAACGGCATCCCTGAAGATCCTGAACTCGTTGACAGAAGCGCTATACGACACCTTTGCGCTGGAGAAACCTATACATACCTGGGCGTACCACGAAGCCGCATGCAGGACGTAACATCTATAAAGGATACTCTCCGATGCAGATACAAACGTCTCCTCCGACAGATATGGTCTTCCGAACTGTCGGCGAGGAACAAAGTATCTGAAACGAACATACTTGCCGTCCCAGTAGTACTCTATTCATTTGGAGTAGTTTCATGGACGAAGGACGGGCTGAGATCCCTCGATATCGGGTCCCGAAAGGTCATGCACATGAACAAAAGCATGCACCTTAAGTCTTCTGTTCCACGACTTTACATCTCACGCCGTCAAGGTGGTCGTGGAATACTGAATCTTGGATGTCTTCACAACAGAATTATTCTGGGTGCAGCACATATTGTCGCAAATGGACAAGATCCTCTTCTTAAAATGGTGAGAAAACACGAAGAAGTAGGCAACGGGGCGTTTATTTACAAAGCAGCAGAAGAGGCTGCTGAAACACTCAGCCTTGACTTCAATATCAGGGGTGAGCGAAATGCATCAAATCTTATCCATCTTGAATACTCACTCCTGAAGGCCCAGATTAAGAAAGCACAGGAGAAAAACTTCCGCGAAGAGCTCCTCGACAAGAAGATGCACGGCATCTTCCACAAAAATGTGGAAGATCAGTCGATGTCGTATGAGCTGACGTTTGCTTTCCTTAGATCACCCAGATTGAAGTCGGGCACAGAGGGCTTCATTTTGGCATGTCAAGATGGTGTCATTTCCACTCTAGCATACCGCCGCCACATTTTGAGCCAAGATATTCCCGATGATAGCTGCAGAGCGTGTCATGAACACCCCGAGCATCTAGGACACATACTATCTAGTTGTCCAGCTCATGCGGGAACAACCTACATCCAAAGGAACAATGCGGCACTGAGAGTGCTTTATTACCATCTCTGTCACTCTTACGGCATTAGCCCAAATACCTCTCCGCTGAACGCCCCTAGAGAAATAGAGTCAATTGTCGAGAATGAGAAGTGCCGCATATATTGGAACTTCATATTCTCGACAATTGTTTCTGTTGCGCACTCGAGGCCTGACATGGTTCTTCTTGACTCCGAGAAACGAACCATGTTCGTTATCGAATTTTCGGCACCAGCGGACAAAAACGTCACAGCGAAGGAGAAAGAAAAGAAAGAAAGGTATAAAGACCTTATGAGGGAGTTGCGACGGTTATACCCGGAATATTCTGTTAAGGTAATCGTCCTGATCATTGGCGCTCTTGGAGGTGTCAAGGTTTCACTTGCTAATAGCCTGAAAAGCATCCCTGCGTGTCAACAAAATGCTGAGACACTTGCAGGGAGAATGCAGAAGGCGGTCGTCCTTGGGTCGCTCCGTGTCCTCAGGGTGCACGAGACTTTCGCCGGATCATCGTATTGAGTTCGCGCAGACTGTAACCACCCATCTCACGGTCGTGAGACGTGGTTACAGCTGAAATTTTACCGCGATTTCGCTGGGAGCGGGTGCAATTTTTTTTTTTAGATTAGCACCCGCTCCCGGCAAAATCCTGCGGTTGTCCTTATGACAAACTTCTAACTATATATATATATATATATATATATATATATATATATATGGGTAATATTCATGAAACTGTACACCTTCGCGGCTTCGGCTTTTGCACATAGAAAAAAGTCAAACCAGGTCTTACACTTGTAATATTTCATCGTACAATAACTTTATCCAATTGTTTACCACAAAATAAGTGTAAGTTTTAATAAATATTTACACTATATTGCGTAATAAACATCCAAAATATCAGCTCCGTAATTCTCCCAAATTAAAATATTTTGCGCAAATCCATGAAATTTATTCCACTAAGTTAATGTTACCTTCCAGTGTCTATATTATTTGAATAATCCAAGTATTAGTTAATTTTTAAGTGCGCTACAATGTTACAGAAATGACTTTTAAAGTTTATAAATAAAACGATGAACTTTGTCATGTCATATTTTAAATAATTTTGTTCATCATACTTTCTCACGATTTTTAAAACTCGCGGTTCGTTTAAATGCCATCTGCTGACATTAATTCGAAGACTGACTCTCAAACTATCTAACCGACGATCGATGGAATTTTTCCCATTAGAAATCATTCGACAGCTGCGATGGTTTGTTTACAAAACAGTCTGTACAAAAAAGCCTGTCAGCTACAAAATGCAATGAATCATTTAAAGTAAATGAAGCCTATCAGTGATTGTGAGTTTATTTACAGTCATAATCCAGGCACAAACTGCCGGTGTGCGGAAAGAAGTAGTGGTTAAAAAGTTCTAGAGAAAAATGTAAGTTTAGTTGTAAATGTCAGCTACATAATGGTCAGCTCCATAATGAAAATATTATTATATAGTGTGAAGTTTTCGAAAAAGTGTCTATAATAAAATTTTTCTACATTTTGTACTGAAAATGATGCCTCATTTTCTTGAATAATGCACTTTTAAATTGAAAAAATATGTACTGCACAAAAAAAATGCAATGAGAAATTTTATGATTTTAGTTGCAAAAGTGTATATCAGATTTGTAAAATCTTAGAATAATAGATTTTATTATCTCAGATGATAAAGCTTAATAATCCAAGATATTATCCCAGTAATATCTGTTTCGTAATATCTATAGATTATAGTTCTAAAAATCTGGATCGCTTTCTCATAGTTAATAGTCCAAGATTATATCCGGTAACATATTTTTTATTACTGGGTATAATCCATTTTCCGCAGTGTATATTTAATACACATACACGCAAGATGCACACATGGGCGCGTAGTCCAAAAGGTACGAAAGTGATAGTGGGACTTACCAGAACGGCACCTACCCACTAAACCTTAACTCCTTTTCCCGACAACCCATGTCCTCGGAACCGCTTATCGCATTACTTCAAGGACATGGGGGTAAGGCCACTAAGTCGTGCTTCGACTTCCATCTTACGCAGCCAGCTTGGCATTTCAACTCTCCGCACCCAACCAAGATGCACGCATCGTCCTCAGCAGTGCGGTGGTACCGCAAAACGGGCTCGTCGGCCTTCGGCATATGGTTGGGTGCAATCAACTATTTGCGTCGTTCATCCGGCTTCTTCACAGAGGCGGCCTCCCTGAAGGACGCACACCGCATTGTACCCGGCAGATGGTCGGTCCGGGTTTTCTCTTCTTTAGGTAGCACTGCGGTGTACTTCCGCACGCCACGGATGTATGCCCCTCTTTGCCGCACCTCCAGCACAGCTTGGTCCTATCGGGACCCCTGCAGTCCACTGCTATATGACCAAAGCTTGAGCAGTGGTAGCACCTTACGCTCTCCGTCTTCTTCCACACGCGACAGGATACCCACCCCACTTTGAGGTGTCCCGTGCGGAAAAGCCTCGACTCGAGTTCCTCCCTCATCTCGACATAGACCTTCAGATTACCTCTGATGGCCTTCTTCGTCAAACTCACCTTAATTTCTCCAGCTGCTGCTTCTCCGAAGTGGTTTCGGACCGCAGCCTCCACCTCTCCGTTGCATATTGTATATGCTCACGAACAATATTGAAAATAAAGTTGACTTACGAAATCACTTGAATCGCGAACTTTTAACATTTTTGGATGAGCTATCATTTATGATGCATTACGTTTTATCACGTTGCTAGGGTATATTTGAAGAACAAATGACCACAATTCTATGTCCGATACTTTTGCCAGACTTGAGTATAAATGAAGTATAATCTGTATTTCAGCTATACTTAAGTATAGATGAAGTATATCCCATACTTCAGCTATACTTAAGTATAGATGAAGTATATCGCATACTTCAGCTATACTTTAGCTATACTTCAGCTATACTTCAGCTATACTTTAGCCGAACTTCAGCTATACATTAGATATACTTTATCTATACTATTTCAATATACTTGAAGTATGGGATCGTCTCATTTACCATAAATGTTTCGTACTTTGGAAAATCAATGATTGATCACTCCCATACCTATGATTTTTACACGGGTACCACTGAGTCCATTATCTACATCGGAACTCAATTTCAGATATTGGTCTTATCGAAAACTCTTCAATTCAATAGGACGTACTGAACCCAGTAAAGAAGTTAATCTGACATTGTTACATAAATCACATTGAGCGCACTACGAACACTTACTGCCTTCTGTTTAGCTAGTGATCGGCGTCGATCAAAACTCAACCGGCAAAAGCAAGAGGAAAGGAGGCCTCAGTATCCACATCAAGCATATGTATTTCTCAGCTTTTGATCTTCTAATTTGTCAGAAGGGTTCCGAAGATTGCTATCTGGATTGCTATTTATGCAGAAAAAATACTGATCTCTGTTTTAACAGCGGATCCTTTTCAAAATGAGATGCAACAAGTCGAAGTTCGATGATTTCTTCATCATTTTTTTGGTTCAAGGTGCATTCATTAATTGAATGGTTAACATAGTCGCAATAAGTGCATTTTTCCTATCATTATATTAAACTTTGCCTTTATCAATATTATCCTTGTTTAATTTGGGGCAATTGCGCCTTTATTTCCAGAATTCCTCGAAGTTTGATTGAATTCACAATCCAAATTAAGAGTTACGCACTGACAATTATTTCACTGAACGCCCGTTGAATCGCGAACACATCCAAATCGGGAGATTCTAAGTTACAAAAATGTCTTAACTTTTTGAGAGCAGTCAAGTGAACAGAACAAAAGTCGATGATAGACTAAATTTTTGCGTGTTCTTGGTGGCTCCGCCACCCTGTGAAGTTGTAGGGTCAGTTCGAGTTAAGGGCGGCGATCTACCCCCGTTAAGCTGCTCGCAGTTTCAAATCTACCCCCTAACGAGTTTTTTCTTTTTAAAGCAAAAGGCACGAGTCACGCCCTATGAGTCGCTGGAGTGGTACGGTCGTTCGGTGACAATTTCCCCGAGGTACTTATGAAACTCGAAACAAGACCACGTTTTTTCTACATAATAGGAACGGTCGAAGCTGCGTAGCCAAGGCTCCCCGGTGGGTTAATCTCAAACATGTGTCGCGGTATTTTGAGTGGTTGTCGTAAACGTTAACTGAGATTTTTAAAGAAGCTATAAAAATCAAGGACCGAACTTTAAATAGAACCAGGGACCAATTTTGAGTTAAAGAATAGAATTGAAGAAGAATTCTTGTCATTTTTATTACATGGAAAAGTTGGACGGTTTTAAAATTTAGGATGGTTTGTTACGAATTTCTCAAGTTTACAGCTTGCAGATGCCCACTTATACGCTGGACGCGACTTGCCTGGATATTATAATTTTCTACGGTTGTCTTCATTAAATTGCATCTTTATTTCTGTAGTATTCAAAGCGTGAGAAAGGGACCTAGTAAATTTCTCAAGAGTTTCTACTTCCGTCCTACTTTCCTATATATTAGCTTATCATTTGCTAAATATATTTAAACAGATTATAATCAAACGTTTTCAAAACTGCTTTGTTATAGTTACTTACAACCTTTTTTCAACATTTTAGCGCTGGTCAATAGAGTATTACATTAGTGCACCAGCGAGCGCTGCTTTTGTAATAAAAATCAAACGTGTGTCGCAAGACGTTACACGGGAGAATAATCATATCCAGAAAGTGACCAGAAGTAGGCATATTTCATTTTTGAAGAATAAGTGTAATATAGGTTGAGACGGTCCGTTCTATGTTCATAATTATAATAAAATTATAAAGCTACGGGCGAATATTCGTATTGATACGCCTGTGTCTCATAAGTGGACAAGCAGGTGTAACGAGGGGAGGACTCAAGAAATCATTCGATCATACGATCGATTGCGCGCGTCATCGGCTTATAAGTAGGGGTAGCGTGGGACCAATGCACTTTATAATTCATTTATCGATCCCAGTATCGGTACCGATGTCTTCCGACTTGACCCTCTGCAAGGAAGGAGCCTCTCTTAAACGATCATTGATCTACCTGCCATTGAAGACAGACATTCAAATTGAATGAGCAGCATTGAAAGGACGCCATCTCTAACGGATCCTCCTGGATAAATTGAAACTTCGTTGACTAATCTATCCAAATTCATGGGAATTTGAATAGTTAGGCGTAAGTTTTTGCATCGCAATTTTTTTTAATTATTTTATTATTGTGATGCAAAATTTAGTAACGACTTTGAAATCCACATATCTGTGGAGACGTCGTTGTGCATGTTTGTATTTTACTGTGAGGAACTAAACGAGAGATAATTTAGTATGTGCAATTTTTTTTTTGTAACGACTTTGAAATCCACAAATCTTTGGAGACTTCGTTTTGCATGGTTGCAATAACTATTGAAATTCAAATGGGAAATTTTACTTTCATTTTAAAAAAAGAATGGAACCAGAAAATAATTCTTATCGACTTTGAAATTTATCATTTGATAAATACCTCGTTGTGCGAAGGAAATTTTGGTTTTTGAATTCAAATTGGAGGAGAATCCTACTTGCTTGCTTCCATAAAAGAGCGTTTTCTAAATTGATTCAATTGAAATTAAAATTCGCAATCATCTGTCCCTTGAGTGAATCCTCAATAAGTCTTTTTTGTTCTGAAATAGAGATTTAAAATTGAGCGAAATTTTTAATGTTAAGAATTAATCTTGCTCAATTGTAGTTTGTTTCACATTTTAATTGATTTATAAAATGTTGCAATTTGCTGAACAGGAAACAGTAAATGAAAATTCAACGAATCTCTCAATTAAAGTAAATATCATTAAGATAAGTTTAAAATGCAACATTACCATTACTAAAATTTAGTATAATTTTTAGTAAATTTGAGAGCCTTAACCAAAATCAGCCAAGTGCAGTTATAATTAAATTCGAAATATTGATGAACACAAAATTGATCCGCGGTTAGAGAAACGATAATGTAACAACTGATAGCTGCCTGGTGGGACACTCAAGGAAATTAAAGTAGAGTGATTGCGTAAGGTCATTCTCCGTTCAGTGCATTCGGTTTCGGCAGAATAATAAAGAGCCATAAATCGCTTGAGTCTAGACGAGGTACAGGTCAATCATTCAAATGAAGAATGAGATGATAAAAGTAAACAGAGTTAAGAATCCGGAAATACTTGAATTATCATCAGTGAAATAAAATCGATAATAAGTAGCTCATTTCATAATTTGAATACACCGGGTGTACAATTATTACCAAATAAAAATAAGATACGAAATAAATCCCTTCGGAAATTAGATATTTATTTTCTAAATACTAATTACAGTTTAAGATTGTCAAAATGGAGGACGATAAAAACAACCGTAAAGAGAAGCCAATAAAACGTATTAGAAAAATTAAATTTTCCCAATCTATTATTGGAGAAATGAATAAAGAAAACTAACACGAGTCAATTGGGGAATATTACCAAGAATAAAAATTTGCAAAATGATTCTGAAATACAAGACAACTTAGGCGCGAAAAAAAATTTGTTTGCAAAAAATAATTCTGACCTTAGCGATTATGACTGAAATTGCAGAGATGGATCAATTAATGATCACTCTTTAAAGTTACAGAAAGTCCCAAGCTGGGAAGGTTCTTACGTTTTTCTGAATGTTCCTAGGCTAAATAAAGAATGTATCATTGAAGTAAACTCATTAAAAAGACTAAAAAGTAAAATCGATTTGGAAGATAATATAATTGAATTGAAAGATGAAAATGAATCGATTCAAATGAAACTGTTAGAAGAAGATGTAAAAAGAATTCGCATAATAATGGATGCGGAAAATGTCCAAAAAGAAAGATACATAGAATGTTTAGGCAAATATCTAGAACCCGAAGAATACTTTCCAAATGTTATAAAGGAAATTACCAAAATTGAAACTTGTGATAATACCCAGGATGAATATACATTAACTGATGAACAAATTACAGGAAAATTGGCGCGTTGTAGTTTATTAAATGCACTAGAGAAAGAGAGATTCTAGAAACTTATATCCAATTATAAAAGTGTATTTTCTCGTAAACCAGGTTGGACATCGATATATGAATATCAACTTGAAATAGATGGTCAAAGACGTTTCATATCACGAACTTACCCGATACCTATGTTCGTACGAATGTAACAAATGAAATTAAAAAGCTAATAGAAATGGGAATAATTCAAAGGGCAAACAGCGCGCATATAAATCCATTAGTGGTCAGAATTAAAAAAGACGGTTCGATAAGACTTTGTTTAGACGCTAGGAAATTAAACAAAATTATGGTAAATTATTACAACGGCCATACCACGCTGGAAACACCAATTCCCGTTAGATCACTGAAGTTAAACAGTGTTAGGCGCGGTTAGTACTTGGATGGGTGAACGTTCGACAATAATATTACTGCGTTGCTGTTGGCGGTCGTGGGTGTGGTGAGCCCACACTTGTAGTTATTTACTACAAGAAACTATCCACCTAGAAACACTACCCGAATCGGGTAGTGTCACGCCTACCCCTAGAGACTCGCCGAAAGGGAAACGGCTTAATGGTATGCAATACAATTACGAATGCGCAGAGCCAACTAAAGTTTTATTTCAAAGATCTGCAGGAACCCAAGTAATGTCGACTTTGGACTTAACTATTAGCTTCTGGCAAGTACCATTGCATCCTGAGTCTATGAAGTATACAGCTTTCTTATACGAGGGAAAATCTTATGAATTTTGCGTCACACCTTTCGGTTTGAAAACAAGCACAGCCGCGTTAGTTAGAGCTTTGGACTTTGTTCTAAATGAATTAGGAAACTTTGTTATTACTTTTATTAGTGATATGTTATGTACCTCACCAAGTACATCACAGCATCTGGAACATTTGGAATTATTGTTCCAACGTCTAGAAGATCATAATATTACAGTGAATTTTGAAAAGTCGAATGTTTTTCCGACCAGAATTCAAATTTTTGGGCCATCTTTTAACGCCACTTGGAATTAAACCAACCCCTGACAAAATTAAAGCGATTCACGAATTTCCAACACCTCTCAATTTAAAAGAACTATGCGGTATTTTCGGTGTAATAAATTTTTATACAAAATTTACTAGAGAACATGCACAAGAAATAGCACCACTCTTGAATTTATTGCACATAGGGGTTAAATGGATATGGGATTTAGAAACGGGCGATGCATTCAAAAAAATCAAAGCGCTATTTTGCGAATTTACCATTCTATCATATCCGGATTTAAATAAACCCTTCTATTTACAAACAGATGCAAGCGATCGAGTATTCGGAGCAGTCCTTTATCTAATTGATATCAATGATGAACACACACCCATTTCTTTTGCTAGACGTACTTTAAAGGGATCCGAATTATCGTTTTATGCGACAGAAAAAGAACTATTAGCTATTGCATGGGACCTAATTAAATTTAGATTGTACGTGTTAGGTGCTAGGTTAATAATTCGAACCGATCATGAAGCGTTAACTCTCTAAAAACTTGTAAAACAATTAGTGGCAGATTAACACGTTGGATCTTAGCAATACAAGATTATCAATTCACAATAGAATATTGCGACGAAAAAAATAATATAATAGCTGACACCTTAAGTAGAATACCCTCAACAGAATTAGGATACCCTTTCGATATTGATGAAGGAAACATTTTTCTTTACACTTTAGCAAAACGACCTTCATCAGAACTACGACAGCGTTTAAAAAATATTTGCAAACAACAAAAACATGACCCTATTTTGCAACAATACATCAAAGCAATAAATGAAGAGAAAACTAAAAGATTTGAAATGCAAGAAGAACTTTACTTTATTTCTGGGAGCGGAAAAAGACTGTATTTGACTAAAAGCATTATATTTGACGTCATAGATGAATGTCATGAGCTTTACGGTCACCTTGGTCCACAAAAAGTATTCAGAATGCTGAGCGAATACTTTTATTACCCACGATTAGCGAAAACAATTAGGCAAAGACTAGCAAGTTGTGACTCGTGTCAAAAGAACAAATGCACTAACAAAACGAGTTACGCGGAAATGAAAAATTATACGCCAAAGAAAACGGGAGAAACATTGTCAATTGATTTTTATGGTCCCTTACCGGCATCAAAAAGGGGATTTAAATATATATTATTGACAATCGATGCATTTAGTAAATTCTTATGCTTATATCCTTTAAGAAGGATGTCAACTGAAGCAGCGATTAACAAAATCTTTAATGATCACATTTCAAAATACGGGAAACCGGATAAAATCACTACAGATCACGGAACGTAATTTACGTCAGATCTATGGAATAATAAACTAGAAGAAAAAGATATTCAGGTGGTCTTTTCCTCAATTCGTCACCCTCAAAGGTACATAATGGAGAGAATTCATAGAGAACTTTCCAGATTTTTTCGATCTTTGATTAAAGGAAACCACAGCGCATGGTGGAAATGGGTACGCATAATTGAGTCATGCATGAACGAAACGCATCATGATACGACCAGATTCACCGCAATTCAAATTCACATGAACGTTAAACCCAAACGGACTAGGGAAAATTGGCTTAGGTTCCCACCAAAACCCTCAGACTCAGAATATGAGAGAAAAATTGAGATGGTTTACAATAACATCTTAAAAAAGGGTACGAAACGTGCCAAAGCTGTCAGCAAAACCCATAAAATTATCAAATTCAAAGAGGGAGATCAAGTCCTCTTGAAACTTCTAAATGAATCAGATAAAGGTAACAAAATCCTAGCAAAATTTTTACAAATTTATGATAGGCCTTACATTTTAAAAATGCAGGTCACACTAGAGACATTTATTTTATGGGACCCCAGGGAATTAGAATAAAAGGGTATGTACCATACTCGAGATTTAAAAGGATATAAGGAAAGAATTATTGAAAATACATTATTCTGTACAAACATTTCTCAAATAGTGAGAAAGAAATGAGAAATCAGGAACATAAATAAATAGAATCAATTGCACAAGGTAGCCACTCTCTGTGTATAACATCAAGTTCGAATAAGCGTGATTAATATTTCCAATATTATGGATCAATTTACTGTAATTGAAAAAATCGATTAGTTGGATCCCGGCATTCTCAGGCAACAGAACGTTCCACTCTCTAAATTTCTACAAACAATATGAAAAATAAATTTTTAAAAGAGTTGCAAATAAGTGCTGGATAATTGTGAGTAAGGAGAATTTACCACAAATTAAGGAAATTAGGATAATAATCACACGAAAACAAGGTAAAGCGGAAAAAAAATTTCTAATGAATAAAATTAAAATAAAAAAACCCCAAAACAAAAAAAAAAGTGTAATACTCTTATTGTAGTAAAATTTCTTATACCCAAGAGTTTTTGCAACTTAGCTGAAGGCATGATAATGCATGCAAAATGTGTATGATGTGTATCACTGTTTTGGTTATTGTGCAAAAAGAAAAACATAGGCAGGAATTTGTCTTAATTATCTGTCGACTATACTGGTCTATCTTTATTTTAAATAAATTAGGCATGAAAAAATGCACCTACTTAGGATCTCCTGGACCCATATAATTTTCAATTTTTTTTTCTAAAGGAAGAAATGATTCTCTCATTTATTAAAATTTTTTTTATTATTTTTTATTTTTTCTCATAAAAACGAGAATTTAATTGGAGAAAAGGAGTTCCCCAAGTAGAATAAGTCGTTTAGTTCGGTGAAAGGGATTTAGGTGGATAACATTTCTAGTCAAGAGATAGAAATGAAGGCAAAAGATGTCACTACCCAGGATCAATAAAATGGTATTAATTAAAAAAACAAGTCAAGGCCAATAAGAACTAGAGCCACACAAAAATTAGAAAATTAGAGGCCACGATTAAAAAAGAAACCAAACCTAAAAAAATCGATAACTTTAAACGAATCACGGAAGGATTCTCTGAGGACAGTGATATGAATAAAATAATGCACCCCTCGAAAACACCATGGATCGCATTATGTCAAGATCATGACACCATCATAAACCCACTTATAAAATCCATTAACAAAATAGACTTAGGAGATTCTATACCACTGGCCAAAATATATACTGTAAATATATTCTGTATATATACAGAAATCAAACAATCGAAGCAGTGTCAACGTAGAAAGGAGAAATTGAAGAAAATACGGAAAAATAGGAACACTAGAGAGCAATAAAAACTCCAGAAAGGAATTTAGAAAATTTAGGCGGATATTTAAACAAAACGTTGTAACAAAATTGTACCTAAACGTTGAAGATATATATTTTTTGTTTCTTTACTTACGAAATAGCGTTCTGAGATTGTCAAATTGTTATTCCCTCTATCACCACTGCTTTTCATTCAGCCACACAATTCTCCATCCATCTCTCCATCTAATATAATTATAGAATGAACAATTATGTTGAATAATATCGGCTCACCCTTTTACCATTTTTTTACGTTTATATTTTTCTTTTGTTTGCTTTGAATACATATGTATGTATAATTAAAAAACGAGTTAAACCACCACAGCAGGGTCCCATTGAGAGCAACTGTCATCTAAAAAACGTCAACAACCCCCAGTAGAACCGCGGTAAGTCACACTTATGGCCACATAGTCTAGGTACTCAGCGTGTGCATGACACGCTCTGCACCAATCACTGGGAACTTCTTGACATAGTGTGCATGAACATAAAACCCTCTGTAACTAAATTGAGTCCTGATGATTTGAGGAAAGCAAAGGATTGCTCCTTCCACCAGGACTGTTTTTCTACATTTCTGTGAAGGTTTCCGTGCATATGCTTGTCGAGTACGTCTTTGTGAAATCTTCCAACCTCTGATTTCTTTACTTCGGCTTTTATACGTGAAGCATCTAGATGGAGTAATGCTCTTTCCTCACTTCTGATGATAAAAGTTCAGGGCAAGGGTCACGGCCGCTTGCTCCGGGGCTTTGTAAAGGAACGCTCCTTCGCCAATTATCTCGTGGTTCCTAACCATCTTTAGAAGAGGATCTCCGCCATTCGCAACGATGAAAGCTGTATAAAAAAAAATTTGGTTATGGACACACTGGAGATTCAAAAGTCAGCGTTTGCCTTGAGGGCGAGAAATGTACATATAATCGCGGAAATGACGAATTGATATGCAAGCTTTTGTGCATATGCATGATCTTACGTGTGGCGGCATCAAAGGCCTTAAGCTCGTTATTCGTCCATTGAACCACCCCAAACGAGTAGAGTAGGACCCGGACGGCAAGCACGTTAGTCGCAGATACCTTGTTCAACGCCGACAGATTGGAAGACCAAATCTGTCGAAGAAGATGCTTGTATCTGCTTCGGAGAGACTCCTTCACTGATACTACGTCCTGAATGCGGCTTTTGAGGCACGCCCAGGTATGTATAGGTCTCTCCAGTATTAAGATGTCTAATAACACTTATATCCACAAGCTCAGGGTCCTTGGGAACGCCAGTAATCTTTCCTATCTTCAGATGAATTTTGGCACACTTGTCCAAACCAAAGTTCATCCCAATTTCTCCTGTGTAGTTCTTGACGATATTTATAGCAGTTTGAAGTTTGCTTTTACCAGAGGCATAGATCTTCAGATCATCCATATGAAATACATGAGTGACCTTATGCTCGCGCTGATTAGTGTCGCCACAGAGGTATCTAGGAGAATTTTGTAGTGCGAGAGATAGAGGCAGAAGTGTGGTGCAAAAAAGAAAAGGGCTCATGGTATCACCTTGAAGGACGCCCCTCTGGAAGGTGACGTTGTTCGTTGTCAGACGATAGTTCCTAGATAAAATGCTAAATCTAGTTTTCCAAAGAGGCATCAATCTCTCTATGCATCTCACTATGTGTGGATGTACCTTCAAGCTTTCCTACAGACAGATGATAAGTCTATGAGAGGTTGAATCGAAAGCTTTCCGGTAGTCAATCCAGGCCATTGACAGGACATGCCGATGGGCTGCAGTGTGTATTGCTTCCTCATAGAGGAAGCTTTGTAATGGTAACATTTTTCAAAATTTTTAAATTCATTTAATTAAACCCTCCCTAATTTAAAAATGTCTAATACAATGTTCTAAGCAATTGTCCGGATGTGTGTGTGTGTGGATGTGGGGATGTGTGGATGTGTGGGTGAATGTGTGTGTGGATTTGTGTGTGGATGTGTGTGTGGATGTGTGGATGTGACGCTTTTTTGTGAACACGATAACTATAAAACGGTTGCAGATAAATTGATGAAATTTGGAGAGCTTATTTTCGTCACTAATATCTTGAAACTGACCGAAGGATTTCTAAAAATATTTATTGCATTTTTTTACTAGCATAATTCAGAGTTGATGGAAGAATATAAAAGATTCCTTGGTTCGAAACAAATCGATTGACCTGTAATAATAATGCATTTTATCAAAGAGTAGGGAAGTTATGGTAATTTATATATTTTGAAAATCGGTTTTTTATAGTAAAACTTTTTTCATCAACATAATTTAAATTTGATGCAAAAACAGAAAAGGTGTGTTGATTCGAGTCGAATCGATTGACCTATGTATGTATACCATTAAGCCATTTCCCTTTATTCGGGGTAGGCGTGATACTACCCGATTCGGGTAGTGTTTCTAGGTGGATAGTTTCTTGTAGTAAATAACTACAAGTGTGGGCTCACCAAACCCACGACATGCCAACAGCACGTAGTTAGTAGTATTCCCGGACGGTCACCTATAATATTAATAAATGTTATTGAAGAGTAAGGAAGCTAAGGTAATGCATAATATTTGAAAATACGGTTTTTTATAGAAAAACTTTTTTCATTAGCATAATTCAAAGTTGATGCAAGGATGTAAAAGATTCCTTGGTTCGGGACGTATCGATTGACCTATAATAATAATGCATTTCATCAAAGAGTAGGGAAGTTTTGGTAATTTATATATTTTGAAAATCGTTTTTTTATAGTTAAACTTTTTTCATTAGCATAATTTAGAGTTGATGCAACAATATAAAAGATTCCTTGGTTCGAAACGAATCGATTAATCTATAATTTTGATGGATTTTATTAAATTGTAGGGAAGTTATGGTAATTTATATATTTTGAAAATAGTTTTTTTATAGTAAAACTTTTTTCTTTATCATAATTAAAAGTTGATGCAAGAACAGAAAAGATGTCTTCTTCCGAGGCAAATCGATTGATGTATAATAATAATTATACACTTTATTGAAGATTAGGGAAGTTCTGCTCGTTTATAATATCTGAAACATCAGTTTCAAACAGAAAAACTTTTTTCATCGACATAATTTAAAGTTGGGAAAGGGATAGGGTGCGACAGAACTTTTCCTTTCCCTTTTCCAGCCCAAAAAATGATTATTTTGAACGCAAGATTTGAATTGTCTGATTTGTCTTTGTATTTAAAACATTTCTTGTATTATTTTGTAACTTTGTTTTTTTTGTTGTAAATTTCGATTTTTAAATTGAGCGAAATAAAGACTTTGGTTTGTCTATTATTGAAAAAAAATAACTAATGCTTCCTCTACGAGGAAGCAAATACATTTGCTAACGGGAAGCAAAGTGCTCGTGAAATGAGCACCATATAATTATAAATACAAACAAAGTGGAAACACTCGAGATCGAATTCACAGCTAATATATATATATATATATATATATATATATATTTCTTTAACAGTGATTCTGAGATACCGGGCGACGTCTCAGAGTATGAGCCTTATCCTTGCACGCGGGGCTCTACAAGGATGGACGAACCCTTTCCCTAGCTGCTCGTGGGAACAACAATGAAACCAAAAAACCACCAAAATGTTGTAGATGCGGTTCAAAACGATCGAACGCGCAGAGCACCCGACAATGGATCGGCAAACAATGCCGATCATCCTAGAGTTCGGGGTGCTGAAAATAATTTAGATGGAAACACGGAAACGAACGGGCGAAACGCCCATATTGAGTGGACGGATCAACTTAAGAATGACGTGCTAGACTGCTACGATGTCAGTATTATCCCTGTTCGCGGAGGCTTTATCGCGCGTATGCATACTCTATGGTGCCAGAAACACCCAGAGCTCCAACACGTTTCGCATCAGTCTTTGCGAAATCAAGCCGACTACCTCCGGAAAAATGGATATGTACGCGGAGCGCTTCCTCCACCACTGATTGAGCAAGCTGCAGACGAAGATGAAACGACATTAAGACCAACCGCAGAAAGCAGGCACCTTCTGAAACATGATCGCAATTTCAGCACAATTAGGAACATCAACATGCAAGTTCCTCCTAAGCCCCAAGATCTGGCTGAAATGGATGCCTCCCTTCGTGGAAATATCTCGCAAGAGTCCGACCTCTGGACCATCAATTGCTCAGTTTATGGTGCTGCGAGAGCTTTGGCTGATTCAAATCGAAGGCTGAAACCGACGATGGATCAAAAGACAAGAAGAAGCTTGCATCAAGGGCAAGACAGAATGCGTTCCGTGTTCAATGTGTGATTGACTACATAACGTCTGGTGGACCGTTCACGGAAAGGGTTCGAAAGTTCGCCCAAGAACTAAGGACCTTGAATCACACACTGAACAAGTCAAAGCTGGTGACAATCAAGCAGCATATTGTTGACAAAATAAGGCTGTAATCTGACGCAAGGAGGAGAATACAGAAGAGGGATAGATGGATCAGGGAGAATCAACAGTTTCTTGCTGACCCATCACGCCTCTTCAGTGATCCCCCTGTTTTTGTTAAGAATCCACCCAAGCCCAAGGAGGTAGAGACTTTTTGGAGAGAGGTGTATAAGATACCGAAAACACTAGAGTTGAAAGAAGATACCGACAATATCATCCGCTTCAAGGAGTTTCGCGACAGCCTCATAAAATCTGAGGAGGAGTGCCCATCAGTCACTACCGAGGAGGTGAAAAAAGCACTTAGAGGCACGAAGAACTTTTCCGGTGCTGGACCAGATTGTATTGAGAACTTTTGGTGGAAGAAGTTTACTTCCATACACCAACATTTGGCCTGCATATTCACCTCATATTTAAAGTCGGAGACGCCCATTCCGCAGTGTCTGGTGTTAGGAAGCACTATACTCCTGCCAAAAAAGGCAACTTGTCGAAACCAGAGAATTACAGGCCAATAACTTGTTTTAACACGCTGTATAAGATCTTTACAGCTGTCCTGAACAACAGGATTGTTCGGCGAATTGAGCCTATATGGCGAGAGATGTACGAACAACGAGGCTCGAAGAAAGGTGTTGCAGGCTGTCGAGAGAACCTGCTGTTTGACAGGTGTGTCTGTAAAGAAGCTACAGTCCATCAGCGCGTCCTGTCAATGGCCTGGATTGACTACCGAAAAGCTTTCGATTCAACCTCTCATAGACTTATCATCTGTCTGTTGGAAAGCTTGAAGGTACATCCACATAGTGAGATGCAGAGAGAGATTGATTCCTCTTTGGTAAACTAGATTTACCATCTCATCTAGGAATCATCGTCTGACGACGAGCAAGGTCATCTTCCAGAGGGGCGTCTTTCAAGGAGATAGCATGAGCCCTTTGCTTTTTTGCATCACACTTCTGCCTCTATCTCTCGCACTACGAAATTCTCCTGGGTACCTCTGTGGCGACACTAATCAGCGTGAGCGTAAGGTCACTCATGTATTTTATATGGATGACCTGAAGATCTATGCTGCTGGTAAAAGCAAACTTCAAACTGCTATAAATATCGTCAAGAACTACACAGGAGAGATTGGGGTGGACTTTGGTTTGGACAAGTGTGCCGAAATTCATTTGAAGAAAGAAAAGATTACTGGCGTTCCCAAGGACCCTGAGCTTGTGGATATAAATGTTATTAGACATCTCAACACTGGAAACACCTATACATACCTGGGCATGCCTCAAAGCCGCATTCAGGACGTAACATCAGTGAAGGAGTCTCTCCGAAGCAGATACAAGCATCTTCTTCGTCATATTTGGTCTTCCAATCTGTCGGCTTTGAACAAGGTATCTGCGACTAACATGTTTGCCGTCCCGGTTCTACTCTACTCGTTTGGGGTGGTTCAATGAACGAAGAACGAGCTTAAGACCTTTGATGTCACTACGCGTAAGATCATGAATTTGCATAAAAGCTTGCATAGCAATTCGTCAGTTCCGCGATTATACATTTCACGCCGCCAAGGCGGACGCGGACTTCTGAATCTCCAGTGTCTTCATAACCGAATTGTTTTAAGTACAGCTAACATTGTTGCGAATGGCAGAGATCCTCTTCTGAGGATGGTCAAAAACCACGAGATGATTGGCGAAGGAGCGTTCCTTTACAAAGCCGCCGAGCAAGCTGCCGAGACCCTTGACCTGAATTTTAGCATCAGAAGTGAGGAAAGTACATTACTCCATCTAGATGCTGCACTTCTAAAAGTCGAAGTACAGAAAGCAGAGGTTGGAAAATTCTACCAAGAGCTACTCGACAAGCATAGACACGGAAACTTTCACAGAAATGTAGAAAAACAGTCCTTGTCGAAGGAGCAAACTTTAGCTTTCCTCAAATCATCAGAGCTCAATTCAGGTACGAAGGGCTTTATTTTCGCATGCCAGGACGGTGTCATCTCCATCTTGGCATACCGCGCCCGCATTTTGTGTCGAGAAGTTGCCAGTGATAGGTGCAGAGCGTGTCATGCACACGCTGAGTACCTACAACACATACTATCGGGGTGTCCGACCCACGCAGGAACAACGTATATCTATAGACATAATGCGGCCCAAAGAGTACATTATTACCACCTTTGTCGCTCTTACGGTGTTGGTCGCGACCCTGCCCTGCCGAGCGTTCCAGATATAGAGTCAATTGTCCGAAACGAGAAGTGCCAGATTTTCTGATACTACGATTTTCGGGCAGCAGTCTCCGTTGCGCACTCGAGGCCTGACATTGTTCTCCAAGACTTCGAGAAACGAACTATATTCGTGATCGACTTCTCGGCTCCATCCAAATACAATATCACTGCAAAGGAGAAAGAAAAAGAGGAGAGGTATCAAGACCTCAAAAGAGAGCTGCAACGACTGTACCCAAAATATTCGGTACGAGTAATTGTCCTTGTGATGGGTGCTCTCGGAGGTGCTAAATTATCTCTGGTTCGTAACTTCAAAGCCATACCCGCGTGTCAAAAATATGCCAAGGCACTTGCGAGATGGATGCGGAAAGCTGTCATCCTTGGGTCGCTTCGTGTCCTCAAGACACACGAGGGTTTCGCCGGCCTGTCATTGTGATTTC
>CAKNXH010001091.1:89592-106491 GCA_932178445.1 Andricus quercusramuli
GAACGAACGTTCTCAATTTATTGGAACTCAATCGTTTAGGGGGGCGTTGATGGTTATCGATTTCTGATAACAATTAAAGAATTATAAATTGTTTTTTAAAATGATTTTTCAGTTTAGGGGGCATTGATCGATATGTACATATAAGTCTCTAAGATCGATATGCTATTTTCCTCTAAAAATTCGGAAACTTTTCTCAACAAAATAAAAAAACAAAAAAAAAATTTTAATTTAATTACGGAGCTATTACGATGTTAGCAGTATGGGATCACTCACAAATTCGTGAAATAAAATTATCTTTTTTTGAAACGCATAGATCTTTCAAAAAGATAAAAGCTCTATCCGTTTAGAGGGGCGTTGAGACGGTCCGTTCTATGTTCATAATTATAATAAAATTATAAAGCTACGGGCGAATATTCGTATTGATACGCCTGTGTCTCATAAGTGGACAAGCAGGTGTAACGACGGGAGGACTCGAGAAATCATTCGATCATACGATCGATTGCGCGCGTCATAGGCTTGTAAGTAGGGGTAGCGTGGGACCAATGCACTTTATCATTTATTTGTCGATCCCGGTATCGGTACCGATGTCTTTCGACTCGACCCTCTGCGAGGAAGTAGCCTCTCTTAAACGATCATTGATCTACCTGTCATTGAAGACAGAAATTCAAATTGAATGAGCCTCATTGAAAGGACGCCACCTCTAACGGATTCTCTTGGATAAATTAAAACTTCGTTGACTAACCTGTCCAAATTCATGAGAATTTCAATAGTTAGACGAAAGTTTTTGCGTCTCATTTTTCTAAAATTATTTTATTAGTGTGATGCAAAATTTTTTAATGACTTTGAAATCCACATATCTGTCGAGGCCTTGTTGTGCATGGCTGCACTAACTATTGAAATTCAAATAGGAAATTTTACTTTCATTTTTTTGAAAGAGTGGAACAAGAAAATAATTCGTAACGACTTTGAAATTTATCATATGAGAAATACCTCGTTGTGCGAAGGAAATTTTGGTTTTTAAATTCAAATAGGAGGAGAATCCTACTTGCTTGTTTTCATTAAAGAGCATTTTCTAAATTGATTCAATTAAAATTAAAATTCACAATCATCTCTCCCTTGAGTAAATCCTCAATCTGTCTCTCTTGTTTTGAAATAGTGATTTAAAGTTCAGTGAAATTTTTAATTGTGAGTATCAATCTTGCTCAATTATAGTTTGCTTCACGTTCAAATTCATTTATAAAATGCTTAAGGCTATTTTTGACGCCCTATCAGTATTGAAATCAACTTATATAGTTGATTGCCATTTACTGAACAGGAAAAAGTAAATGCAAATAGAACGAATCTTTCAATGAAAGTAAATATCATTGAGATAAGTCTAAAATGCAACATTACCATTACTAAAAATTAGTATAATTTTTAGTAAATTTGAGATCCTTAACAAAAATCAGCCAAGTGCAGTTATAATTAAATTCGAAATATTGATGAACACAAAATTGATCTCCGGCACTCGCCAAGTTTACATGAGTTTTTCTCGAAAAATGATTTTTGAAGTTCAAACTTTAAAAATGCCCCGGCGATTAGTTTTTAACTTTGAGGGTTCGTTGTGAGCCCTAAATACCAGTAATTTCTTCAGCTATATGTTTCTATGCATAACTCGATACCGGCCATAAGAGCCCTTCTCATGCTGATGCCTAAGCTCGAGCCGAAGACGAGGCAATAAAGTCCCTCTTCACCATGATTCATGCGATATTTTATATAACAAATGCATGAATATGTTCGTCTTTTCCATGCCTATGGAGCCGAGCTTGAGTGCCGCTTTTCGAGGTCATACGTATGTATTGGCCATGTACATCTATGCCGTCAAAAATTATTACATCATAGGTATACCTGTATAATGGCAATTAGTCAATTACACATTAGCTTCTAGATATGCAGTGACCATTATATGTCTATGAGCTGGAAAGGGGAACTTCAGGTTTGCTCTATAGGCATTAGAAAAGGCTTTATTCATGCATGTGTTATTTAAAATGTATTTTTGAAACACGTGCCAAAAAAGTCCCCCCTTTTCCTGCTCGTAAAGTGTACCGAAAGTGGTGCTCTTCAGAAAAGTATGAGGAAAAGCTTCTTCACGTATCTAAATACGCTGTATTCCTTTCTGGGACACTAGTTATTTTTTTGCATACTCTTTTAACACTCCAGATATTTTTCTACACACTTTATTTCAATATTCTAGTTACTTATGTACATAATATTTTTTTCTCATGACTTTCTAGATAGCAACACTTTCGAAACAACTTACAAGCACGACGAGACTTCCTGTACACTTTTTACAAAAAGCATTGAATGACAATTTACCTAGTTCTACAAGAAATACAAGCTCGCCAGATAAAATAAAACCGATTTAATGTTCAGATCTATGATATAAACCACTTCCTTTGTCGCTAAAAAGGAAAAGATATCACCGGTGGGTTAGTGCCACGAATGAATTCGAGTTTGGACTGGGTGAGCTTGTCCATGATTTATACCGGAAATTCCGTCGTCCCGTTCGAGTTTCAACAAAAACAAAAATTGTGGTCAACTTCACCCTAATCCCCTTCTTCCTCCTTGATCATCCGACTATTCTTCCATACAAACTGTATTCGTGGACTTCTGCGCCATATTTAAACATACTGTGGATAAAATCTCATCTCTAACAACTTAAATGAATCTTTAGAGAAATAAATATTTCAGAAATAAAGCATAGTCGAAAGACAATTTCACGTTAAAATAGAACCTTTTCTGCAATTCAAATATTTTTATAATTCATAATTTGTCATTGACTCGGTAGAAAAAATCAAATAAATGTGAGACCAATGAAGTCAGATATACCGCATTTAAGAATATCCTAAGGGAATCTACTGGCATTCGCTACCCGTTAAACGTATATCCGGTGCTTGCGAAGGAATTAGGTGCATTGGTAGATGGAGAAGAATATGAAAGGGATATGCAGCTGTGCAAATATGAGAATTATAAAAGAAAGAACTTGAAAATAAAAGGAAGAAAAACGTAAGACACGGATTCAGCGATCTGTGAACCCCCATCCATTATTTATCTATATGACGACAAAGGCTACACTATATAACTTGTTGACTATAAACGAGATTCATACACTCATTAAGGGGGGGGGGGGGATATTTTTTAAATTTTTTTTTTTTTGCATTTTTTTTATTGTCTTATCTGAATGTACATCCTTTCAAGATTATTGTGTCCAAATTTGAAGCAAATCGAAGCAAAATTAACAGTAGAGAATTCTAGATTTTGTACTATTGTTTTCAGCAATTTCTGCGTTAGTTAAATGTGTAAAATGTGTGAAGCTGCAAGTGAAACTCAGGAAGGCAGAATTCTACGAAGGCAGAAGCAACAAGATGCTTTGGATTATGCAGCTGACAGTTCTGTACTTTATGGACCTGGAATTGATGACTCTGTGTAAGTATTCTGAAAAAAAACTTGCTTACTGACGTTTTATTAGAATTTTTCAATACTAAAAACTTTAAACGCGTTTTTCTCGAAACCACATTTTAAAAGTCCGTGGACAACGTAATTTCAAAACTAATAAACCGATCCTTTTCAAATTTGGTACACATTTTCTACATATAATTTGCTAGGTAACGTAGCGAGGATTTTTTTGTTTGTTAATAATTATTAATTTTGCAATAACAAATTGTGCGAATTTTTTCGCAAAAATCGCTGTTTTGACTGCAAAATGTCAAGAAAAATTCAAAATTCGAATTAAGAAAAATTCCTTGCCTGATTACCTGAGAAAAATGATTATCTAATGAAAAAAATTTGATTTGTTTGTTTCAGATAATCCAGTGCTGAGATATGCTGTCCACCGCAAAACGTCTTTTGCTCGAGACACTTCGGGAGACTTGACGCCACCGGCTCAATTTTTAATATTTTTTAATGAAATTTGTGTGGAATATTGTTCGAGCCGTAATCTGTTATGTACACTTTTATAAAATAAATTTGCATTTACAGAAGCGAGTAGAAAAATTATTGAAAATGACCCTTTTTTTTATCGAATTAAGTATAGGGGGCCCCCCCCCCCCCCCCTTAGCTGCCTTTAGATTCTTTCATAACTTTTGGGCGATCTCTTCCCAAGACTATATCCATATGAAATTCGTTTCAAAAATATTTAAATTTGAGGTTTCTATAAGGATCTGCCAAGCCGTAAGATATACAATAAAACGCGCAACATTTTCGGAATTTTCGCCAATCAAGTGTAATCATAGAAATTAGTAAAATAAGACGGATTGATCAAATAGGCCGCTGGTAGGCGCAGTCGTAGGCGTGCCGAAGGCCGAACCGGAGGCGAGCCCAGGACGAGCTGACTGCTCCTCCCGATTACATCATTGGAGCCAAAAAAGTTTACGGGCTAACGACATATATTATTTTTTCAGGCACTGCATAATTGGCAGCATGCGTGTTGATTCCTAGGTCCGCCTCTATATTCCACTATATTATTCTTAGTTTTCTTGTTCATTTTAGTTACCGTCAACCGGGAAAAATCGTTACTCCGGGGCTAATAGCTACAATAATTTTTAAAGAATCATCAAAGGATTAGTAACTGTATTTTCCAATTGATCTTAGGCTCAATAGATCACGCAATTGAACGTTTCTATAAAACAAACAAATATACATATATGGGTTCGTAATAAAACTGATAGTTCTACAAACGTAAACATCTCGCATCGTTCAAAGGTTAGACTATGCAAACTTTCGTATGTATCTCGTTAATAAGGAATTTAAAAATAACGAATCAATGTGCGATTGAAGCCTTCATGGAGACGAATAAAATCATTATAATTCGAGTAAAAATATTCCGTCTCGAGAATCGTCTTGGCTCATCTTGAGTTCTTCTCCAAGACGGCTATGTCTCGCTGGCGGCCAGGGGTGAGACTTGGGAGTCGGAGATGTTAGTCCTGAATTTATGACTGAGGTTTAGAACGTGTCTTAAAGACAAGTCTAAATGGACTTCTCTTGAAACAAGAAGTTTTATTGTAAATCTTAAGACCAGTCGAAGTGGAGTTGTATTAAGACGAGAAGTTTGAGTCGTCAGAAATAAACAGGATTTTTCTAAAGAAAATTATATTACCAATTTATGGTTCTAATATTTGCCAGGGTCAGAATTACAAAAGTTTTTGTTTGTAAATTTCATTGTCCATTGTACACCGACCTCTACAAGCTATGGACCCCACTAGTAGGGCCTGCAATTTTTAGGAATCAGGTGACTAGGTTGGGAACAAACAGTTAACATTTTCTAAGGATTACAATTTTTTCAACCAATTAAACTTGTAATTTTGTGATAAATGATTTCTCAATTAAAAAT
The DNA here is from genome assembly GCA_932178445.1 of Andricus quercusramuli. Lineage (NCBI taxonomy): Eukaryota > Metazoa > Arthropoda > Insecta > Hymenoptera > Cynipidae > Andricus > Andricus quercusramuli. The sequence continues at coordinate 94,961 of CAKNXH010001091.1, forward strand.
TTGGAACTTTTCTGTCTCAAAAACTAGAGGCATATACAATTTTCCGTAAAAAGATTAAAACTGTAATTTTCTTCAAGTATCTATAGTAAACTGTTGGCGATAGGAAGAAATTGATAAGATTTTTAGATTTGCCATCCATGGAACATAATTAATGGTTGAAGAAATGTCAAACAATACAATACCTAAAAGTAATGCATTGAGACCCCCATGATTTTTTCTAAATGTGAAATAGATCGATTTGAATGTAGATATAGAGCATAATAGGTTTCCAAAAGCTCATTATCTGTAAGGTCTCACAGTGTTTTCGAATTATTTTTTTTCTTTCCTGAAGAGTTCAGCCTTCTAACCTTGAAGATGACCTTTCAAGGTCACGTATATGGTTCTCCAGTTTTTTAAGTCTATCTTGGATTGTTTTTGACGGATTTTAATCAACCTGGGGTAAAATTAGAGACCTCTTAAAAATAAATTTAATCAATTTCTTCCACAATATTTGGCGCGAAATACAAATTTTGACCGGCATTTAAATATCTTAGGTCGAATTTTTTCGAAAAAATACAGAAGTTAGCGAAAAAATTCACACAGTTCGCCTACATGTCAAGTATTCATGAGGAATCTTTTTAGATTTTTTGAAATGGTGAAACATGGTAAGAAAAATTGAAAAACGTGCTTTCATATGAATATCGGACTTCAAAGACCTCACATGACCATTAAAAAAATTATACAAGCGACTTTTTCATCACTCGCAATAAAAATAGTCGTGTAGAATGTTCCCAAAAGTTGTGACATTGACAGAATACATTTTTCCTCGAAATTCCCCTAATTGTCATATCTTTTGAAGGTTATAAGGCCACTGGAGCTTACCAATTTCTTTAGTAATATACGATTTATGATTTCCTTCAAAGACCATAATTTTTGTATTATTCAAGTTAATTTTGAGACCCATGTTCTTCATACTTGTATTCAGCAGGCCTGACGAGAGGGGGGGGGGGGGGACATCGTCCCCGGGCCCGGAGTTTTTGAGGGGGCCCGGATTTTCCGGAATCAGTCTAAATTCTAAATTTAAAAAATTAATTATAGGGATCAGTGGCGGCGTAGCATGGGTTGGCACCCGGGGCGGCTTCTCCACCGGCTCCTGTGTCCCTGGTCCCTCCCCCTTAGGCCGCCACTGATAGGGGCCCGTCATTCCTTGTCCCCGGGCCCGGTTTTCCTCTCCACGGGCCTGGTATTCAGTTCACTCGCAACATTCTTTGCAAGGCTTCCATGACTCTGCCGTAACAACTTCATTATCTGCGAACGCTAACACATGCACCCTCATTGACTCGAGATCTACACCGTCGTCGAAGAGGGCTATTCTTGGACACTTGTCCATTTCAATAAATGATTTATAAAACATTTTTTGGAGTATGTTTAGGGCACAATATATAAGGATCGGGGGTTAAAGGGGGGGATAAATTGAAAGTTTTTGGTTGAAAATTATTCCTTGAACCTTTCTTTAGAGATGACAAGACTATACAAAAAGTTGCCATTCTAATATTTCAGAAGTATTAAAGTAATGCGAACTGATGAGAAAATACAAATATTTTTGGTTGAATGTTCATTATACCATGGATAGGGGTCCTCCTCAGTGCCAGATATTTAATAAAAATGTTTAAAAAAAAAAAAAAAAAAACAGATTGAAATAATAGTATATTATGCACCTAGGGGGAGAAGAGGTGCTTTTTTGACGAGTGTATTTTTTCAGTACAAGTCGTAGGCGATCGCGTAGCGCGAGCCGGAGACGAGTAGTGAAAACATACACGAGTCGGAAAAGTGCCTCTCCCCCTTGGCGCATACGATATTTTTTATAACAAATGGATGATTTCCGGCATTTCTCGAAATACAGTCATGATTTCAGTCCATATTAGATTTTGTATAATAAAGCATGAAATTAATGTTAACCTAATCTATGGTAATTTTAGAGGTGATTTATGGTAACTTATTATAGATTACCCAAAATTCGTTTTTGAAAATTTCCATAAATTACCGGAAATTTATGGAAAATTGCGGTGATTTATGGAAATTTTACAGGTGAATATGGTAACTTACCCAAAATTCATTTTCAAACATTTTCATAAATTTTCGGAAATTTATGAAAATTTTTGGTAACTTGTGATAATTTTTAAGGTAAATATGGTAACTTACCATGGAATACCCAAAATTCATTTTTAAAAATTTCCATGAATTTCCGGAAATTTATGAAAAATTTCGGTCATTTATGGTAATTTTGCAGGTATATATGGTAACTTACGAAAAATTCATTTTGAAAAATTTCCATAAATTTCCGGAAATTTATGAAAAATACCGGTAATTTTTGGTACATTTACAGGTAAATATTGTAACTTACCATGGAATAACCAAAATTCATTTTTAGAAATTTCCATCAATTTCCGGAAATTTATGAAAAATTTCGGTCATTCATGGTAATTTTGCAGGTATATATGGTAACTTACCAAAAATTCATTTTGAAAAATTTTCATAAATTTCCGGAAATTTATGGAAAATACCGGTAATTTTTGGTAATTTTACAGGTAAATATGGTAACTTACCATGGAATAACCAAAATTCATTTTCAGAAATTTCCATAAATTTCCGGAAATTTATGAAAAATGTCGGTCATTTATGGTAATTTTGCAGGTATATATGGTAACTTACCCAAAATTCGTTTTCAAAAATTTCCATAAATGTCCGGAAATTTATGAAAAATTCCGGTAATTTATGGTAATTTTATAGGTGAATATGGTAATTTACCATCAAATACGAAAAATTCATTTTTACAAATTTCCATAAATTTCCGGAAATTTATGGAAAATTTCGGTAATTTACGGTAATTTATGGTAATTTTACAGGTATATATGGTAACTTTCCGTAAATAACCGCAAAATTCTATTAACTGCAACCAAAATTTCCTCATAGTTTTTACCGTGAGTGGGCTGATAATCATAAAATGCTAGCTCATAGATGCATAATCTTCATTATTCATTTCTGACGTCACTTTTCCGTCCCTAGGGAGTAAAAAGTACTTTTTACTCCCAAGGGAGTAAAAAGTAGAGCTTTAGCCCCGCTTCATTGGCGTCGAAAAGAGCTGAAATCATGCATGTGTCATAAAAAAGATATTATGCATGAAGTTAGTGTTTCTACGTCGTGCAGCTCTTCACATTCTCTCTCCGCCACCCTCTCTGTTTCGCCCTCCGTCTCTCTATCAGCTCCCTCTCTGTGAATGCCAATACAAAAATTCTTCATCACAGTTTAAGAGAGTCTTTTGAAGCGCCTACTATCCCTACCCACTACACGTAGGAGCTTCGCAGCACCTACTGCAAGCGAACTTTTATCCAGATATTTTGTACTTCGGGCTCAACCTATTATGGACATCAATAAGCAATGAATACAATTCAAATTTAATATTTTTGGGTTGACCAAGAATGGAACTCTTGAGAACGGTAAAATGAACGGGGAAGAGAACGACATCAGGGTCAATGGTTTAATGTCTCTGCTTATCAAATATTTGAAAGTACATTTAAGAAAGCACGTGAACTTAACACATGATAGGGGAAGGAGGGGCAGCGCCAACCGGTGGGGCAAAGGCGACTTTGCTTATAACATCGCTATTATTTAACAATTTTAATATTACTTTGCATTGAATAAATCTATTTTATTATAGAGATAGTGTTACTTACTAGAATCTTGAAAATTGACGATGTAAAAGAAAAATTATGCAGAAAATAATTTCGACAATGAAAGAATGGAAGATTCGCTGGCAGAAATATAAAGTTTTCAACATTAATAGCAATACTTACAGTATGAAAATTTGATATTTCGACAGATAAAACAATATCACATTAAAAAAATTGATTAGCTGTTCGAACTCGAAAGTTCATTGCCTCACTACCCGATTCGGGTAGTGTTTCTAGGTGGATAAATACTACCAGTGTGGGTCCACCACACCCACGAGGGGCCAACACCACGCAGTATTCCTGAACGGTCACTTACCTTCAGTGATCTTACGGGAACTGGTGTTTTCAGCGTGGTATTATGTTATTATGATTATGTTATTAAAATAGTTGAACGTACTTCAAGTCCAAAATATATAAAATATCGTAAATAATTGAGGCCTCATCAGTGGGGCAAGCTCAACCAAAATAATAGTTCACACGTGCTTAGGTTATAAAAGTAGCATAAGTTTTGTCGATAAGTGATCGGTAATGTAGAACAGCTACTTATCTTCTGAGCTACTTGCAACAAACTATCAAATATTTTTATTTTAAATCCGATCGGTAGCGCGGGTGTTTTGTATTGGTACGGTAGAAACCTTTGCGCGTAGTCCGTCTTTGGTAGAATGTCAACGCACAAGAGGTTATGTCACAGCTATCACTATTTTTATTGAAAATAACTTATTGTTTTTGCTGGATATGTTTGAAGGCAATTTTTTCACTACACAAAATACCACAGAGGCGAACCATCATGTAACTAATGATTATGGAAATATGATATACAATAATGTAGGACTCGAAATGAAAAAAATGGATCAATTACACATCTTATTAACTTTAAAAAAATCATTGACTGTTAGCTGGTCGACGCTGCCCCTACTTACCCTATATCTCTCGGATGAGCCATTTCACAATGTTATTTAGGAACATATTTCTCTCACTTCAACTCCTTTTGTGCAAATATTTCACACAAACTGATTTTCTTGAGTATTTTTATAATGGTTTTTGAAAGAACATACTCCTCGTTAAGCCTTCTTGTGCAATTTCGTTGCAGAATTTGACTGTTTTAAGTTCATGCTTCTTTTGAATCTTCTTTTAAACAATTCTAATAATTATAAAAAGTTTGTTTTAGGAAAGAAAAGTTTCTTAGAAATTTATATGAAAAGTATTTCTTTGATTTCTCCTTCTGGAATCATGATTCCAAAAGGAAACAAACATTCAAAAACTAACTAATTAAGATTTTTAGGGAGTGAAGCTGGTATTTAAAAATATCAACAAAAAACAATATATATATATATATATATATATTACACATGATATTATAAGCTCTTCGTTTAGTTATTAGTACCAATAATTCTCAGGTAAGTTAAGAAAAACCTGTTTTGTCAGGTTTTCAGGGAAGTTTAGGCATGATAAGCTAGACATTTTTTTCCTGATGGGACTAAATTTGACACATTTGCTTGTTAGATAAGAAGGAAAAGAATAGCACCTGGGGTGTTTTATTTTCCAAGACTTGTATTTTACGCTACGCGCTAATAATAATTTTTTGTTACTAAAATATATCATAATTTTATTCTCCTATATGTTATTTTTCTTGCTAAATTGAATGAATGGGAATAAGCAGTTACTTCTCGGAGTCTGTCCGTCTTAATTATTAACTCAAACATGACAAATTATATTCCTCAGAAATATCGAATATTTAAAATGAAATATGGGTCATTCCAAAGGTTTCTTGAAATTGGCTACGCGAACATGTTAGCGATTTAGCTGGCGTTTTCTTCCTGATAGTGTGTGCCGAAAAACTAACAGAAACGAACTATTAGATTTTTGGAATTAGAACTTGGCGTCATTTTTTTTTCTGAATTTGATTTTTTCGTTAATTTTACTTCTGTTTTCAAACTTGCATAAAAAAGGAATACCAAATAGAAGTTCCATGGAAATGATTTGAGTGAAGCCTTTGTTTTGTTTTTACATAGTGGAATGTCTATACGTATCTAAAAAATTCGGCTATTTGTTCCAGATATTTCGGTGCAAATAGCACGTTTCCCAGTTCCCCTATTCGTATAAAAAAAATGCGACTATATTTGTACCGGAATTTCGGCACACGTAGCCACGGCCTTTACATCAATATTTAGAAGCCTAAAAAAGCTACCTTTCATCAAATTTATCATATTTAAATCGATTCTTTTACTAGGGTTTCAACTTAATATGTAAACATTACATGCCAACAAATACATTCAACCTTGTATAAAAAGACCTAAGAGGATTTTCCGTGCATTTCAAATTCTGATGTACAGTGTGGTTTTGAAATGACCTCTATATTCACGATTTTCATGATTTATTTTGAAAAATATTGCTTTTATATCAAAATATTCGACAGTGAAATGCTGTATTTTGTAGAAATACAAGTTTTTTTGTTTCACGACATTTTTCGGTAAAATCATTATTGTTCGAAAAAATGGATCAAAAATAAATTACACATTTGTTCTATGAAACATTCTTCCGTATTGTCAAGTGTTAAAGAGTGAAACTAGTTTTTACGATGGAAATTAGAAGTTCCTTGTAGTTTTTCTAATTTATGAAGAACGGTGTTAATTTTTTATGATGCACTTTTATAATAGGCCCAAAGCTTAAAGACGTTGAAAAACTACAGCTATTTTGTCTTCAACATTTTGCTTTGAAATCAATACTTTCGAGAAAAAAAATCAATTTCGATGTCATACAATTGCTGACTTTCGTTTTTCCAAAAGTTTTTCTGTGAAGAATCTTTAGGAAACAATTCCACATAATGATAAACAAGAATTTTTTATTTTATCTTAATCGATAAAACGCGTATGTTTTAGTAAATTTTATTTTCAAAGAATAAAGGCAACTTTTCCACAGTTGTTATGCAGGTAATAAATAAATAAATTAATTAATAACTTTGGTGTCTCTCTGGGTCAGAGACATACGAAAAATGGCGAGTCACATTTGCTGCATGTCACATTTGCGGCATCTCTCTTTCGGAAAACTCTAAAGTCCATGAAAAAATATTTTCCACATCTGAAAGACGTTAAATAATGGAAAGGGATAGTGTGCTGTGACCTCAATTAATTCTGTGACTTTTTCCAATTTTTGTATGGAGTCCATATTCTTCCAAATGGGAGATATCGCAATGCCGCATGTCGGAATGTGACTTTCCGTTTGTCAATTTGACCCGACCCCGTTTACATGAAAATTGATGTTTCTTTAATATGATAATTTCTGTGCGTAGATATATGTTAATAAATTTAATTTTGAAACGATAAAAAAAATATTATCTGAAATTGTTTTCTGAACATTCTGCACGAGAAAGTTGAATATTTTATAAAATTGAAATTGTTTTTTTTTGAAGGTATTAATTGTGGAGAAAAATGTTAAGAACGAAATAGTTGTAGCTTTTCAAGAATTCAAGGAAGAAAAGGCGAGTTGGAAGCGAGCCGAAGGCAAGCTGTAAACGAGCCGAAGACAAGCCGGAAACGACCCGAAGATGAGCCGATCCCAAGTACTGTAAACTTCACAAGAGCTGCAACTTTCTACTTTTAGCACCTGTTGCACACGATATTTTTTGTAACAAATGCAGGAAATTTTCGATTTGAGAAACAATAAGAACAATTTTTTTTGAAATTTATGGTAATTTTTGAGGATTTATGATAAAATTACCAAAAATTACAGAAAATTTCCGGAAATTACCGGTAAATATTTATATTACCGAAAATTTCCAGAAATTCAAGGTATCCAAAACTTTTTGGAAAAATCCGAAAATTTCTGGAAAATGCTAAATTTCCGTAAATTTATTAAAAGTTCCTAAATTATCGGAAATTTCAGGTATCCAAAGCTTTTTGGAAAGATGCCAAAAATTTCCAGAAATTAATGGAAAATTGCTAAATTTCCGGTAATTTATGGAAAATTGATAAATTTCCGGAAATTTCGGGTATCCAAAAATTTCTGAAATTTTTTGTAATTTATCGGTAATTAATGGTAATTTATCAGTCATTTATGGTAACTTATCACTTCGAGTTTGTCCAATCTCTATTCACTACTCACAATCAGTCTCTCAAGCGCCAAATCATAATGAAGTGAGTTTATTATTCCGGCAGTCCTGGAAAGTAAATATGAATCGAAAAGCGCAACAGCAAGAAGAAGTAATCTGGCTGGAAGTGCCCAAGCCTAGCAGCTAGAAAAAGCAATCTTGCTCAAAGAGCGCAAGCGCAGCGGCTAGAAAAAGTCTTTTTATAACTGCTGTTTACCACGGCTTTGGAATTGGTCACGTCCAGCACGCAATACATGCCTCGAAAAGCGCACATTTCGTGCGTGTGTTACAAAAAAGCATATTTTTGAAAATCAACAACGGCCATACCACGCTGGAAACACCAGTTCCCGTTAGATCACTGAAGTTAAGCAGTGTTGGGCGCGGTTAGTACTTGGATGAGTGACCGTTCGAGAATAATACTACTGCGTTGCTGTTGGCGGTCGTGGGTGTAGTGAGCCCACACCTGTAGTTATTTACTACAAGAAACTATCCACCTAGAAACACTACCCGAATCGGGTAGTGTCACGCCTACCCCTAGAGGCTCGCCGAAAGGGAAACGGCTTAATGGTATAAGAAAAAAAAAAAAAAAAAAAAAAAGAAAAACACTTTTTTACATCAATTAGAAGAAATGCAAGGAATTTTTGATTTTCATCGTAAAAACTAGTGTCACTCTTACACTCATGACTGCATAACAAAGTCTTTCACCAAAGAAATGTGTATTGCTGTGAAATATCGATTTTTTATGTACAATATTTTTCTCTGAAATGCATACTTTTTATTGTATTGTTCATTAATTTACGAAAATCATGAAAAAGCTCTGTGATTTGTATTTCTTACCGATTTGTTGTCAAAAATAATGATTTTATCAAAAATGCTGTGAATAAAAAAGTTGTATTTTCACGAAATATACAATTCCTCTTCAGAATTGCCTTTGACGCTTTTCTTATGCAAGGTTAAAGGTATAAATTTGCAGAAAGTATTCACATGTGAAGTTTGTAGTATAGCCATTAAAAAGATGTGACATTGTAACCATTAATTATGTTCGAAAATTGTTTGGATTCCTTAGCCATTGCCAACGAGTCGAAAAGAGCTTTCTCATAACCCTTCTTCTTAGAATGCAGCGAATTCCCATGATCTTTTTGATTTGTTCATAAATTTCAACACAGTCCGGGTGGAAATTCTCCTGCTTGCATTTTTGAGTAGACATTTGAGATCTTCTTTACTTTTTCACATTCTGCGTCAAACCATGGTTGCGAATAACCTATGTATCTTTTTACCGGAAGTTACAATGAGATTCAACTTTTTTCCTTTTCCTTTAATAGATAACATCAAATTATTTGAAGGCTCATCTACCGTTAATTTCGCTGAGTCAATATTAGGAAAAATTGAGTTTTCTCCTTGTATTCTTTGCTCTAATCTTCATTCCACTTTTAATGAGAATTTTTGGCTTGACGAACAAAGTTATTTCCAATTAATGACGTTATTACTATTGGGAAGTGATTAGAACGGGTGGGTACTTGCAAAACATTAAGATCCTTAATTAATTCGGTGCCAAAAGAATTAGACCCAGCTAAGTCTATGACAGATGCTTTACATACTAATGAAAGTGTATTGAAAAATAATGCTTTAAATTTCTCGTGAAGATATTATATTGAGATAAGGTTCAATTGTGAATCATAAGGTTTCAGACGCCTACTTTCTGAAAGTCGCAAAGGCTTCCTAAAATCCGACAGGGATTATTATTATTATTATTGTCTTTTGAGGGTGGTTCATTCAAGTAGCCTGGCAATTATAACGCTATTGTATTATGCCTTCATTTTAAACCCCGATGAAACAGCGGTCTAAACACGGGTCACCCTCGCTGCTGAAGCATCATTTAAGTCGTTTGGCATGAGTAAATATACCACCAGACGACTCCACTTCACTGGGTATGGACCTGTGAAAATCTTCTTTCACTGAGTCGCCCTAAAATCACTGTACGAATTCATGCACAACCAGTGACAATCCGCTGTTGCATCCGAATTTATTACATGGACTCGCATTTGCCTAGACGTTTGGCTAGGGAAGAACAAAACTGCAGGAAACAACCTCCCAAATTCAACCGATTCTTCGACAGTCGAGTTCCGAATAGTGGTTACCTCCGATTTTGTTGTAGCCACGTATACTTACGGATTTTGATGCGCTTATTACGAAAATAATAGTGAAAATTGGCGACAAGGTCGTTTTCCTGGTAACAACCATAAGAAACCCCATAAAAATTATGATTTGTTCGTTTATCTCATTATATACAAGGAATTTTGACAAATGTTTCAAACAAAAGTTCTAGGTAGTATAAAAATACATCTTTTCGTATTCTAAATTTTTTGCCTAAAACCATTATTTTTCGAGAAAAAGTGGATTGCGTTGAAAAATGATAAAAAAAAAGAAAACAGTTACAGATATGCGTTCGGTCACGCTTGTCCCCTCTTTCCCTTTTTTTCTCGTCCCTTTTTCGTAAATAGTCAGTAAATGCGTAGGCGGCCCCCCCCCCCACACTTTAACCTGGAGTAAATTTTCCAGTGAATTCGTAGCCTCCGCAAAAAGTGTATAATGCAAAAGAGATGCATCTTTCTACTAGGCTCTTTTTTTGGAAAATCTTATTTTTCTTGGTGAAAAATTATTTTAGAGAAAAAATGTACTGAAGGCAAAAACTGGATTTTCTTATGCTCTACAACTTTTATTCGAAATATTTTCCGAAATTCCCATTATTCACGAAGATAAATGAAAAAAACAATGATTTCATGGGTTTGTCATGGTTTTCGTCATTTAATTCAAATTTGTGACAATTTCCACTATGACATTCGTAATCAGCGCATCAAAATACGTAAGGATACGTAGCTCTAAATGGATCGGAGGTAACCACTATTCGGAACTACACCCGAAATATGTTCGTAAATAATATTGTAGAACAGGTCAAGAGAGATATATAATGTTTTAAGTTAATGTTTTTTTAATGTACTTTCACATATTTAATAAGCAGAGACGTTGAACCATTGATCCTGTTGTCGTTCTCTTCACCGTCCATTTTACGGTTCTCAAAAGTTCCATTCTTGCTCAACCCAAAAATCTTAAATTTAAATTGTATTTATTGCTTATTTAGGTCCATAATAGGCTGAACCGGAAGTACAATATAGGACCATTTCGCTGGCCCCACCACCCACGCAAATTCCACTTTTTCTGGGCCCAATATTCAGTGCAGAATTTGTTCAAATTTGTTCAACCAAAGTTAGAATTTGTGCAACACTGAAAGTACCAGATAACTCAAAAAAACACTGGCGGGGCCAGCGAAACGTTTCGCTGGCCCCGACATTATCCAAAATCAACATTATATGAGCGTATTATTTTCGTCTTAATTTGTTCAAATTTGTGCATCCAGATCCAACCCCTAAAAACTACGCCCTATGCGGCAAACACTATGGCGGGGCCAGCGAAACGTGTCGCTGGCCCCGCCATATTGTTTGCCGTATTGGGGTAGTTATTAGGGGTTGGATTTGGTTGCACAAATTTGAACAAATTAAGACGAAAATAATACGCCCATATAAAGTTAATTTTTGTCAATATCGGTGCCAGCGAGACGTTTCGCTGGCCCCGCCATTGTGTTTGCCACATAGTGGGTAGTTTTTAGGGGTTGGATTCGGTTGCACAAATTTGAACAAATTAAGACGAAAATAATACGCTCATATAAAGTTAATTTT
>CAKNXH010001091.1:112623-142272 GCA_932178445.1 Andricus quercusramuli
TTTTGAAATTTTTTTGAAAATTTCGGAATTTTTGAAAATTTTAGAAAATTTTTTAAAATGTTAAGAAATGGAAAATTTCGAAATTTTGTGAAAATTGTAGAATTTTTTACAATTTTTGAAATTTTTGAAAATTTAAGAAATTTTAAGAATTTTTGAAATTCTGAAAATTTTTGAAAATTTTGAAAATTTCGAAAATTTCGAAAATTTTTGAAATTTTTGGATTTTTTTTGGAAATTCAAGAAATTTTTGAAAATTATAGATATTTTCAATAATTACTCAAATCCCCCAAAAATTTTCAAATTTTCAAAAATATCCAAAATTTTCATATTTTTGAAATATCTTGAGACGAGCAAATATCAACCGGCTCAGTAAAAATCTTGTTAACCGGCGCTAAAAATGAATTGTACCGATTCGACTCGCCACGTCAGAGCTCCCCTGTGATACATGATAATCGGGGGCAAAAAACTTGCAAATTATGCCCTTGGTGTATAAAGTATAATGTGCACCATGGAACTACGTCGGTCATTACGCCTTGTGTGTTTGCAATACTCGTCTCCGCCTCGCGCTCGTCTACGACTTGTATTGCAAACGCACACGCGGCATATAATGACCGACTTAAGTTCCTTGGCGCACAATGTACTACTATCTCCCTTGAAGCGTTCGGCAGGCAGGTTCGTGACCAACACCGTTAGAGCGACAAAAAAGTTTACCTGTACAGACTACACTAGTGCGAATTCGCACCAGAAAAATTTTCAAATAAATGTCCCTTCTCGCCCAGCAGGTAGAAGGGTCTCTCTCCCATACTTTAAATATATTCGATCCTTACTGCATCAGGCCCCATAGTCCCAGCGTCATTCGTCCAAAACTACCCCTGATGTGGGGTTGAAAACTTAGGCTTGGTGCGAATTCGCACTAGTGTGGACTTCATGGTTGCGTTTTTATGGTTGATAATTCTCTTAAAATGCACAGCATATTCAAATTAAAATTCGCGTTTTGAATATGAAGTTTGATCAAAAATTTGATGGTGGTAATGAAACTTTAATAATAATGAGAGCTGTTTTTAAAAATAAGAATTTGCAAAGGTACAATTTTGAAAAAAGTCACTTTTTCTATAAAAGGGTACCATTTTCTTTATATTTCATAAGAGTGGATGGGGTCCAACGAGGTTTTAAAGTTGAAATATTGTAGTTTGAGAAAAAAAAACATTATTGAAGAAAAACTTTTACTTCTAATTTCACTGTAATATTTGACGGCGAAGTAATGATAAAAAATATTGTTATTCATAAACTATCGAATTATGCTCATTTCCCTACTCCAAAAGTACCTCAAATTCACACTCTCTTAAAAAATATTCATTTTCATTTTTTTAGAAAAATGTTTTTTTTCCCTTTGAAGTACAATATATCACCTTCAAAACCTGGTTGGACCCATAAACTTTTATCAAATATAAAGAAAATGGTACTTTTTTATAGAAAAAAAGACTTTTTCAAAATTATACTTTCAAAAATTCTTATTTTTGAAAACAGATTCAATTATTGTCAGAAAGTCATTATCACCACCTAATTTCTGATAAAATTTTACATACAAATCACGACTTTTAATTTGAATTTGCTTGCATTTTAATAGAACTGTCAATGATGAAAAATGCGAAAACCCAATTTGCACTAGTGTGGACTTTATGTATGCGCAGATGGAGTGTAGACTCTACGCCTTTGTAGCACTCTTATGGTCGCATTAAGGCTATAGATATACGTCGTTCTTGCGTGGGTCGGACACCCCGATAGTACTGGCGTACAAACTAAAAAGATACATAAGTGACATTTTTATGAAAAATGAGTTTTTAATATCACTGGATTCGTAAAAGAAGGCTGCATCTAACTAGGGTAATACAAGTGATTAATTATTAATATTTATTGCAGAAAACTATTGTTTAAAACTGAGGAAAGTCGAAAAAGTTTAAAAATACAACAGAAAAAGATACACAAAGCACTTTGCGTGTCCCAAAATTTGTACATGGCATCTAATACGTCATCATCATACAAATAAAAAAGAGCCTAAAGTGCTTTGTGTCTTTTTTGCCTTGTAAAAGTGACCGAGTGCGGAACGTATTTACAAACGAAAAGAATTGCTTGCCCTTGCGTATGTTTTTGCTTTGTAAAATAGCTCGAGCACTGATCCGAAATCCAAGGGAAATAAGTCGCGGCTACTTTCGGTACCCTTCGGAAATGTTCGGACTTCGCAGTTGCGGGACGAGCGGCAGCCATCAAGAGCGCGTGATGCAAGATATGTATACCATTAAGCCATTTCCCTTTCAGCGTAGGCGTGACACTACCCAATTCGGGTAGTGTTTCTAGGTGGCTAGTTTCTTGTAGTAAATAACACAAATATATTATATATTATACCTATAGATTGAATGTCTACATTGTTCGCATGAAATGTATCTTTCTTCTACGGTAAAAATATGTATTTGGAATAAATATAGGTACGAATTTATGATTGTACAATTTCGGTTGGTGTCGAAATCCATACGTCTCAGACTCTTTCTCAAAATATTTCAAGCTATAATAAGTTTTTAATGGATAATAATAAATTTCTTATATAATAAAATATCTCAAGATATGTATAAGTGTTAAATTACTACGTTTTCTAAATGTCAGTTAGCCGCAAATGCATAATTATCACATTAACAATAAGCGAGATTTGTATCGAATTAGTACGACTAATTCGCTTGCAATTATTTACTATTAAAAAATAATTCAAATCTGAGATGCGTCGATAATTAAAACGTACATACTTGTAGGAAAAATATTTAATAATATACTTCGTTCTTCATACATTTTATTAAAATAATCAACAATGTGATTTTGAATTATCAAAAACTTAAATAGATGGTTCACGGCAATAATTTATACGCTTTTTTGTCCACTTCTACAAAATTGAAGTTATGTAAAACGAAAGACTTTTGAATATTTGTTTGGGTTCAAAAATTAAATTTTGTCTACAAAAATGCAGATGCCTTGAAGAAAATTAATTTTTTATAGTAATTTAGGTATTATCATTTCATCTAGTAATCCAGTCAAACTAGACAAAATAGCCATTTGTTCGAACACCATAATATATACCCTGTATTTTTTTTGCTTAGATTGTTTCTCACAAGGAAGATATAACAATGTGAGAAACTTTTTTGCAAAGCATCAAAAAAACTTTAATTTTCCCATGGACAATTCAGTAGACATAAGTAGACATAGCAAATAAGTTAATTTGCTGTGAGAGCATTTGATCAAAAGTTGATTTTTCATAAAAACTAATCTAATTTTTCCTTTTTTTAAACACAAATTGTGAACACAATAGGTTTACGTACATCAGATTCGACAAACTTCATTACGCCATTCGACTTCAATAAAATAATTAGAATTCATTTGATGGATAATATGTTGAAATTCAAGAATTTTAATACATACTAAAATCAAATTCAAAATCCCACTTAACGTCCAATAATCAAGTCAATGTATAGAATTCCTGAAAATAAAACAAGAATTCAACGATCAAATTTGGACAACCACCATAAAATGCTCCTATTGGAAAATATGTTTTTCTACTTAATTTGTTATTTTCTTTGATTTTAGCATGTTTATTTTTATTTAATACATTATTTTATTACTAAAAATTAATTTTTTTGGCACTATATTAATAACAATATTAATAACAATAAAAAAGTGCAAATAATATTTCATGCGAAGATCAGGATATTTGAAATAAGCTGATCGATATTATATATGACAAGACCAGCCCCCACCACCCTACATAGTGACCCATACGTATGTTTTGCTGTTGGATTTCGAGGCCGCCTCGATCTATGTGATAAAAGCACTGTCCGCAAGTGACTTTGTGTTCTTTTTGCCTTGTATTTTCGACTTTTCGCGACTATTAAAAATACGCAAGTCCATTTTGTAATAGAAATTGTTTAGAAAATCAATTTTTTATTGCACAATATGAAAAAGCACAGTATTTTTACTCTGAAAGTGTATACAGATTATTCAAAATATTATTCGATATTAGAGTTCTTTGGGCGTACAGTTTTTCTCGATTTTTTCAGTTCGAGTGAGATTGGACTTTATATCTTTTTAGTTTGTACGGCAGAGTATGTGTTCTAGGTACTCAGCGTGTGCATGACACGCTCTGCACCTATCACTGGGAACTTCTTGTCATAAAATGCGGTCACGGTATGTTAAGGTGGAAGTGCCACCGTCCTGGCGTGCGAAAATAGAACCCTCTGTACCTGAATTAAGCTTCGATGATTCCAGGAAAGAAAAAGTTTGCTCCTTTGACATGGACTGTTTTTCTACATTTCTGAGAATGTTTCCGTGCATTTTCTTCTTCTTCTTGGTGAAATTTTCCAACCTCTGCTTTCTCTACTTCGGCTTTCAGAAGTGAAGCATCTAGGTGGAGTAATGCACTTTCCTCACTTCTTATGTTAAAATTCAGGCTTAGGGTCTCGGCCGCGTGCTCCGCGGCTTTGTAAAGGAACGCTCCTTCGCCAATCATCTCGTGGTTCCTGACCATCTTAAGGAGCGGATCTCTGCCATTAGCAACGATGTAAGATGTACTTAGAACAATACGGTTATGAAGACGCTAGAGATTCAGAAGTCCGCGACCGCCTTGACAGCGTGAAATGTATATTCGCGGAAATGAATTGATATGCAAGCTTTTATGCATGTGCATAATCTTACGTGTGGTGACATCAAGGGCCTTAGGGTTGTTCTTTGTCCATTGAACCACCCCGAACGAGTACAGTAGAACCTGGACGGCAAGCATGCTAGTCGCAAATACCTTCTTCAACGCTGACAGATTGGAAGAACAAATCTGTCGAAGAACATGCTTGTATCTGCTTCGGAGAGACTCCTTCACTGATGTTACGTGCTGTATGCGGCTTTGAAGCACGCCCAGGTATGCATAGGGCTCTCCAATGTTAAGATGTCTAATAACACTTATACACACAATCTCAGGGTCCTTGGAAACGCCAGTACTCTTTCATTTCTTCAGATGAATTTGGCAACACTTGTCCAAACCAAAGTCCATACCAATCTCTCCTGTATAGTTCTTGATGATATTTATAGCAGATTGAAGTTTGCTTTTACCAGAGACATAGATCTTCAGGTCATCCATATAAAATACATGAGTGACCTTATGCTCGCGCTGATTAGTGTCGCCACAGAGTTATCCAGGAGAATTTCGTAGTGCGAGAGACAGAGGCAGAAGTGTGATGCAAAAAAAGCAAAGGGCTCATGGTATCACCTCGAAAGATGCCCCTCTGGAAGGTGACGTTGTTCGTTGTCAGACGATTATTTCTGGATGAGATAGTAAATCTAGTTTTCTGAAGAGGCATCAATCTCTCTATGCATCTCACTATGTGTGGATGTAACTTCAAGCCTGCTACACCTTTTTTCGAGCTACGTTGTTGTTCGTACATCTCTTGCTATACAGCCTCAATTCATCGAACAATCCTGTCGTTGAGGACGGCTGTAAAGATCTTATACAGTGTGTTATAACAAGTTGTTGGCCTGTAATTCTTTGGATTGGACAAGTTGTCTTTTTTCGGCAGAAGTATAGTGCGCCCCAACACCAGCCACTGCGAAATGGGCGTCACCGATGCTGGCCAAATGTTGTTGTGTGAAAGTAAACTTCTTCCACCAGAAGTTCTTGATACAAACTGGTCCAGCAGCGGAGAAGTTCTTCTTGCCTCTAAGTGCTTTTTTCTCCTCTTCGACAGTGATTGATGGACATTCCTTCTTAGATTCTATGAGGTTGTCGAAAACTCATTGAAGCGGACGACATTGTCAGTATCTTCTGTCAACTCTAGTATTTTCGGGTTCTTGTATACCTCTCTCCAAAAAATCTCTACCTCCTCGGGCTTGGGTGGTTTTTTTACAGAAACAGGGAGATCGCTGAAGAGGCGCGATGGGTTAGCGAGGAACTGTTGATTCTCCCTGACCCATCTCTTCCTCTTCTGCATTCTCCTCCTTGCATCAGATAACAGCCGTATTTTGTCAACAATATTCTACTTGATTGCCAGCAGCTTTAACTTGTTTAGTGTGTAATTTAAGATCCTTAGTTCTTGGTGGAACTTTCGAACCCTTTCCGTGAACGCTCTGCCAGATGTTATGTAGTCAATCACACATTGAACATGGGACGCATTCTGCCTTGCCCATCCAATCTTCTTGTTCAGTTGGTGCAAGCGTCTTCTCGTCTTTTGATCCATCGTCGGTTTTAACCTTCGATTTGAATCAGCTGAAGCTCTCGCAGACCCATAAACTGAGCAATTGATGGTCCAGAGGTTGTACTCTTGCAAGATGTCTCCACAAAGAGAGGCATCCATTTCAGCCAGATCTGGGGCCTTAGGAGTTAATTAGTTAGGATGTTAATGTTCCCCCTTGTACAGAAATTGTGATCATCTTTTAGAACGCGCCTGCTTTCTGCGGTTGGTCCTAATTTCGCTTCCTCATCTCCGTCTGCAGCTTGATCAAGCAGCGGTTGTGGAAGCGCTTTGCGTACATATCCATTTTTCCAGAGATCGTCGGCTTGATTTCACAAAGACTGATGCGAAACGTGCCGAAGCTCTGGTTATTTCTGGCACCAAAGAGTGTGCATACGCGCCATAAAGCATCCGCGAACAGGGATAATGCTCACATCGTGGCAGTCCAGCAGGTCATCCCTGAGTTAATCCGTCTACTTAATGTGAGCATTTTGCCGGTTTGTCATCGTGTTTCCATCTCAATTATTTTCAGCACCCCGAACTCTAGGATGATCGGCATTCTTTGCCGACCCACTGCCGGGTGCTCTGCGCGTTCGTTAGTTCTGAACCGCATCTACAATATTTTGTTTTTTTTGGTGGTTTCATTCTTTTTCCCAGCAGCAGCTAGGGAAAGGGTTCATCCATCCTTATGGAGCCCCGCGTGCAAGGATAAGGCTGGTACTCTGAGAGGTCGCCCGGTATCCCAAAGTCACCGTTTAAGACATCTTACCCAGGTGCCATGCAGCTTTCGGGACGGTTGTTACGCCTTCGCTCAAGGTTTATTCCTTCGGAACCATCCCTGCATAATTGTCTCCGACTGCTTATTAATCATTGTGGCCATATTCAGCAGAGGCCGTCGGTACAGGGATCTTTCATCTGCAACGCGAGGACCCGTCCGAGGACAAGCATGTGAAGCAGGTAGAGTGTGTTTGGTGTACTTGACAATTTTATATTATAAGTGAAAGGAAGAAATAGCCTACTTTGCGGAATGGAGCCTGTGGGGTTCAGCAATAAAATTTTTCCAAAGATGAAGATAATTTCCTCCGTATTCTCACTTGCGTGGTGTAGTGTTTGTGTAGCGGGCGTTAGGTTCCATGCTGGCCCGGCGGCGGTGTGAGCATGTACGAACATCACTGGGCTAGAAGGGGCCACATTTAGGTATGTGATTCCATGAAACGTTTCATTGAAACTGAGAAAGTTTCCTGGGACCAAAGTTTCTGAAACGTTTGAAAGATTCACGAACACGTACGGGCTCGCGCACTTATACAGCTTGAGGTTAGGTCATTTAACACAGTTAAGGGAACCAAACCTTCAAACTAGATTCAAACTTTCTGAAATTATTTGGAACGATTTGCTTTGAAACACAAAGGATACTAATGAATGTTTACATTCAATACTTAATATAGTTTTTTTATATTTTAAATTTTCCCGCCCTAATGTTTGAAACTTTTTATTTAGTCAAAGTTTCATGAAACTTTACAACCCTAGCCGCATTACGCCTGCTTCATGTGCATGCAATGACGCGTTTTCAAGGGGGCTCAGACAAAAAATCATCTCCGGCGTCAATCCTCCCGCTCAACGTTAGTTAAAACGCCGTGAATACACAACCTGGTCGTACGCTAGGAGTGGCTTGACATCTTTACTCTTCCTTAGACAAGATACACCACTTAGCTGATGCACAATTTGATTCTAGCTGCATGACAAGTGCACATAGTGGGGCCAAACCGAAAAAACCAGGACGAAAGTCCAAAAAATGAAAGTTTTTGATGAGGACTTTTCGACCCAGGATTGGCTACAGTAGTCCCTAGTGAAATCGAATTCACTCATTATAGGCCCCAACTCGACTGCAGCAGAGCAGATGTTATTTGAAACGCAGCGTTCGTTCCAGCAGTCAGTGTTACGTTTAGAAGAGATAAAAGGAGACGTGGGTCATAACTATTTATAAAATTGTATTGTATTTAACAAAAAATTATGAGAAGGAGAGTATCGCATGTGATTGTCAATCTAAACAATACAAAAATGGGTGATTTTAAAGTAAAATAGTGAAATGTTACGCATCGTTAAGTCTAAGATACTATTAGAGGTTATAGATTGACGTATTACAAATGAAATATTCAAATTTTAGCTGCACATGTCTGCCCACCTAATCTCAATCGAATTTTTTGTGAAAAAATATATGCGTTGCGTGAATAACGCACGTTGCCATATACCATATACCATATTTGCCATACACGCATAATAGGGTGGTTCTTATTAAACTTGGTGAATTTTTTTTCGAAATTCTTTGCTCTCGTCCCTCCAGTTTTGTTCAGATGGCCTAAAAAAATATCCTTCAGCAAAACCGGTTAATATTTAGGGGTGATGCAAAGACCATGAAGTTTCCCATTGATTTAACATGGGAAAAAGTCAGCTTTTTGTAAATCTAATATTTAATCGCGATAATATGTTACAAATAATTTCGCAGTCTAGTATATTGTTCAGAATTCGTCAGAGAATAAGAATCAATCATAAATTTTACTCTAGGAGCTGGGTGTAATCCTGTGTGCCGTTCTAGGTCCGCAGGATTTTTTTACTGAATATTATGTAAAATTAGTTAGATTCGTAATGGTGTTAAAGCGATGTTTTTTGTCTGAGTAATATAAGTTTATAAATAATATATGAAGATGGTAAAAAATTGACATACTTCAGACCAAAAGTAGGTTAAGATGTTAAAAGTCCTTTATTTTCTACTGCCAACGTTTCGAAAACTTGTGTTGTTTTACTCTTCAGGACGTATATTAAATTTCAAAGTTCGTCAACTTAGTCATTATTTTTAAAAAATCCTCCTCCTCATCTTATCACTGTTGGAGCTTCATTTTTGACAAGAAATTTTATGTAATTCTTTTGAAAGACTTAACATTTGTTTAAAAAACATTTATACTTTTTTAAAACAGTGATAAGATGAGGAAGAGGATTTTTTAAAAATAATGACTAGGATGACGAACTTTGAAATTTAATATACTACCTGAAGAGGAAAACAACACAAGTTTTTGAAATGATGGCAGTAGAAAATAGAGGACTTTTAACTAGAAAACCGATTTACAGAGGGAAACTTCCTTTATCGTTTTTCGATTCAATCAATTGTTAACATAGAAAATTAACAATTACATGGAAAAATGCGGAAAATTAAAATTGTGCTTATTTTGTTTAAAATATAGATTGCACAGCAAAAAGCTCCTTACAAAAGTTGGAGTACTCTCAGAGGAGCATTTTTTCGGAGAAAAAATTTTTTGATAAAAGTGATTAATTTCGAGAAAACATCGATTAAAGAAATAAAACAATTCAGAGTCAAAATAGAAAGCTGGTTTTCTTTGTAGGAAACAATTTCATCAAAAAATTTCAAGAGATAAAGTATACTCATTTTTGGGTCTACTTCCACTTTCATTAAAAAAATTTATTCTACTGTTTATATTCAACAATTTATTGCGCATTTTAGAATGTACATACTTTGACGTGCTGTACCTTTAGCAATTTCCAATAAAATCTTCTGGAAATGTGTACATGGATAATGTAAAGCCTGATTAAAAAATTAGCGTTAGCTAGTTTAAAATCCAATAATAACTCTTTGTACTATAAGCAATAATGAACAAAGTCTCGTTTTCAGGTTCTAATAGTCGTAGAGACTTGTAATAAGGCTGAATAATTTTCATAAAAATTGAAAAATAAAATGGCTTTTTAAAAATATGTGTACTACTTATACTTTGTTTAATATTAAATTTCATTTTTCTTGGTTAAAATGTAATGGATCCTTATTGCTGTTATAAAGGACAATTTTACGGTGGCCGCATGTGGCACCTATAAACCATCCCAAATTTTTTCTAAGCCAAAGGCGTAGACTTGTCGCTCTTGCAAGGAGCTCTCGCATCTCCAGCGCAACTAGCCCGAGTGACAAGTCTACGCCTTTGGCTAAGAAAAAATTTGGGATGGTTTATGGGGGCCACATGCGGCCACCATAAAATCGTCCTTTATAACAGCAATGAGGATCCATTACATTTTAACCACTCTTTTGGGTCCCCAAAGAAAACCCCATAAGTGACAAATTTGAATTTTATGTAATATTGCGGTTTATTGACGCTTTTTAAAAGGCAAAAAAAAGTAAATAATCATGAATCA
This sequence comes from Andricus quercusramuli, assembly GCA_932178445.1. Lineage (NCBI taxonomy): Eukaryota > Metazoa > Arthropoda > Insecta > Hymenoptera > Cynipidae > Andricus > Andricus quercusramuli. Next base: position 123,068 of record CAKNXH010001091.1, read on the forward strand.
GTAATTTGAGAAAACCCAGTCATTTGTTAACTAATATTCAATTGTTCAAACAATTTTTTTTTTTTTTTAAACATTTAGGAGTATTCTTGAAAAGCAAAGTAGAACATAAAAATATTTCAATCTTTCGAATAATAGCAAAAAAAATGTTAACAAAAAAATTGCTAAAAAAATTCAATATTTTTTAAACATCTACAATTATTCATAATGAACAAATTAGTACTTACAAATATTAAGATTTGTATTTTTGTATTATTCAAATAATTGTAACAAAAATCAAAATATTTGCAAATTTTTAAGGTAAGTTTGTTACTAGGGGAAAACATAACTTCTCGTTGAAATGGTTTTTCGAAATTGCTATTTGCCGGAAAAAATGCATGATGAAAAAAATATGCGATTTTGGGATTGTCAAAAAAGTGGGGGAAATGTGAGACACCGTGTGAATTAAGTCAAAAATGAGAAATATCGATAGAAAATATTTATTGAATGTTTGGAAATGACATGAAAGCTATTTTCATTCAAAGAAAAATGAAGAAGAATGATTCTGAAAAGGATACAAAATTATTCGGATTCGCAATTCGGACATGTGAAATAGGCCCCGGTCTTGACGCATTTCAAATGGACAGTTCGATCGCAAAAATCACAATGAATGGAATTGTTGCTGTTCAATTTCTTCGGCATATCTTCCCTGCAAAGTATGCAGAAGTCAACATCTTCGACTTCAGAAGAAGAAACATTAGGTTTCGCCGTTGATTGTACTCGACTTTTTCATTTCACATAAATTTTTGCATCATTGGTCTTCTTGCCGCAGCGCGCCAAAGTGGCGTATGACAAATTATGAGAAATAGCGACTGATGGGATTGAATTCGTATGAATTTTAATCTGCTTTATCGCTTCCAAAACAACGGAAAAGTCAATTGATGGCTCATGTGTGGTATAATAACGTGGCATTTCGTCTAAAAAATTTTCACAAAAGATTAATTAAAAACCGAACAAAAATAAACTAAATCGATATTTTGTCGGAATTTTGCATGAGAAATGATGAACACTCATTGATAAAATGCGATATCAGCTTACAAAATGTCGAATATGAGGTGTCTCACAATTCCCTAGAAACACTGTCTCACAATTCCCCAAACGCTTCGACTTGCAAGATGGCAACTAATGGTTCGCTCATTGAATTTTCATGCAAAATTCCTTCTGGGAGTCGAAATATCAATGTCAAACGATAATTATAAGCATATTTACATGCGCTGACTCTTCGAAACATTTTCTGAAAATAATACAAACACGAACGCACTGAATAAATATTTAAAAATTTTGTCTTAAACAGTTTTCGCACAGTGCTAATAAGTGCGTATACACACACCAAATACTACTACAAAAATGAGCTTGGGTTATGACAAGACGATTTCTCCTAAAATTATTCAAACAAATAATTTGGTTGTTATTATTGATTAAATAACTCATAAAGTCTAGAAAATGCGTTCATTTCGCGAGTGCAATGAAAAAAATTGTTAACAAATGACATTTTTTTAAACAATTGAATATTAGTTAAAAAATGACTGGATATTTCTAGATCAGTAAACCGCAATATTACGTAAAATTCAAATTTGTCACTTATGGGGTTTTCTTTGAGGACCCATAAGAGTGGCTTAAAATTATTCAACCTCCAGATTTATGATTGATTCTTATCCTCTGACGAATTCTGAACAATAAACTAAACTAAAACTAAAAAGCTTGCAGCTTGCGGATTCGGTATCCGCCTCGCACTTTGAAGTGCCTTGGCGGCCCATGCGGTGAACACTAGCCTAGCAAGGGAGTTGTTCATCCCAGGAGAGTCGTGGGACCGTTACCTCTAGAGAAAAAGGTTCTCTAATACTTAAAGCTCTAGTACTTGAGTAGCTCTAGTACTGTTGCTCTGGGTCGTTTAGAACCCACCTTAAACTTTAGGTCCCCCTCCCACCACTAAGAAAGTGTGTGTGTGGGCAGTGTGAAGGAATAGGGAAGAGATGCAAGAAAAATGTAAACCCTTGGGGGACACATTAGGATCTAAGGTAAAAAGGATTGCATGACGGAATGACAGAATAATGAATTTAAAAAAACGTTAACTCCATAGGTTAATGTTCTTTACGCTCTTTGTATTAATTGAACATTTAGGCGATAAAATGGATCTATGATTAACATTTTGTCAAATAAATTCATATGGTGAAAGTTCTTCCTCAATGCAAAAACGAGTGTAACTAGGTGACATCGATAAAATATCTGGCTTAATAAACAATGAAAAATGAAACTTTTTCTTGAAAAAAATCTTTACAAACTTTAATGTGCCTGGGTGACATTCAGTTGTGGGGATATTTGAAAACCCTTTCTTAGGGAATTTTGAAACACCTCCCAAAATTCAATCAAATGGGAGGGGGGGGGCACCGTTTTGCAACATGGCGGTTTATTTCACGTTTTTCGATTTTCCTTGAAAACGGCTGTTTTTAGCGCAAGAATAGTCATATAATAAAACACTCCAAATCCTCTTCTACATATAAAAGGTCATGTGAAACATTGCCATAAAGTGAGCAGTTTGCCTGGAAAATTGAAAAGATTGAACATTTTTGGAAGTCTCTTCTTTTTGCATTTGTGAGCAATTTTTTTTTATACCATTAAGCCGTTTCCCTTTCGGCGAGCCTCTAGGGGTAGACGTGACACTACCCGATTCGGGTAGTGTTTCTAGGTGGATAGTTTCTTGTAGTAAATACCTACAAGTGTGGGCTCACCACACCCACGACCGCCAACAGCAACGCAGTAGTATTATTCTCGAACGGTCACCCATCCAAGTACTAACCGCGCCCAACACTGCTTAACTTCAGTGATCTAACGGGAACTGGTGTTTCCAGCGTGGTATGGCCGTTGCCTCAGTGAAAACGAGTGAAGTTTATTGTTTTTAACATTGCTGAAGGTAATATACCGTGCAATATCAATAATTTTGCAGTAGCTATATTACCTATTCAATACTGCAAATTATTTTGACCATTTTCTACGCTTAATTTCAAGAAATTGCTTTCACTTCTCGAAGTAGGGACTTTTTCATGTACTTTCCTCATGTCTTAACACGCATCTGCAAATTTTCGAAATTCCTAACACTAGAAGTACCGGGCTGGGTCAATTGACCCCTTTCGCTTTTTAAAGTAGTAAATCTCCGCAGCGGTTGCTTGCAGAGGGATGGCTCTTTGTGACTTTTAATTATTTATGAATAGGAGTATTTGAATATTTTTTCGAAAATATTGGATGCGCACTTGGAAAAAAAATTGAGTTTTTATAGTCTGTTACCGGCAGGGGTCAATTGACCCCTATCGCGTTTTGGCTGGTATTTCATTACAAAACATTTTCGGTTCCGCAAAAAAAAATTGTCCTTTTTCGTGGAATAATGTTAAAAATATGAATTCGTTTATAAATACTGTTTAAATAATTACCACTTGTTGTTAGTTTGGAAAAAATGAAAGCAAGAAGTCCAAATTGGCAAGACATTTTTGGTCGATTCTGCTAAAAAAAATGGAGCCTATTCATTGTGACATGCGAAAACTGTGTATTTGTTCATGAAGATTGTTAAAATAATTATGCCAAGCAGCAGATAGTCTTAAATTATCACGATTAGGCATACATTTCCCTCATATTCTATATAAAAACTGTGAATTTCCAACAAATAATCATTGCGAATCACAAAAAATGGATTTTGTTCATTAATTTGTTTAAAACATTATAAACAATTTTTCTTCTTCTTAAGCTCTTTTTTAGTCAATTCGCAGATCTCACAAAAAAAGGTACATCTGAAAAGTTGGGATAAAAATATTGTTTATTTTGTTGTTAAATAAAAAATGTTGGTTTAGCCAAATTGAAATTCTCGCACCGACACGATATACCCGAAAGCAGGACGAACAATTAAAAAAATCGTCAAAATCCATTGAAAATTGGTTTGTAGACATACTTTTGGCAAAAAAAAAGTGCTTTTGGCTACACTGTGCGACGTCGGTAGGACTACGCTGGGGTAGGCGAGCATTTTCACTTCTTTGTTGTACTTTTTCAGGACTCACTATTCTGTTCCACTTACACTACCGATCTAACGTTAATATAGCATACCTCTATCATTAACTTTTGACGGCAGAAACTGTTTAAAATCATTATTTAACACCCAACGCAGGCAGGGGTCAATTGAGCCCTCGCGGTTACCAAAGGTGGCAGAAAATTTCGGTACTTCTAGTGTGAAGCAATTTTTTATTATTAAAAATGGCCTTCATTTGGAACTATGTCAAAATTGTCGAAAAAACCGCGTTGAGTACGGGAGGGAGGGGGGGGGGGGTATGCAATAACGATGTATTTACTGCTAGCTGCATTTCCCAGGGCATTAATAGAGCACGGTCAAGTAGCCAGAGGCGACTGTCGACGTCCCTCTTTTGCCAAAGCAAATACGTGAGTGCAAGCGAGAGAGTAACGAGCCTACGTGCAGCAAGCACAGTACTTTCTATTTTTTGAAGAGAATATTTTTCGACAATATTTCACGTGTGTTGGAGGCATTTTTTGTATAAGAAAAAAATCATATCATTACAGATTTTTGCACGCAACATTCCAAAGGTGTTCTAATGATACTCTCAAAATTCAGTAATCACCAGATTAAAATTAAACTGATAATCAAGCTCTAAAGTGAAATCAAACCTTTTCTTCAACACGCCTCCAAAAATAAAAAAGTTATTTGTAAGATAATAATTAGGAAGATTATAATCTCAACAAGAGAAAATTATTACCATTTCATAAAATTATTCAGACTAATACTTGAAGGGAACCAACAAAAATATATAACACCTGACCTGCTTTCAGACGATTTCAATACGAAGGGCAATTTGATACCCGAAAAAGCTGATTTTCTATGAAATTTTCTGCGTCTAGGGGGGGACCCTGACGTGTTGGGGGAAAACTAATGTCGGATTCCTATTCAGCTTACCAAAATACATGAAGATATCATACTCTTACCTGGAAATACATATAGATACCATACTTTGACCCAGTGGCGGCGTAGCATGGGTTGGCACCCGGGGCGGTTGCGGGGTGACACTTTGGGTTTGTCACCCCTTATTGCCCCTTATTGGCACCCCTTGGTGCTTGGCACAGGGGCTGGCACCCGGGGCGAACCGCCCCCATCGCCCCCCCCCCTACGCCGCGACTGCTTTGACCTCTAGCGCATGGCACTTTTTTGTGGGCCTGTGTGATTAACATTAGCTATTTCTGAACGAAATTTTATTTCGAAAAAACTTCCAATACAGCGAAAACGTTTTATAAGGTTTTTCTAAAAGTAATAAACGAATCATCTTAGAACAGAGAAGATACTTGTTTTTCTCAAAATTTCTCACATTAATGTAAATTTTGTTTGATTTCTTTTTTGTAATAAAATTGAGAATTTGGTCTCTTTTAGTGCTCCCAACAAAGGCACCGAACATTCTACAACGCGTGCAACAAGAAAATCATGCTTCATTAATGAAGAATAGAGAATGATAAAAAAACAATTTGAACCACAATGTTAAAATTCGTATTACCACCTAAGCGAGCGTTTCCAATGAAATCTCCATGGAATTTATAGTATAAGTGTAGAAAGAATAAGAAGAAGAATAAGCATTTAGGAAATAATATCGAAATACAATCACGGTGAAAAATCACTTTTTTGAAGTTATCAACAAATATATAGTTTCTTCACGTGCAATTAATATTGTTGTTAGACCCTCGGTGTGCAGACATATTGGATTTCCCCCACTTTCGGAAATGTCATTCGTAATGAATGTTGAACACCACAATAATTATGTCCGACACAAAGAGTGCTAATTTACGTCATTCATTACCACTGTCGATCGTTAGCACAATAAGAGAGTCAGGCAGTGGTCAATTATCGACACATTTTACCCGAAAAGAATGGATTCCTGGTGCGGAACGATTACTGAGTTGGCGCATTGTTGGCTCTTTTGAAAGCTTTATTGGCTGTTATCGAACTTTAGTTCAAAATCACTCCTCTTTACGCTCGAAGAATTTTTCATTTTTCCTTTCTGAAATAGGCAGTACCTCGGTCATACTGTTGAAAGTACAAAAGAGGGATCTCATTACAGGCGTTTTCCATTGAAAAATGATAGGTAGTCCTTAACGATGTTGAAACCCGATTTTTCGTTTTATCTAAGAAGAGAAGTAACGTTATCCAATTACCCGAGAAGATACCTCATTATAATGCGATAAGTACTCACTCGAAGCTCGTCGATTCCCAATGGTGTTAAGGGGGTTGGGGAAAACAAAGAACAAGATAGAGAAGAAAAGGATAGAAAGGTGGGAAAGGGATATACGAATCGAAGCGATCAGGAGCACATTTAAGTCATTAGCCACCCCTAAGCTGTCTGCTCGAAATCGTTAATGCTCGTGCACCGGAAGATCATATTTTAGGGAATTACAGAAAACCATTTAATGGAACTTGAAGCGATAGTTTGTCAGTAAAATGGATGATTCGCCTTTATTTTATTGTGAAAAATATTGAAAAGGCAAGTTTGGTAATTTATATAAACTTAGACTACGTGACAGGATGCGAACTATAATGAATTCAGGTGTATATTTTTACTAAACTCTACTAAAGTAATTAAATATGTTACTAGTTTTTCATGAACTAATCTAAATTCTATATTACACCAAACATGCTTCTACAGACATTTGGTTAAGTAAAGTTATCGTTCTAATATATGTAAGTCATTAATAAGGGACCTTTAAATTCATATAAAGGTTAAAATTGAAAAACGCATTGAAATTGTTACATATGGATGTATAAAAAATACAAGGTTTGCTTTGGTTCTTCAGTCTCATTATCAATTACAGTGAACTTTGCTTAAGAATTTTTAAAATAAGGTAGTAGATTAGAAAATTAAAACGTTTTAACTCACAATTACTTTTGTTGTAGTTTAGCCCATAGTAAGTTCCGAACACTAAAAGAATACCATAGGTTAAAAAGAGTTAAGGATGTCTTTATCACTTTTAAACCAAAGAAACTCTTTTTAGTTCTTGAAATTTATTAAAGGTTTGCTAATGAGGTGCCGTAAATAGGTTTATATTATCCTTGGTTAGAATAACAGATATTATTTCATCGTGAAGGTCTATACATGATAAAGGCGCACCGTATTGGAAGTGCAGTGCAATATAATGCAAAGGTTTCACAAGATCATGACGTCATTATATAAATATAGAATTCAACCTGTTCTTAAAAAAGATCCAAATAAAATGTTAATGTTACATAAAGCCCACGTAGTGGCACAATGGGCTTTATACTCATAGCCTCAGCGGAAGGAGGCCCCCCTTGGATAGTATAGGGAAAACATGACAAAAAATAAATCTTAAAATTTAAATTAAGGTGAAATTTGGCTTTTTCTATATAAAACATTCCTTCAAGTGAACAATGTGTAAGATTACTTTCAGTAACAACAGTTTTTTAACCTTTAAAATGAAACGTATGGTCTAGTTCTCGTTTATGCGAACGTTTGGCAAGAGCCGTCATGTTTACAATCAATCCAGTTTTCTCTAATTCTAACATCAGAGTTTCTACCCGTCTATAAATAGATATAAACTATATAAACCTATTTGCAACCCTTACATTATATACCATGACCCTATTGTGATTTTTGACCTTTCTATGAAGAGTCCTTGCTGCTGTTAAAGCATTTAAAGCCATCTTTCTCTGTCATGAAAACAAGCTGCAAGTTAGTATTTTCAAAATCCCTAAACATGGTCCTGTTCAAATGTTTAATATAACGTAGCACTATAAAGATATCTTTCCTAGTTTTTTCAACTTGTGACACATTTTCTGACTGATCCAGATTAGTAATTTTATCTATTATTTTTCTTCGTATCAAGGAATTTATTAGGATAACCATTTTCTTCAAATGTACCTTTAACTAATTGTAATTTTTTTCCCAATATCTGATTTAGCTAGAATTATTACTCCATCCACAAAATATTAATCACATTCACTGCTCTTATATTTGAAAGGAGTATGTATTTGAGTTAAAAATATATGTAACGACCTGAACAAGTTCGTTTTTTATACCGATCTACAGCAGTTTTTCGGTCTTCTTGGGTAAACCAAACAGCCAGAAGACTATATAATTCTTCTATCTTTTTTTTCTCTACAGAAAATTTAGGTCTATTATGGTCACTATCTTTTTTTATCTTGCAAACCTCAATTTACCTAATAGAAGTACAAGTAATTATGTCATCGACATATCTGTAAAAAACTGTAAGTTCGTAATGGTTTTTCTTTAGAATTTTATAGAATTTCATTAGAATTTTGTATCTTACCAGCCGCCGCTGCTAAAATAGGTGATCCATTAGGTACCCCGCTAACGTGTTTATCAAAGGGGGAGGGTCTCTAAGGCCGGTTTTTGAACCAAATTATTTTTGGGCCGAAAAATCCGAAAAAATTTCTACAGTATCTACTGACGATATAAAGTCAATTCCACCATGAACGGACCTTCCCCCACTATTCACCCCCACCACCCTTTCAAAAAATGATAACTTCGCCGCTTGTATACAGCTGTCAAACTTGTATTTGCTTAATAAAGTACGCTGTGAACTCTCTCTGAACTACCTTCACACTTATTTTCCATTTTTAGCCTACCCCCCCCCCCTCAAGGAGGGTGGAGGGGTTGGTTTTATTAATAATTAATGTGCAGGGTATGTAAATAAAAAATATGTAAGATTGATCACCAGACTTGACTCTGGTATCCTGGGGTTTTGGTATCGCTGATTCCGAATCCAAGGTCTGTTGACTCCTATCACGTCAGATACAAGGTCATTTGAAGGGAAAATCGTAGGAAAGGCGATAAAAAAATTCTAAAGAAATACATAGATATATATATATATATATATATAAGTAGATAGGCAGGGGGAGTTCTAGCGCAAGATTCCTGTTACCGACATGTTACCGACATGGTTCTGTTCCATGCTAAGAAGACCGTGGTTCATGTTAAATTTAGAAGGTTCGAGATTGACATGGGGGGGGGGGGATATTTAAATTGATAAATGAATGATGACGTAATATCCGCTGTTACATTTCAGAGGATGTGATAATTGCAATGGAATGTTGTTTTTCAAATTTAAGAATCATTTTTCTAAGAAGCGAGTTTGATTTTTCAATAACAAATTCCTTAGCGGCTCACCCTTTGATATTTGTCAACAAACGAATTGTTAACGTTATATATTTTTCATAGGATTGGGCAACAAACGTAAGTATAACGTTGCTCAGTCTTCAATAAATACATTCCAGAAGTATAATGTGTCATTCATATGATGTCATCTCTTTGATATTTTTTTAATAACAAACCCCTTGGCAGTGTTGCCTTTAATGTTGCCGACAAACGAATGGTTTAAACATTTTATAAATACATCATAAGTATGGGAGCCTGTCTTTGATTTTTTAAATAACACGTTTGATGTAAACAGTTCTTGAAATTCCAATCTCAGGTTTCTATAGTTGGATGTAAAGAAGCGTGGAACAGCGGCACGAGTGTAACGTATGAGTATTGTAATCTGGCGTCGCGGTGTCTAGCCTGAACTCCAGATAAGAAACTGTCAACTATAGTCATCGACCGATCTTAGACTCCAGCTATAGTCTATACATTCATACTTATGGTTCTATGTATAATATACAATATATATGTATATATAACTCGGATTTTTAAATGAGTTCCCCAGTTGATATCAAACCTCCAAGCGAGTCGGCAGACAAATTGAAAGCAATATAATAATATACAGTTCAACGTGAGTTTAGTGTACAATTAGCTACTATTCAGTGTGTAGCATACAGTGGAAAAATTAACTGAAATATTTAGTGCAATCTATCTAGTATTTGGTGTTCGACTTTTCAACCTTGACAATTATTCAGTGAACATATTTTTAAAAATATTTTGAAAATGAATTCAGAGCAGTGTAAGAGACTTATTAAAATGATGGATGAAGCGTATGAAATTTTGGAAGGAAATGCAACATTTGAAGAAATTGATTTTTGGATCCGAGGTGGAATCCAAAACATAAGGCTGTTGAATAAACTCCTAAGAAGAGGAAAAGACATTTCTTTGGGTCAAAAAAATAAAATTCAATCTCTAGTTGGGATTTTAAAAGCCAGAAATCGAAAATTCAAGAAGTTACGAAGAAGAGGAGCAGGGGTCAATGAAGCTGTGGACAAACAAAATATCAAGTGGGAAGACATGGAGACTGCCTTCAAGAGTCGCATTAGAACAGGTTTAATAATAAATTTAACACATAAGGATTTAAATAGCTTTTTAGATGATGCAAAGAAAATGATTATTGCAAGAATAAAAAATGCTCTTAAAATTATGGGGGGTTCAAAAGTCAACGTTATTTTAACTGCTAAATTCAGTGCATTAGAAGAAGGTAGGGAAATAGAAGAAATAAAATTTTTTAACACCAAAAATGAAATTATTCTTGAGTTGACAGATATTGGTGAATGGTTTGAGATTAAAGTAAGAGAGAAAATATTATTTAAAGTTGAAGAGTTTCAACAAACAAAGTCTAATTGGAAATTAAAAGAAATTATAAATTTAAATGTGAATTTCAATAAATATACACCACTTTCAGTTGCTGGTTTGTCAACTTACATACGATTACCAAAATTTGTAAGAGATAAAAGAGCAGTTATAAATGTAGAGAATACTGATGCTTTTTGTTTTCTCTGGTCCGTTATGGCAGCTCTGTACCCTGCTAAAAGAGATTCTAACCGTACTAGTTCTTATCCTCATTTCGATACTGAACTCAAATATGATGGAATACAATTTCCTATTAGTTTACATGATATACCGAAATTTGAGAAATTAAATAATTTAAGTATAAATGTTTATAGTATAGAGTCTCATGAAAATAGTATGAAAGAAGAAATTGTTCCGCTGTATTTAAGTCAACTTAAATCAGACAAACCTACAATTCATCTCCTTATGATTGAAAATACAGACATTGATTTTACTGAGGGAGATGATGATATTTTGGAAAATAATCGAATTTATCACTTCGCATGGATTAAAAATCTATCACGATTGATAAAATCACAATGTATAAAGGCTCATTGTCGTACTTGGTTCTGTGATCGATGTTTATGTCATTTTAAATTTGAAAAATCTTTGAATAATCATAAAGTTGACTGCGAAAATATGAATAAATGCAGGGTAATACTACCAACTGAAAAGAATAACATATTGAAATTTAAAAACTATAGATTTAAGGAAAAAGCCCCTGTGGCAATTTATACTGATATAGAATGTTTATTAGAAAAAAATTCAGATGTACAATCAACCAATTACCAAAAACATGTCCCAACAAGTGTAGCTTTTTATAAATATTGCAATGTTGATGATTCTCTTTCTGAACTTAAAGTTTATAGAGGAGAAGACTGTATACATTGGTTCATGAGAGAATTAAAACGTGTGTCTGAGGAAGTATATTTGCTTCTAAAAAATATTATCCCAATGGAGCCTTTAACATTGCAGCAAGAGCATGAATTTAAAACGGCAAAAAAATGTCACATTTGTGAAAAGCTTTTTGCGAATGATGACATAAAACATCGCGATCATGACCATTTTACAGGTAAATATCGCGGTCCAAGTCATGAAGCTTGTAATATTAACTATAAAGACTCGCATGTGATTCCTGTAGTTTTTCATAACTTATCAGGATATGATGCCCATTTTTTAATAACAGACTTAGCTACAAGTTTTGAAGGTAGCGTTCAATTATTACCTATAAACAAAGAGAAATATATATCTTTTACAAAACAAGTAGAAGGCACAAATGTAAAGCTTCGATTTATTGACTCTTTTAGATTTATGCCTAGTAGTCTTGAAAAATTGGCATCATATTTAAATAATGATGAGAAGAAAATTACGAGACAATATTGCGCAAATGATGATGAATTTAATTTATTAACAAGGAAAGGTGTTTTTCCTTATGGTTATATTGATAGTTGGGCAAAACTGCAGGAAAAACAATTGCCAATAAAAGAGGCTTTTTATTCAAAATTAAACGATTCAAATATTTCAGACCAAGATTATCAACATGCTTGTAAAGTATGGCAAACTTTTAATTTTAAAACTATGGGTGAATACTCTGATCTTTATTTAAAAACTGATGTTTTACTTTTGGCCGATATTTTTCAAAATTTTAGAAAAACATGTTTTTCAACGTACACTTTAGATCCATTACACAATTACACAGCACCGGGACTAGCTTTTGATGCAATGTTAAAACATACAGGAATTGAACTCGATTTATTCAAAGATGTTGAAATGTTGTTATTTATTGAAAAAGGTATCCGAGGTGGGGTTTCCCAATGCTCAAATAGATATGCAAAGGCAAATAATAGATTTATGGGATTAAATTTCAATCCAAATGACCCAGAGTCTTACATAATGTACTTTGATATTAATAACCAATATGGTGCGGCTATGAGCGAATATTTACCATACAAAGATTTTAAATGGTTTGAAAATTTTGATAATGAACCAAACTTTTTCAATATTCCTGACGATTCACCTGAAGGCTACATCTTAGAGGTAGATTTAGAATATCCAGAAGAGCTTCATGATGTACATAAAGACTTACCTTTATGCCCAGAACATTTCATACCTCCTATCTCAAAATGCACAATTCCAAAATTAGTACCAAATTTGCTACCAAAGAAAAAATATATAGTTCATTATAGAAATTTGAAAAAATATTTATCCTTGGGAATGAAGCTACCTAAAGTCCATAGAGTATTACAATTTAAACAGAAACCATGGTTAAAAGATTACATTGATCTAAATACAGACTGTAGGAAAAAATCAGTAAATGAGTTTGAGAAAAACTTTTATAAATTAATGAATAATTCAGTTTTTGGTAAAACTATGGAGAATGTTAGAAAGCATAAAGATGTAAGGCTTGTAACCCAATGGGAGGGGCGGTATGGTGCGAAAAATTTAATCGCAAGACCAAATTTTCATAGCCTCACCATATTTGGTGAAGACATGGTAATCGTTGAAATGAATAAAACAAAAATTAATTTCAATAAACCAATTTATACCGGATTTACAGTTCTTGACATATCAAAAATAATAATTTATGATTTTCATTATAATTATATTCAAAACACATTTGGTAACAATGCAAAATTACTGTATACAGACACAGACAGCCTAATATATCAATTCACAGTTCCCAACGTCTACGATTATATTAAAACAGATTCGCACAAATTCGATACATCAGACTATTCACCAAATAATGTCTACGGTATACGTCTTCTAAACAAAAAAGTATTGGGTTTGATGAAGGATGAAAATAATGGAAAAATAATTACTGAATTTATTGGTATGCGATCCAAATTATATGCCTATAAAGTTTTAGGTGACGATGGGGGGAAAAAAGCAAAAGGGGTTAAAAAGTCAACTTTAAGAACAATAACATTCGATGATTATAAACAGACTCTAGTTTCTTGCCAAAACCTGGTTCGGACGCAACATTTAATCCGAAGTCGAAAGCATGAGGTACACTCAATTAAACAAGATAAGATTGCTCTCAGCTGGCATGATGATAAGCGAGTGCTGATTCCTGGTTCGACAGATACTCTCCCATGGGGGTATAAAAATAGAGCGCCTGAGCTCATGGATGTCGACAATGATGATAATAATGTACTGTTATTTTAAAATATATTTTTTTATGCAAATGAATGAATGAATGCAGTTTGTAAACATGAGTGAATACTGTTATAAGGTATGAATGAATAATATGAACTCTTGACTGAACTATGAACTATTGTATTTATTACTGTAAAAAAAAATTTTATATCAATTATGAAGAGAAAAAGTTCTATGTTTCAATAAATGGAAGGTTAAATATATTTATTGTGTTATTTAATAACCTAAAAAACATTGAGATATATAAAATTATGAGTTATAAATAAAAAACAGCTTCTTATATTCAAATGTATGTAATTTTATTCATTTATGAAAAAAATACATTTTTTAAACTTACATACTAACTTAAAACTAAGAAAAGTTGAAAAAACACTTATTTCTTATACCTGATTCTTAATTATCTCGAGATAACCAATTTTTCAATAAAGTAACATTTTGAAGTGCACAGTAAAATTTTTTTGTGCTTGAATGATGTGGGCATACATTAGTAGATGACTCAGCGCATAAGATTTTCAATGAAGGACATTCCATATCATACATGTCAATAATTTGCGTTGGTTTCTGAGTAACAAACTTTTTAAACAAATTTTTCTTTTCCAAGCCTTTCACATAAATTTTACTAGCATCTTTAAAAATTGGATTTCTTTCACAAACGTATAAGGTACATCGCCAGTATTACACGGTAGGCCATGAAAATTATATTCCAACCATCGATTCATACATCTGTACTTTGATGGGATGCAGCTCCATTCGCAAGGAGGTTGAAACAAAACAGAAAAAGGTACAGCATCATCATTGATTAAAACTATAGCTAATTCTTTCAATATAAATTCATTAACTGGACACCTAAAAGCCTGCACATCCACCACGTATTCCATCTCGTAAGCAACTAAACTGATTCAATCTGCTTACAATATTTTTATATCAACTTTTTCACCGAACCACTTATTGGTTTATATTCAATTACACGATCATGTAAGATGAGGCAATATGCTGATGTTTGGGTGGGAAAATTTTCACTACTTTCGAATTCCAAACGAACGTCAACAGGTCCATATTTCAATGATTCATTTTGTTTCGAACAATCAATAACAACTAGAGGCGCATACTCTATAAATTCTCCTTTCGACAACAATGGTTGTGGATTTTTACCATAGTAATTAGCTTGAAAGTTTGTATACATTTCATAAAGTAGAGCATACTGATTTTTGCTAATATTGAGATTTAAATTACCATAAGGATAACTCTGATTATTCAAAAATAGTTTCACATTAGTTAGGTTGCAATGATCAAACTCACTAGAGTTTTTATTAGTATTATTTTTTCTGGTTGTTTGAAAACCTAATACAACAAATCTTGGTTTCTCCAATTGCGTTGATGTTTTTACAGTCCAAACATGGTTTGAAGTCGTTGGAAGTAGAGGATATTCGTACAATTCCCAAGTACGAAAACTTATTGAAATAGATAGATCGTTCTCAATATATTTTAGCAGCTGAAATTTTCGCGAATCTGACAATCTAACGCTTGGTAAAAACCATTCTATCTTATTAATTTTAATTTTATACAGCTCATTGGGAGCTTTTTGCAAGATGGAATTTGCATCACTTTTTGATCTTGTCAAAATAAGTTCATGTTTAGCATTAACAATGATTTTGTGATAATCTTCAGCAAAACCAAATATCATGCTAAGAGGTATGGATGTATCAAAATAACCAATAGCATTAGTTAATGATTTTGCATCATTATTTATTTCAAGCCAACCAGTATTCTCTGCGTAATGTGATTGTCCAGGATTTAAAGATATATAATTTTTCATAAGGCTAGTGAGACCAACATTTTTATTTCTATCAATTTCAATACCATTGATTTCATATCTTGCTTCTTCAAACAAATGACAGATGGCGTTACAAACTAGAACTGTATTGTCCACTGGAGTTCCATCAGTCTTTACCAATCTTCCCTGCACGTGAAGTGAGCTCTTGCTAGGTAGAAGACAATGATCTTGATTTTGCACAGAAATTCGAATTTCATCACTGTTATTGAAGGTGGATGAGGCATATGGCTGATGTGCATGTACTTCACAATGAGCGATAGATTCATCAAAATTGATGGGAGTTTCAATGCTTAAAATTTCCTCTTCCATGACAAACAATTAAACGTCGATACACAAAAATACAGAGGCAAGCACAAAAAAAATCTTGAATCTTTTTATTCTCTTATTTTTGCGAGTGGTGTAACCTTGAGACCTGCCCTTGTCAGCAGCAGCACATTTTGAGGTGTTAACCCTTTGACAGCTCGTTGTCGACTGGTGCGCTTGCGACATGGTAATAAAGTATTATAGCTGAAGCCAACCTTTTTATTGAAAACAATACCCATTATCGTAAAGACTTGATGTGTAGTCTGATTGTTATAATTTCTCCACGAAAATTAACCAAATGTCCGTCTTGATCAACTATACGGAGCGTTATATGATCTATTGTCTGCACGGCGACTGGTAAGTAAATGACATGATACGGTACTTCCACTATCTTATATCCAGGTGGCACCACAGGAAAAAATTCATGAATAGTATGTACTTTCTGACCATTAATGTATGCACCGGTCGTTATGCTACATTCAATTCTCAACGAATTCACTTTTATGATTGATACTGGTTGATCAGATTCATAAACCTGTTTAGCTTCTAGTCTGCGTGGGGAAAACCCCAGCAAATGACCGATAGAATCTTTAGGTTCAAAATTTATGTCGTGACTGCAATAAATTTCACTTTTTAAAGTATTATTGTTTGGTTTAATATGAATTTCAATACCCTTTTGTACTAAAACATTCTGTAAATAGCGCTTTATGTCACTTATTTCATAACTTCCTGTAGGTATTTCAATTATTTTATCATCGACATAAAATTTATTTTGACCAATGTCTACATTAGGTATCGAATTGAAGGTTTGAAATTCAACAAGACCATGAGCGTAATTTTTATATGGAGATAATTCAATTGGAGGAAAATACTGACTTTCTAGGATGGAAGTAGATCCCGATAATGTTAGCGTCAATGAATCATCCATGATGACTGCTAGCATTTGACTGACTTGAAATCATTAGTCTCTGCATTTATATAGATTATAGATGCTTTTAGAGTTTAACTGATTACATAACAATTTCAGGCATAAATGCCCACACACAAATGTATCATAATTTTGATACCTTTCATGATTATATTTTACGCTACCAACACCTAGATACTTAAACAGCTCCAAAGGTGGCCGGAGATTACCAAAGCTATCAAAATAAATTATTTTATTGTTAACCTTTTTATATGCAACCCAATGAGTCCCTAAATTGTTTTTATCATCAAGGTTAACAATAGCACTCTCATATTTACGTGGCCCACCCTCTGGTAATCCATTTCGCATAAAAACACCTCGAAAATTTGTAATTTTTAAAGATTTCGCGAATTTAAGTAAATCTGCATCGGTTAGTGCTCGATGAGGTAGCGTCACTTTGAGTTTTTTGACTTGCACTGAAGTCCTGCTCCTTGAGTATATGGTTTTAGATAAAATCCCAATCGTTCTTTATATGGTTTCAAATAAAGACCTTTCCCCACGGCAATGGCTTCCATTGCTTCATTATGACGTTTGCTTTCTTCAATCTGTCGTTTTGCAGCATTTGAATCATTGATAGCTTTAGCTATTCCCGCAGCTCCACAAGCTAGTGCTCCAGTAGCACTTAGACCAGCAAAGATGGGTATAAGAAAGGGTAGAAAACCACCCAATTTCTTTGGAACTGGTAAAATGCGAGGTTTCTTTACACTTCTTTTTCCACCAGCTTTTTTTACAGCTGCACGCGCGCCTCTGAGGGCAGATTTAATAACAGTTTGTCCATCATTACTTGGTATCATTGATTTTTTAGCTGCTGTAACGATTTTTTTGAGTGTAGTAGCAGAGCTTTTATTTCTAAGACCCATACCAAATTTTGGTTTAATTTTCATTGCGCTAGTTACTCCCCAAGCAGCCGCCTTTTCACCTATATCTGACTCTCTTGATAATACACGTTTCCAAGCTTTTTCAGCTAATATTCTATCAGCTACGTTTCTTGCCTCAACGTTTTCTCTATTTTGCGAATAAGCGATATCGTGCTCCTTACAAGCAGCGTCAAGAGGATTGATTCCAGGATCACCTCGCGCAAGTCGTTTTGCTAATTTCGTGCCTGGTCCACAATACTGATATCCAGGAAGATGTAACTCTACTGGAAGTCTGTTGATGATGTTATTCAACAAACCACTGCCACGTCTTGCCTCTTTCAAGGTGCGCTTACGACTAACTCTAGGTTTGTCACCGTGAACGATCATATCTGATCAAGAGATGTTTACATACTGAAAAGTCAACCATATAAGCATGATATTTATAGTTTTTCAGTCAGTCGCATTCAAAATGCAGTTCGAATCACAAGCTATAAAACTTCCCATTGATAACTTCGATTCTCTTGTTCAAGATGAGAAAAAAGAGAAACGACATGGAAACTTGCTACCAAACAGTGTACGAGCAATATTTTGTGGACCTTCTAACTGTGGAAAGACAAATGCTTTGTTGGCTCTACTAATACACCCAAATGGATTGAGATTTGAAAATGTTTATGTTTACTCTAAATCTTTAAGTCAACCAAAATATAAGTTCTTAGAAAAAGTTCTTCACTTAGTAGATGGCATTGAGTACTATCCTTTCAATGAGCATGATGATGTTGTAATACCAAGTGAAGCTAATTCAAATTCAGTGTTTGTATTTGATGATGTAGCTTGTGAGAAGCAAGATAATATAAGAGCATTCTTTTCAATGGGGAGGCACAAGGATGTTGACTGTTTCTATCTGAGCCAGACATATGCTCGTATTCCTAAACATCTTATACGTGATAACGTTAATTTTCTTGTACTGTTTAAACAAGATGAGATGAATCTGAAGCATATATATGATGATCATGTTAATACTGACATGCCTTATTCACAATTCAAACAAATGTGCGTAGCTTGCTGGAATGATGATAAGCATGGATTTTTTGTAATTGATAGGGATAGAAATCTAAATCAAGGTAGATATAGAAAAGGTTTTGACTGTTTTGTTAATCTGGAAAAGCAATATATATGTATGTAATGGTTACATAGAGACAGTCGCACTTTGAACACTGTGGCATTAACATGTCTATACGTGAGGAGGGCTTTCATAATGAAAAAAGTATTTTGCGTAAAATTGCTAAAGCTAGTGAAGCGATTCGACGGAAGCATAGATTACTAAAGTTGGGTAAAGAAACAGTTGAGCAGACATTTAATCATACCTTTAGGCCAATCATTACACCGCTTGAGAAAATAGTCAATGGTTTTGAAACTGTTAAAGGAATTGATCCAGTTGAAAATGAAGTCAAGAATAAAATCAAAAATGAAGTAAAGAGTGAATCTGAAGAAGATTCACAGCTAGA
>CAKNXH010001092.1:7827-34921 GCA_932178445.1 Andricus quercusramuli
TCTCCTTCTCCTTCTCCTTCTCCTTCTCCTTCTCCTTCTCCTTCTCCCTCTCTCTTCTCCCCTCTTCTACTTTCCCTTTCTTAATATCTCCCTCTTCTAATTCCCCTCACATCACCTTCCATTACATCTCCTCCTCATTTTCCCTACTCCCACTAGTGATGAGACATCACTTGTTTTCCTATCCCTTCATTTTCCCTCACCTTTTCTCTCTCCACTCCCCTATCATCCCTCCATCCGTTCAAAAACTACCTCACACTGCCAGGGTGGAGGGGATTAACAGTTTTTGTGATGATTTGTGAAATAGTGGAAGGGGGTGCGTTAGTGTGATATCACACATGGAAAATATAATACTAAAAATTGAAAAGATAACAATTTTTTGAAATGCTTGAAAAAATTGAAATTATTGATCTTATTTTACAAGTAAAGCATATAAATACAGACTTCGCATTCCCTTCCCTATTCCCCTCTTTCCCCCTTTTTGAGAGAATTCCTCTTTTTTTTTACTGATTTGAAGAAACTTTTTCTTTACGTCTTTTCCCCTTTTTTTCTTGATTTTCTCGCTTAAATGTGAACTGAATTAAGAGAGATCAATTAGACAATTTAGGTGTTTTCCTTTGAAAATTAATTTTATTTTAATTGAAGAGTTTACTATCATATTTTTGGTTCAGAAGACATCTCTTTTGGTTAAATTTCTGCTATTTGGTTGAAGATTCAACTCTTTCGTTGAAACCTTGTCATTTTTTTAGTGGAGAGGTAATTTTATTAACTGGAAATTTAACTAATCTATTTTTTGCTGAAAATTGATGAGTTTTAGTTGAAAATTCAACTACCTGGTTGAAATTAGAATTGCTTTGTTAAAAATTCATTTTATTGGTACAGGATTTACCAATTTTTCTGAAAAATTCGTTTTTTTGTTGTTGAAAATTACGTTTTTAACTGGAAATTTAACTATTCCATTTTTTGTTGAAAATTAATCGTTTTTAGATGAAAACTGAACTATTAAATAATTCATTAAAAATTTCTTTTCTTGTTTAAAAATATAACTACTGGATTAAAAGTTGAACGACTTTGTCAAAAATTAACTCTATTAATTGAAATTTCTTATTGTTAGGTTGAAAATTCAATATTTTTGTAGAAATTTCGTTTTTGGCTTAGAAGTTGAATTTTTGTATTGAAAATTCGTCTTTCTTAGATGAAAATTGTATTATTTAGGAATGAATTTAAACTATTTGATTAGAATTAAAGGTTTGGTTAAAAAATTATATTTGCGGATAGAAAAATTAACTTTTTTTTAGAATTCACCTTTTAACGATTTTGTTGAAAATCTGTCACTTTCGCTTGAAATTTCAATTATCTGATTGTTAATGGAACTGGTTAGCTTGTATTTAAATTTTTATTTTGTTGAAAATTTATTTCTCTTGATTGGAAATTGATCTTGAAGGTTAAAAATATAACGATTTTGTTCAAAAAATATCTTCTTTTTAATTCAGTTTTTTTTTTTAAAGTTCGTCTCTATTGATTATACATTCATCTTTTTTGGTAGAAAAGTTCTTGGTATAGAATATAGCTTTCTTAGTTGAAAATTCATCTTGTGGGTTGATAATTTGACTATATTGTTAAAAAATCATCATTTTTTTTGAAAATTCAGCTTTTTTGGTGAAAATTCGTCTGTTTTGATTCTACATTTACCCTTTTTGGTAGAAAAGTTCTTGGTATAAAATTTAGCTTCCTGGGTTTAAAAATTTTCTTTTAGGTTGAAAATTTAACAATTTTTTAAAAAGTCAACTTGTTTCGCAAAATTAATTTTTTTGTAAAATCGTTTCTCTTGATTCTACATTTATATTTTTTTGTAGAAAATTGCTTGGTTAAAAATTGAGCTTTCTTGGTTGAAAATTCATCTTGTAGGTTGAAAATTTAATGATTTTGTTGAAATATCTTTTTTTCTTACTTCAGCTTTTTTGTTGAAAATTCATCTGTCTTGATTCTACATTCATCTTTTTTGGTAGGGAAGTTCTTGGTTGAAAATTCGTCTGTATCGATTATACATTCATCTTTTTTGATAGAAAAGTTGCTTATTGGAAAATTATATTTCTTATTTGAAAATTCATCTTGTAGGTTGAAAATCTAACGATTTTGTTAAAAATAAACTTTTTTGAAATATAACATTTTTGTTGAAAATTTGTCTCTGGATGGGAATTTATCTTTCTTGGTTGAAAATTCAACTTTTTCTCAAAAAATGCGTCCTTTGGGCCGATGATTAAAATATATTTTTGTATAATGCAACTGTTTCTAGTTGGAGTTTAATCTCATCTCTTTTGTTAGGAAATTAAGATTTTTCGGTTGAAGAATAAAAAAAGGGGAATTAACCAATTTTGGAAAAAAATACTAAGAGTAGTAAAAATAAACATTGGAAGCATAAAAATATTTTCAAACTGTCAAATAAAAAATATTAAAAAATCACCAGTCTCTAATGCATAATATCCCTATATAAAATAAAAAACTTGTAAACGAATACTTATATATTGAATTATTTATAAATTTTTCAAAAAGTTGGTATTTTTTGATCATGTTTTAATTCTTAATTTCAGGCATTATCATTCCATGGAAGTGTTTGCGACCTTTGACATAATAGACTCACATGGTAAGCGAGTTGCTGAGGGCCACAAAGCATCCTTTTGCCTCGAAGACAACCAGTGCATGCCAGGAGTTGAAAGAAAGTAAAATTAATTTTTAATCAATTAATTCCTAAACTCTAATTGACAATAAACATCGAAATTTTAATTAGAACAGAAGGGAAGATAAAGCTCAACTATTTCCAGGTACAAATGTGCGAACTATGGTGATCAAGGAATTTCTGTAAACTGCAGTGATATTTACAAGTACAACATTGACTGTCAGTGGGTCGATATTACGGAACTAGAACCTGGACTTTACACATTCAAGGTACTATCCTAAACTAAATATTTGTTTAAGAACCTACCCTTCGTCAGTTAAGATTTACATAAAATTGGAGTAATCCCTCTCATAATCCACCTACATTGTCCTAAATTCTCTTCCCACAATTCAGTCTTTGCTTCCCCTCACTTCCCCAACTTATTCCTCATCTACTTTCCCGTCTCCACAATTCCCAGCCAACACTCCCCTTCCCTTACTCTCCACTCCCGAACCCTCACTTCCCTTTACTTCCCAACTCCTCATTTTCACTCACATCTCCTACCCCCTCCTCTCATTTCCCATCACCTCATTTTCTCTAGTTCTCCTCTCACTACTTCCTCTTCTTTTCTTCCTATACTTTTCTTCCACTTCTTCTAGTTTACATACGCTCACTTTCTCTCACCTCTCCTCCTTTATACCTCTATTGCTCTTTTTCCCCTCTCCTCATATCCCCCGAATTCCCTAACCCTTATTTCTCAAACTGTTCCTGCTTCTCATCCAAAAATTTCCCTTTAATTCCTCCTCATTCTCTATTACTTCTCCTCACATTTCCCGTAATTTCTCTTACTTACCCAACCGCGTTTTCCATCTCATTATTTCCTCTCACTTACCCTACTTTCTTTACTTACACTGTTTTTATTTTACTTCACTTCCTCTACTTCTAGTCCTATAATTTTCCCTCACTTCACCAACTTACCCTGCCGTGATTTCACCTCACCTTATATTACCTTACTTTTTCATACATCTCCTCCGTTACACCCTATTTACTTCCCAAGCTTCTTCTTCATCTACTCAGTCCTCTTCTCAGTTTGCCAGCCAACTCTCCTTGTCCCCTACTTGCCCAACCTCCATTTCTTCCCACTTCCCAACCCCTAATGTCTCTTCACTTCTCCTGCCCCCTTATTAACCTTCCATCACTACCCCTTGTTACCCTCTCATCACTTAACTAACTTCCCCTTCACAACCCCCCTACTTCTTCTACATGCAATACCCTCATTTCTCCCCCTTCCCTTCCCCAACCTTGCCTACTTTTTCATCCCTCACTTCCTCTCCTCTCGTTTTTCATAATTTCCCTTACTCTTCTTTCCCTCACTTGCATTCCCCTCAGATCACTACCCTTACTTCTCATCCCACTATGTCCTCTCACTTTTCCTACTCCCCCTACTTTCACTACCTTCACTTCTCCTCACTTCCCTACTTTAAATCCCCTTTTATCCCTTTACTTGCATTTCTTTCCCTAAACTTTCTCTACTTATCCTATTACACATACCCTTCTCTCCCCTTTCCCCCTTACCTCATTCTCCTTTATTTCCCATTTCTTCCCTCCCTCACCCCTATTCCTCTACTTTTCCTCTCCTTATTGCCCCCACCTCTCTGACGCTTTTTTTTCAAAATTACCTTGCTTCCCATCCTATTATTTGCCTTATTACTTCTTATTCTTATTTTCTTATTTTCTTATTACTTATTCTACTTCTCTTCTCATTTCTCCTACTTATCCATCGCTAATTTTTCCTACTACCACTCCTCTCATTTCTCATAATTTCCCTTACTTTCCCAACTCTCACATCCCATGCTTCCAAGTTCATGAAAATTTTTTAATTAAAAATATGAAAAATTATTAAAATTTTGAATTAACTTAAGAATTCACAAATATAATCATTTAAGGCGCCAACCAATGTTGCCAAAGTTGTATAATTTGTATTTATTTACTGTAAAATCATCATCTACAGCTAGAACAAATTATTTTTGGGGTTTCTAAATAAATTTCTATAAAATGTTCAAAGATAACACAGCCACACAAAAAAATCATTTTTCGGGCCTGGAGGTCAGACCATGTTAACTATATGTTTTTTGGGTCGCTGAATCCGAATCCATGGTCCAAAAAACAACAGCACGTCAGGGTTCTGACATAACCTCATAAAACCTCATAAAATATTATTTTTTCAAGTCCAGGGGCCAGACCATGTTTATTATATGTTTGTGGTGTCGCTTAATCCGAATCCGAGGTCCAAAAACACGCAGCACGTCAGGGTTCTTACATAACCTCATAAGACCTCATAAATTTTGTTTTCAAGTCTGGGGGTCAGACCATGTTTATTATATGTTTTTGAGTTCGCTGAATTCGAATCTGACGTGCTGGGGTTTTGTGGACCTCGGATTCAGAATCAGCGACCCCGGAAACATATAATAAACATGGTCTGACTCCCGGACTTGAGAAAATGAGATTTTATGAGGTCTTATGAAGTTATGTCAGAACCCTGACGTGCTGGGTTTTTTGGACCTCGGATTCAGAATCAGCGACCCCAAAAACATATAATAAACATGGTCTGACCCCCGGACTTGAGAAAATTAAATTTTATGAGGTCTTATGAAGTTATGTCAGAACCCTGACGTGCTGGGTTTTTTTTTGGAGCTCGGATTCGGATTCAGTGACCCAAAAAACATATAGTCAACATGGTCTGACCTCCAGGCCCAAGAAACGATTTTTTGTGTGTGGCTGGGTAATTAAATCTAATTAAGATGAATCGTTTCGATCCGTTCTAGCTTTCTTCAATTTTTCCTAAAAAATCCTGACGACTGGGAATATCTTAGTCATTTGGCAACACTGATTCCGAAATCGGATAAAAATACGTCATTCAGATTTTGGATTTTTTATTTGATTAGAAAATTGCGCATCAGAATGATCCGATTATCAAGTGTCATGTATAGCTATTGAGTTCATACAGAAAAATACTAAAAACCCAAAGCAAGGAAACTGAAATATATTTTGAAAAAAGTAATTTTTTATCTTGCAACAGCCATCTGAAATTAGTTATGTAACTTTAAAATAACATCTAAAGAAAAATATGATATTAACTCCACATATTTTTATTTTTATTAGGCCTTTTCGATTTTTATAATTTCATCGCAAACTTTAAAATTAATTGTAAATTTGAACCCTCTGCCAAAATTATTCCTGTGTAATTAGCGATCTATTCAAACTTTTAATATTTTGATTTCAGCCAAAATAAATTATACAGAAAATCCCTATTTGAAAGGTTTTACCAATATCGATAGTTCGTTTCCAACGATATTTATAGCCAGATCAAGAATAAATATAAATGTTTCAGCTGAAATTTTTTTCATGTGAGTTTTCGAATAAATTTCCTACTTATTTTGAACAAAGAATGGTTAAATTTTGACAAAAACTTGAATCATGTAAATCTAAAGGAAAACTTTCTGTAGATAAAAAAATGTCAAGAGTCCTAGAGATTTATAGCTCAATGTTTGAATTGGAATTGTAAATTTTCTCCCAACCTGAAATTGAAAATTTTCTAAAACCTTCCCTATTGGTCCTGGAAAATTGAAAATTTTCCAGATGCGCAAGACAGAACTAGATTAAGCTATAGAGACGCTTTTGGAAAGAATTTTTATTTCCAGAGTTGAACATTCGAGTGGAATTTGTAACTAAAAAAGATCCATTTTTAATAAAAAATGGATTTCTTAATTCTTAGATAAAAAAAATTAGTTTTTAACAAAAAAAGCTAAAATTTTAACTGAATAGTAGAATTTTCAACTAAAAACGATCAATTTTTAACCGAAAGTGGAATTGTTAAATTTTCAGTTAAAAAATTAATTTGCAAATGAAAAAAACTACAAACTTTCAACAAATCAGTCCAGTTTTCGAGCAAATAGTTGAATCTTAACCAGAAAATATAATTTGTCAATCAGGAAGATTAATTCTCTATAAAAAAGACGAATAAAAAAAAACGAGAATTTCCAACCAAAAAATTGAATTTTCAACTGAAAAAAAAATTAGTTTTTCAAACAAAAAGAAAAACGATTTTTCAACAAAATATTTCGATTTAAAACTAAATATATCATTTTTCAACCAAAGACAAGAATTTTCAACTGAATTGATGAATTTTAAAACAGAAAAATAAATTTTCAATAAAGTAGCTTACTGTTAAGCAAGTATTTAAATTCCACCGAAAA
The DNA here is from genome assembly GCA_932178445.1 of Andricus quercusramuli. Lineage (NCBI taxonomy): Eukaryota > Metazoa > Arthropoda > Insecta > Hymenoptera > Cynipidae > Andricus > Andricus quercusramuli. The sequence continues at coordinate 14,737 of CAKNXH010001092.1, forward strand.
AGATGAATGTTTAACGAAATAATAGAATCCTCAACCAAATAGTTAAATTTTTAAATACAAATTTTCTGCAAAATAACAGAGTTTCTAAACAAATGTTAAATTTGCAAATTACAGTGATTAATTTTTGACAAAAAAAGAACGAGTTTTCAGCAAAATTGTTAAACTTTGAACCAAACAGAAGCATTTGTGATTGTCAATAAAAAAAGAAGAATTCAAAAATATAAAAAAAGTTTTAGTTGATATTTCAACCATAAAAATATTTCAATTTTCAATAAAGAACAAGTGAATTTAACGAGAAAGTTTAATTTTCTAGCAAAAGGACGAATTTTCGATCAAATAGTTGAATTTGTAATTTTCAATAAAAAATATAAATTCTCAACAAGAAATGTATCAATTTTTTTATGTTAATTGTTTACTTAAAATAACATATCTGATCAAAAAGCTATTGCATTTAAAATATAGAAAAAGCTTTAGTTGATATTTCAACCAAAAATAGATTTTAATTTTAAATAAAAAATAAATTAATTTAACCAAAACGAAGAATTTTCTACAAAAATGAATTATTTTCTACCAATACAGACGAATTTTCAACAAATTATGTGTGACAAATATCAAACAAATAGTTAAGTTTTCAAATTACAAAGATAATTTTTTAACCAAAAATAGAATAGTTGAGTTTTCAGTTTAAAAAATTAATTTGCAACGATAAAAATAAGTTTTAAACTGAAATAATGAATGTTTAACCATAACAATGAATTTTGAACAAAGTAGTTCAATTTTCAATAAAAAAGCTGAATTTTCAACAACAACAAATTGATCTAAATTGTGACTTTCGATGTGTTGATCAGTCATTTATAAATAATTTTAATCATTCATTAAAATGTAGGAATTTAATGGAAAATTTTAAATTAGAATTAATTTACTATTTAATTTTGACTCATTCATCTGTTAAAGCGACTTTATTGTTGATAGAAATGACTGATTTCCCAGTAAAGGCATGCTTAATTAATTAGTTTAATTATTAATTAGTTAATTAATAAGTTACTTAATTAGGTCAAGTTTTTATTGATTTAAATTTAGCGCATAGTTTTATTGATTTGATTTTTCAGTATTTTTCTGTATGAACTATCCATTTTTTTGTGGGGTTTACTGTGTAAACAATGTATTGTATAGACAAAAAGGTTAAAACCCGAGACTAACAGAATTATAATCACGTCATTTCCTTTTGGTCCAATGCGCCACTTTTATGCCCCACACTCTAAGCTCTCTGAGGGCAATCTACTTTGATTAAATTCGACGCTCGAAGCCTAATCGCCTCTCTCAGCGAAAAGGCTGAGTGTTCACTAGGGTGTCCTAAAAAAACCCATTTTTTTGTTGAAGGAAAAAAAAAAACTTGACCCAATAAAACCAAAAATACTACCCCTAGGCTTGTAAAAATACCCTGGGGTTTATTTTAAAACATTTTTTACTTTCATATATCGTACCATGACACTAAAGTACTAAAATATTCAAAGAATTGCGTGAAAAGTTTTCAAAATGCACAATTTTATACTTCAGACCCTATCAAGGGTAGTTTTTCTCATTTAGGGGTAGAATTTTTGTTCTAATTGGGTCAAATCTATTTTTTTTCTCGGCATTTATTTTTTCATGAAATGGAACGAATACTCTTCCTCCTCTACTCCCCCTTCATTCCCCTACTTTTCCAGCTAATATTTCCCTTCTCTTACTTTCCCAGCCTACACTTTCTCTACTTCCCTATCCCTTATTTCCCCTCCCCTCATTTTTTCTACTTCCTCTCCCCCAATAGCTACCCACTTCTCCCATTTCCCATATCCTCATTTCACCGACTCCCCCTCACATCTTTTTCCCTCACTTCCCCTAACACACCCCTCTCAACATTTCCTCTCACTGCCCCCGCTCATTTCCCCCACTCCCCGACTCCCCAACCGTCCATTCCCATCCAATAATTTCCTCTCACTTCCCGTACTGTAGCTACTTTCACTCCCCTAATTTCCCCTCACTTCCACGATAAGGTTCTTTCAGCACACCCTGGTGTTTACTTCTCTCTGGCTTTCTACGTTGATTTTATTCTCAACGGTACTTGTAAAAGAAAATCCAGAATAAGGGGCTGTCGATAGCTGCTTTGTATTCCTTTTTTTCAGGTCGCTGTCAATCCGGAATTTAAAGTGGGCGAAATGTCATTTGACAATAATGCGGCCGTTTGCCAGCTTCTCTATACAGGAACGTTTGCTTCTGTCCACAGTTGTGTTATGGCACGACCATGATGTAGATTGAAATTTTTCATTAATTTTGAAACGAATTAACTCATTTAGGATGAATTATTGTAATCTTAGATAATGGAATAAATATATTTTGAAAGAATCTGTGTTTGCTTTTTTATCATTATATGTATGAAGAATAGGGTCCTTGATACCTAGGATAAACGTTACTTACCCTACTTACTTCAAACATCGCTTCCCCTCCCTTCCTCAAATTCTTCCTCATCTACTGCCTCCTCTTCTCCCTTCCTCTATCTCCTCACATTTCCTCTACGTTTCCTGATTTCCCTCCCAGCATTCCCACTGACTTTCCCTACTACACGTCCCCTTATTTCCCCTACTTTATCTACCTTCATTTCCCCTCACTTTCCCTTCCCTCATTTCCCCGCACTTCTTCCCCTTTCCTAATTTCCCCTTAATTCTCCTACTTTTTCTCATAATTTTCATTCACTCCCCCTACTTTTTCTCCCATAATCCCGCCCAAAAAACCTCCTTCGAGCATTAAAGGTTCGAGAGTTTATTCATCAGATCCAAAAATTTAAAGCACGATTCGAAAATTCTTAATTTAATCTTTTATGAATTTGAGAATCTAATATGACTCCTCACATCGAAAATTGAATTAGAGCATTTTAGAGAAGAACTTCTGTATTTTCTGTTAATACTACATAAATCAACAAAAAAAGGAATTTCTTATTTTCTTTTATCACGTTTTTATCTGTTTTGTAATCAATAGTTTCTTTTTTCTTACGTAATCAATTAACTTTTTAATTATATGTGTATAAAAAGAACTTCGAAGTGTAAAATATTTTTAATTTAACATTTGGTGACCAACAAATTGTTATTTATAAGGGAAAATCTTATTCAATCCGACTGCTCCCAGATTCCTTCCCCTATTTTCCTCTTCACGCCCTTTTTGAAGATTTCCATTTCCTCACCCTCTTTTCGAGAAATTACCCATTTTTCTTGTTTTTTTTTCGATTAAATTCCAACTTAATTTTCAGAACCCAATAATAAAATTCAAATATTTTTCATTGAAAGTTAATTCCTTCTAATCTGAAAAGTCTGCTATTATATTTTTGAGTCAGAGTTCTTCTATTTTTGTTGAAAAATAAATAATTTAGTTGAAATTTGAATTAAATTGTTGAAAATTTATATTATCGACTATTTTATCATAAATTAGTTTTATTTTATTGAATTTGAATATTTTTTATTAAAAGTTGAAATCCCTTTTCGATGTAATGTCAACAATTATATTTTCGGTAAAAAACTAAACTATTTCGTAGAAAATTTGCCCTTTTGGATTAAAAATCCAATTGTTTCGTTGAAAATTCTATTGTTTTTGTAGAAAATTAAACTGTTTGGTTGAAAAATGAGTTTTTGTTTAACCCTAACATCAGATCTATAATAATCAGATTTATATTATTTCAAGTTTTTTCTCGATTTTGGTGATTCTTTTTGTGAATCAAAAATAACAACATGTTAGAGAATTAAAAATTACACTTCATTATGGAAAATTTCTGGTGAATTTGTTAATATTAATGAACAAATACCAAAAAAGTCACTTTTCGCATGAAAAATTCATTGTTTCCAAAAGTTTTTGTTGTATTTTCATAAAACTTGGTAAATTTGGGTTTTGAGGGTCGCCGTTTTCAAATCTGTTATCATATTGATAAAATTCAATATGGCGGATTAAATTTGTGAAATTAACTCTGGTTGTAAATGTTGATTTGATATTATAATATAATTAGTATATAGAGTTTTTTGTGGTTGCTGATTACAAATTTGCTATCAGACTTCTGAAATTCAAGATGGCTGGAGTGCTTTAAAAAAATTAATGAATTTTCATGAAACAAGGCATCTATGGGTTTTTGCGGTTTCTGATTACAAATCTGAAGTAGGTTTTCAGAAATTCATAATTGAGGATCCAATATGGCGAATGAAACTGGTGAATCATCAAAGATCCAACTTTGATACTGAACTAAATTTATCACAGCGAATTGAAATCAAAATTTTTTATTTTAACCTTACTTTCAAAATGATCAACCCCGAAAGCTCCTAGATGCCAAGATTCATGAAAATCCAAAAATTTTTTGAAAACTCGTCCACCATATTGGATTGGCCATTTTGAATTTTTGAAATCTGACTCCAGATTCATTATCAGAGACTCCAAAAACACCCAGATGCCAAGTTGCATGCAAATCAATTTTTTTTTAACTCATCCGCCATTTTGAAGTTTCAAAAACTGACTTCAGATTCGTGATGAGATACCCCAAAAACCCGTAGATGCCAAGTTTCATGAAAATCCAATCATTTTTTGAAACTCGTACGCCAGATTGAATCCGCCATTTTGAATTTTTGAAATCTGCCTTCAGATTCGTTATCAGAGACTCCAAAAACTCCCAGATAACAAGTTTAATGAAAATCTATTCATTTTTTGAAACTCGTCCGCCAGATTGAATCCGTCATTTTGAATTTTTGAAATCTGACTTCAGATTCGTTACCAGAGGCCCCAAAATCCCCCAGATGCATCAAAGGGTTGGAAACAATATGTATATATTCGGGTTAGAAATTCAACTGTTTTTCTAGAAAATTCGCATTTTTGGTTTGAAAATTCATCTCTTCTGGTCAAAGTTGGATCATTTTTGAGGAAAAATTAATTTTCTTGATTAAAAATTCATCTTTTTGGTTGAGGATTCAACTATTTTGTTGAAAATTCGTCTTTGTAAAGTAAATTTTTTTGTTTTTTATTAAATATTAAAATCCCTTTTGGATGAAATATCAACTACACTGGAACTTAGATTTGAGCGGTCCGGATTCACTGCGTTCCCAGAAATGATGCCATGGCGGTTTTGTGATGCGGGGAGCGTGAAAAGCGCTGCTCAATCAAGCGTGACAAGCAGCAAGAGGGCTGACTCTCCGCGCGTTTACGTTCGGACAGTCTGAATTTACTATTAAGTTACGATCAAGTCTGGTCTAAAATCAATTTTTTCGTTTTTTAAAAATTGAACAATTTGGTTGAAAAATCATTTTTCTTGGTTGAAGATTCATCTTTTCGGGTTGAAAAGTCATAAGTTTTCTAAAACATTTTACTTTTATTCAGCTTGAAATCTCTAATCTTTAGTTGAAACCTATCTCTTTTGATAGAAAATTGATGTTTTTCTTACTCTTGAAATGAAAAATCTTCAATTTGCTCTACAAATTCCTTATTGCATACAACCTTTTTTGCCTCATTAGATTTTACATGAAAGGTGAAAATCGCTTAAGGGAGCAATCTACTAAAGTCTATTATGGAGGTAATCTCGTCCAAGTATGCAAAAAGTATAATTAAAAAAAAAGTATTCGACTCTTTTGTATGCTTCTCTTTATGAAGGAGCTTTCCTTAAAGCTGGAACAGGAACTTTTTTGTTAATATTTCATAAAACCACCTCGGGTTTTTTTAGTAGATATATATATTATTCTTCTCTACCATCCCACTAAACTTTGATGAAAAAAATGAATACATATTTTTCCAACCTATTACTTAAAAAATTAATTTATCAGACCTTAAGGCCATGTAATGAGTGGGTCACGTGACCAGATTCCTACCTTACCATCACTTTTTTTATTTCCTGACTTATTTTCACACGAAGCGCCACATCGAGTTCAAAAAATAAAAAGCTCTAAGAAAGGTGGGCCTCGTTCTGAATTTTATTAATTATGAAAAAAGTTTTTTTTGAAAATAATTTTTTTTTTAATGATTATTGACATTCAGGACCATGCCCACCTTTCTCAGTGCTTCTTAATTATTTTCCCAAATTTTCAACTTGATGTAGCTATTCGTGTGAAAATAAGTTAGGAAATAAAATGAGTATCGGTAAGGTAGAAATCCGATCACGTGAGCTACTGATCACATGGCCTTAATTTTGGGAAATGATAAAGTACATACATCTCTACTTTTTGCAGCAAGAAATATATTTTTACTTTGAAACATAAGCCCTAATTAGTTAATTCTAATTTTTCAATATGCGCTCGAACCCTAATTGTACTAAATTCCGAAATGCTGTCGGATTCTCAAACAAAGAAGATTAAAAGATTAAAAGTAGTTGAGCTTACTCTGAAACATAATAAGGAAAGTTTCCTAGAACGTCAAACGTATTTCAAGTATTAAATTGATAAATGATAGCTGTCTATTATTTAATACATATCTTAATACATTTAGTACATAAGGAAAATTTTGATTTTTTTCATTTTATTATTCCATACACCTTCACAAAAATATTTGATCAAAGTTACTTTAAAAATTTGGAGAATTACGGAAAATACAGGTAAATTTAAATTTCATTAAGGCCGTGTGATGAGTGGGTCACGTGACTGGATTCCTACCTTACCGACACTTTTTTTATTTCTTAACTTTTTTCACACAAATAGCCAAATCGAGTTGAAAATTTGGGATAATAAATAAGGAGCCCTAAGATAGGTGGGTCTGGTCCTGAATTTTAATAATCCTGAAAAAAGAAAAAAAAAATATTCACAAAGAAAAAACTTTTTTCATAATTTAAAAAAATTCAGGACGAGAGCCACCTTTCTCAGTGCTTCTTATTTAATATCCAAAATTTTCATCCCGGTGTGGCGCTTTGAGTAAAAATAAGTAAATAAATAAAAATGTGCCGGTAAGGTAGGAATCTGGTCACGTGACCCTCTCATCCTCAAAACTTCCCTAAACTTTTTGAGCATTCTTATTTTTCCCCCTGTTTCCAAAAACCTTTTCCTTTTTCCCTTTTTCTCGTTTTTTTTACTCAAATGCGATCTTTTCGTTCGGAATTCTTCTCGTTACATTAAAAATTCTAATATTTGGTAGAAAAATAATTATTTTGTTGAAAATGCATTTAATATAAGACCATGACTACGTGTACCGTTTCGGTACAAATAGCTGAATTTTTTCGAAACGTGTAGACACTTCCTTGATATAAAGTAATCTTTTCTGGTCCAAAATTCAACTAATTGATGAAAATTGAATACATTCTATTTAAAAAATTTTTGTTTGGTTGAAGATTCATCTCTTAGGTTGAAAATTTACCGACTGCTTGAAAATTTGTTTAACTTTTGGTCGAAAATCAATTTTTTAAACTGAAAACATAACTATTCCATTTTGTTGCTTCGAAATTTTTTTTTTAGTTGGTTTATTTTGTTTAAGATTTATCATTTTAGTTGGCAATTCCTGCATTGGATGAGAATGTAGTATATTGTTGAAAATTCTTTTTTTTTTTGTTGATAATTAATTTTTAAATGAAAATGTAGCTATTCTTTCTATGGTTGGAAATTGATATTCGTCATTGAAAATTCATCTTCTTCAGTTAAAAATTTAACTATTTTGTACAAAATTATTTTTTTTTGGTTGAAGATTCAACATTTTAGTTGACAATTCAACTTTTTTGTTCTTAATTAATTTTTTTGTTAAAAATTTGACTTGTTTGCAGAAAATTCGTATTTTTGGCTTCATGTATTTTGTTAGAAATTCGTCTTTTTCGGTAGAACATAAATATCCATCTTATCTTTTTTAATGAATATTTAACTATTCGGTTAGAAATTATATTTCTTTTTTCAAATTTAATTATGTGGTTGAAACTTGAACTACTTTGTTGAAAATTATTTTTTTTAGGATTGACCTATTTGTTGGAAATTTAACTATTCAGTTGAAATTTCGTTTTTTTTAGCTGAAAATTAATTTTTTATCAGAAAATTAAAGTGTTCCATTTTTGATTGAGAATTCATCTTTGAGATAAGTTGAAAACTCACCTATTTGGTTAAAAATTGTTGTATTCATTGAAAATTCGTATTTTTGGTTGGAAAGTTAATCTTGTTTGTTGAAAATTCATCTTTTTGGTGAGGATTCAATTATTTGGTTGGGAATCAGTCTTTCTCGCTTAAATCTAACTGGTTTGAAATTCGAATTTTTTGTTGAAGAAAATTAGTAAAATTAGTGAAAATGTTAAATAACAAAGGGAAGTTTTCAAACAAAAATTAAACTGTTAACTTTTTAGTTTACAAAATGAATCTCGAACAAAAAAAAAAGAATTTTCAACAAGTTAAATTCAACCAAGAAGATCAGTTTTAATAGTTGAATCCTTAACCAAAAATTTGAATTTTTTTTACAAAACAAAATTAATTTTCTCCCAAAAAGACGAATTTTTAATAAATACATGAATTTTTATACCAAATACGTATTTGAGTTTTCAACTCAAAAAGGATGAGTTCCAAACGCAAATAGAATAGTTAAATTTTCCGATAAAAAAATTACTTTTTAACTGAGGAAATTAATTCTTAACAGAATAGTTGAATTCTAACCAAAAAGGAGAATCTTCAAGAAAATGTATTTTAACCAAGTAATCTTTCAACCAAATAATTGAATTTTTAAGCAAAAAAGATAAATTTTTAACCAAATATTCAAATTTTCAACCATAAACAATTAATTTTCTAGCAAGAAGATTAATGTCGTAAAAAATATATGAATTTTCGACACAATAAATTAAGCCAAAAACACGAATTTTCTATAAAACAGTTTATTTACACCAAAAAAGTTGATTTGGAACCAAATGCTTGAATTTTCAAATAAAATGTTGAATCTTCAAGAAACAAACAAGAAATGAATTTGTTACAAAGTAGTACAATTTTGAACCAACTAGTTGTTTTTTAACGGAAAGAAATAAATTCTCATTAAAACATGTAATAGTTGATATTTCAATAAAAAACAATTTTTATGTTTAATCAAAAACAGTTAAATTCAGCCAAATAAGGCGAATTTAAGAAAGAAAGGTTTAATCCTGGATTTAAAAAAATCAATTTTTAACCCAACAGTTACATTTTTAACCAAAAGCCATGAATTTTCAACTAGAAAAAAATATTTTTCTACCAAAAAGATAAATTTATAACAACATGAATGAATTTTTAACAAAGAAGTTAAACAGTCAACTAAAAGAGATGATTTTCTATCAAAGAAGATTAATTTTCTACCAAGAAAGATGAATTTTTCATCAAATAGTTGAATTTTTAATGAAAAAAGATCAATTTTCAATCAAACAGTTGAATTTTCAACCAAAAAAGATAATTTTTTAACCAAATTTTCAACCATAAAGAATTTATTTTCTGGCATAAAGATTAATTTCGTAAAAAGATATGAATTTTCAACGAAAAACGTTAAACCAAAAACACGAATTTTCTATAAAAAAACTTTTTTTTCACCAAAAAAAGTTAATTTAGAAACAAATGCTTGAATTTTAAAATAAAATGTTGAATCTTCAACAAACAAAAAAAAATGAATTTTTTACAAAGTAGTACAATTTTAAACCAAGTAGTAGAATTATTAACGAAAAGAAACCAATTCTCATGAAAGCATGTTATAGTTGATATTTCAATAAAAAACAATTTTTATGTTCAATGACAAACAGTTGAATTCAACCAAATAAGGCGAATTTCTAAAAAAATAGTTTAATTCTGAATTAAAAAAAGTAATTTTTAACCTAATGGTTACATTTTTAACCAAAAACCATGAATTTTCAACTAAAAAAACATATTTTTCTACCAAAAAGATAAATTTATAACAAAATAAATGAATTTTTAACAAAAGAATTAAACATTCAACCAAAAAGATGATTTTTTTTACCAAGAAGATGAATTTTTTACCAAAAAAGATGAGTTTTCCATCAAATAGTTGAATTTTTAATTAAAAAAGATAAATTTTTAATCAAATAGTTGAATCTTCAACCAAAAAACATGAATTTTCAAACAAATATTCAAATTTTTAACCATAAAAAATTAATTTTCTAGCAAGAAGATTAATTTCGAATTTTCTATAAAACAGTTTATTTTATCCAAAAAAGTTAATTTGGAACCAAATGCTCGAATTTTTAAAGAAAAAGTTCAATCTTCAACAAATAAACAAAAAAATTAATTTTTTACAAAGTAGTACAATTTTAAGCCAAGTAGTTGATTTTCTAACGAAAAAAGATAAATTCTCATGAAAACATGTAATTGTTGATATTTCAATATAAAACCATTTTTATTTCTAATAAACAAAGTAGAATTCAACCAAATAAGATGCATTTTCAACAAAACAGTTTAATCCTGAATTGAAACAAATTAATCCTCAACCTAACAGTTACATAACCAAAAACCATGAATTTTTAACTAGAAAAAAATATTTTTCATCAAAAAGATAAATTTAAAATAAAATAAATGAATTTCCAACAAGAGAGTTGAACATTCAACAAAAAAGATGATTTTTGAACCAAGAAGATTAATTTTCTACCAAAAAGATGAGTTGTCCATCAAATAGTTGAATTTCTAATTAAAGAGGATCAATTTTTGATCAAATAGTTGGATTTTCAACCAAAAAAGATAATTTTTTAACCAAAAATGGAAAATTAAAAACGAAAATTTGTCTTATCTTCAGTTTAAGAAATTAATTTCCGACAAAAATAAAACAAATTTTCAATAAAATCGTTAAATTTTCAACCTAAGAGATAAATCTTCAATCAAAAAATTGAATTAAAAAAAATATCTCAACTTTCAACTTATTAGTTGAATTTTTTACCAAAAAAGATAACTTTATAACAAAATAGTTCCATTTTCAACAAAATAATTAAATTTTCAACTGAATAGAAGGATTTTTTAATAATCGAGTTGAATTTTGAAAGAAAATTATAATACTAGACTTTTTATCAAAAACTAGCAGAATTTTCTTATTGGCTTCTATTAATAAAGTTCGCATTTATGTGGGAAACTGAGAAAAAATAGGAAGTTTGTTGAAAACAGGAGAAAAAGGAGGAATTTTCAAAAAAGGGCAAAAGTGGGGAATAGAGGAAAGGGTGTGAAAGCTGCAATTCTTTTTACCGAAAGGTAGACAACAATCCAAAAAATGTTTCTTAGAATCAAAGAAACATTCTTTGGCTCAAAGAAATTGTCATTGAATCAGTGGAACTTGCGTCTAATATAATCGGACCAAACAAATAATAATTTTTTTGATATTACGGTTTTGACCAGATAAATTGTATTAAATAATTTGATGTTGATTGCATTTTTTTGTCAACTGGTCTAAAATCAATATTTTGAATATTGATTTTTATTTCTAAATTATTTTTAAGAGCACCAGACCGGCAATCTGGATGACCTGGGTTCGGATCCCAGCGGAGCTTGAGAGGAATTTTTTCACAATTCAGAAATAAAAATCAATGTTCTAAATATTTGTTTTAGACCAGTGGACAAAAAAAACACTCAACATCAAATTATTCAAATAATTATTTGATTTTAAGGAATTTTTCCTGAAAATGGGTAAAAATATACTTTTTTGTAAAATTATGTCTATTCACTCTGTTTTGAGCGGATTTTCGGCTGTGAAGTCCATGATTGACCTACAAAAAATTCGTTAGAAGATGATCAAGAGAAGGATCACTTTTTCCGCAAAATCAGCTCCAGCTGTCAATTATTTCTTCTTAAATGGCTGCACACCTAATGCGTTTAAAGAGACCGGGACAGCAGAAATACGGCTTCCATGGGAGTAACCGATAATGCAGTCAGGCACCTGCCTCGGTCGGGACACGGCACTAAACTTAGTTACAAAACCATAAGCATACTGCCTCATGTTCATCACAATCGGGTCATACTAGATTTAGTTAATAATAGTGCTACGAAGATAAATTCAACCTCAAAATAATTTTCAAAGTACGGTAAAAGACGGAAAACATGAAAAGAGTTCAAAAACGACAATTTTATAATAACATTTCCAAACCAAGAGGAGAATTTTTGAATCTGAGTGCACGTGCGAAAAGTGTCTCGAATTGATGTGTGAAAAGAGTATCGAATTGATGTGCGAAAAGAGTATCGAATTGATGTGCGAAAAGAGTATCTAACTGATGTTAGTAGTAATGGTAAGGCTTATGTCAGACCAGACAACAAGTGCGTATCGTGGTTGGTATCGACTAAACAGATGAATGCTGGATACATTATTTAGACAAGAATTTAATTTTATGGCCTACAAATAACAAATTTGGTTCTACTTTTAATTTTTTCCAATTTGTTAGTGGAGTGTATTTCAGAAAAGAATTCTTAGCAATCATGTTTGTTCTAATTTTATTGGTCTTGAACTGTTTGTATGGCCTCTCGGCCATGGAGAATGTCACGTGTGGAAAGAAGCACACGTTTCTGGAAATGAAAGGTGAAGCTATTTTGTCTGGTAAGTTAATTTGCGAAATTTATAAAACCTCTGAAACCTTAAACTGTTATTTTTTGATACAAGAAATCAACTTTCAAGGTGGCTACTAATGGATAAAAAAATAATTCCGAGTTATAATTTCAGGGTTGCTACAAAATCCCAATTTCGAAATTCGCGGACTTTCCCTAACTTTTTGCTGGATTTTTTTTTTATTTTCACTGAATTCTTTTCGATTTATGAAAAAACCTTTTACCTAGGAGATCAATAATATAAATGCAAAAAAAAGTGTGTTTCTAAATTTATTTTAAAGACTTTCAGTGATAATAGTGACAACATATATTTATAGGAAAATTAAAAGATCTTGCATGAGAAATCTTTTTCCAAAAAATTGAAGAAAAGACACATTTTCAATAAAATATATGAATTTTGAACCTGATATTTGAGTTTTGAACTTAGACCGATATACTTTGAACCAAAAAATGGATTCATAAAATTTTCAGTAGAAAAATAATATTTTTTGAACAAAACAAAAAGGATTTTACAACAAAATAGTTGAATCTTCTACCAAACAGATGAAATGTCAACCAAAAAAAAAGGTCTTTCGACGAAAAGTGTAATAGTTGATATTTCCACCAAAAAATATTTTTATTTAAAAATAGTTAAGTTCAGCAAAAAATACAAATTTTCGACTAACTATTTGACCACACAATTCAAAGTTTAAACCAAAAGAAGGAATTTTTCAGGAAGAGAGTTGAATTTCTAACAAAAAAAAAATGTCTCCGTCAATTCAGAAAACAAATTTCGTCCAAAATGTTAAATTTTCAAGCTGAGAATGGAATGTTTTCAAAACAGTAAAGTTTTTGACCCGAAAAAAAGAAAATTTTTAACAAAAAAGTTCATTTCCAACAACATTGTTCAATTTTAAAATCAAAAAAATTAATTTACTACGAAAAAGTTGAATTTTCAACCCAAAAATATGAATCTTCTATCAAATCAATTGAATTTTTAACCCAAAAATACGAGCTGGCATCGAAATAAATGAATTTTCAATTAAAAAAGAAGTTATCAAAAGAATTCAATTTTGAACCAAATGAATACATTTTTTAAACTATAATGAGGAATCTTCAACAAGCGAAAAATAATTGTTCAACTAAATAGTTGAATTTTTAAGCGAAAAATATATTGATTTGAATCTGAAAACGCAAAAACAGTTGAATTTGACAAAAAAGTCGAATTTTCAACAAAATAGTTGAATCTTCAATGGAATCAGATTAATTTTTAAACGAGAAGTTGCATTTTTAGCTAAGAAGGATGAAATTTCTATTATAATATATGAATTTTCGAACCAAAAAGTCGAATTTTCAATGAAAGAGTCGAATTTTTAACCAAAAAAGATTTTTCTGCTAATTAAGAAAAGAAATTTAATCCAAAATCTTCTATTTTTATGCCAAGAAGACCATTTTTCTACAAAACAGTTGGATTTTCAAGAAAAAAGTTAATTTTCAACGCAAAAACTTTTAAACAAAATTGTTGAATTTCAACAAATTAATACGAATTTTCGACTAACTATTTGACCAGACAATTTATTTTTCAAACCAAAAAAAGGATTTTCCACAAAAAGAGTTGGATTTCTAACAAAAAAATTTCTCAGTCAATGCAGAAAACAAATTTCGTCCAAAATGTTTAATTTTCTATCTGTAAATAAAAATTTTTCAAAATAATAGAGTTTTCGACCCAAAAATAATTTTTTTTTTAACAAAAAAGTTCATTTCCAACAACATTGTTCATTTTTAAAACCAAAGAAATTAATTTCCTACGAAAAAGTTGAATTTTTAACCCAAAAATATGAATTTTCCATCAAATGAATTGAATTTTTAACCCAAAAAGACGAGCTTGCAACGGAATACATGAATGAATTTTCAATTAAAAAAGATAAGTTTTCATGCAAAAATGGAATAGTTACATTTTCAGTCAAAAAATTGTCTAAGAAAAACAATAAAAATGTCAACAACAGAATTCAATTTTGAACCAAATGAATACATTTTTTAAACTATAATAATGAATCTTTAACAAGCGAAAAATAATTGTTCAACTAAATAGTTGAATTTTTAAGCAAAAAATATATTTATTTGAGTCCGAAAACGCAAAAACAGTTGAATTTGACAAAAAAGACGAATTTTCAACAAAATAGTTGAATCTTTAATGAAATCAGATTAATTTTTAAACGAGAAGTTGCACTTTTAGCTAAGAAAGATGAAATTTCAACGGTAACAGATGAATTTTTGAACCAAAAAGTCGAATTTTCAATGAAAGAGTTGAATTTTTAACCAAAAAAGATTTTTCTGCTAATCAAGAAAAGAAATTTAATCCAAACTCTTCAATTTTTATGCCAAGAAGACCATTTTTCTACAAAACAGTTGAATTTTTAACAAAAAAGTTCATTTTCAACGCAAAAACTTTTTAACAAAATTGTTGAATTTTAACAAAATAATACAATTTTTAACCAAATCATAAAAATTTCAACCACAAGATAAATTTTCAACTCAGAAAATTATAAAAAATTAAAAAATCATACGTATTTATGTTTATTGATAATTGCCTGTAAATTTGGACTTTTTCCTGACAATCCCTGATTTTTCCACATTTTTCAGAATTTCCTGATATGTAGCAACCCTGCGTTTAAAGTATACAAAAAAAAAAGATTTTTCAAATGAACAAATCTTATGCGGGAAATTTTTTGATTCCAAGCGTTTGATTGTAAGATAGAAACAATTTTAAATTCAACTTTGAGTACTGTACACTTTTTAAAATTAATGTCTTCAATTAAATTCGAATAATTTTAATTCCAGTACAAAATTTGAATTTAAATTAAATTCGATGTACTAAAGATTAGATAATCTCCATTAGGAGTGTTGAGAAAAAAAGTCCGAAATTCAACTAGCACTGGCGAATTTGTGTTCTTTTTGGGTTAAAAATGAACCACATGTAGAAAAAATCTATCCACTTATTGGGATGACTTTAATACACACTCAAATTATTTTTAGGTTTGAAAACCGATCCATGCAAAATTACAAAATTATTACTTCCTGAGAAATCTTTTTTTTCAAGAATAGAAAAATAATTTATATGTATATTAAAGACCTCTTAGTAAGTAGAATATATACGAGTAACGCTTATTCATAACAGTTTTCTTTGCGAATCTTCTTAAGTATGTATAGTTAAAAAAATTTTTTCAACAAAAAATATTTATTTTTCTGTATAGTTTTGCTTTATCATTTGCTGCAAAATGGATTTTTCTGCGCAAAGAAACATTCGTGAGGAGCTACCTCTAAATATTATCAGAGTCATTTCTCCTTCCACGTGGTTGATTTTTAACCCAAAAGGAACAAAAAAATCGAAAATGCAAGTTAAGATTCTGAACTCCTCTTTTCTAAAGCCCCTAGTCTTCATAGGAGAAAATGTTGAATTGTTCCATTTTTATTAGCTATTTGAATTGAAAAATTTTATTTAGATTTTACAACTTCAAAGTTAACCACGGAAAATCGCTCAAACATTAAGACTTTCAATTAGAAATGGCCTCATTTTTAATTTTTTATTCCAAAATTATCATCAAATTTTGAACTTTTTCTATTTAATTCATTTTTGAAATTACGAAAGTAAATTAATTTTCTAAATTTCAATCTTAATCCGTTCAATTTGATATGCTATAATTTCAAACTATTTAGATTCAAATCAACCTTTCAATTTGAAACATATTTTCAGAATTAAAAGAATTTAATTCACATTTGCTTAATTTCACGTTATTGATTTGACATTATCTAAATTAAAATTATATATAAAACATTTTCAATTTGAGTTTCTTTAGAACTAAATCCTTCAAAATGGAACATTTTTATTTGCACGACGAAATTAATTAATTAATTAATTAATTAATTAATTAATCAATCTTTCAATATGAAATTAATATCAAATATTGAACGTTATCAATTTTATTCATTCTTGAAATTTCCAAAATCTAATTACACTGGAACTTGGATTGAAGCAGGCCGGATTCACGCCGTGCCGGGAAGTGTTGCCGCGGCGGTTTCGTGGTGAGATTGAAGCCCGCGGGGTGGAGAGAGGGTTAGTCAACCATGCGTGAAACACCAGTAGCGTAGCAAGAAACGAGCAGTGCGCGGGTACTCACGCGCGTATATTGCGTAATATTATGTATTCCAATTGACAATCGTTTACACGGCCCTGACTGTTTACGTTTAGACGGTCTGGATTGAGTGTCAAGGCCAAGGGAAGCAATGCCCGAAACCGTTCTTGATTCCAAGTTCCAGTTTAATTTTCCAAACTTTAAACCTAATCTGTTCAATTTGATATTTTACAATCTTACTCTAAATTTTAAAAAAGCTTTCAATTTGAAATATATTTTCAGAATTCTAGGAATTTAATTCTGATTATATTATATTATTAATATACATTATTCAAAGTTGTCAAGTCTCATCCTAAAATTATTTACAGTAGCCACCTGAAATTTCTAATCAAATTTAATTGTCAGAATTGCATTAGGGGTCGTCCATTAGATATTTTATATTAAGTTACTACTACTCAATTTTAGGTTACTAATCTTAGTCTATTTTTTTATCCCTCCCTCACACCTTGCCCAGAAAGGAACGTAGCCCAAAATTCTATCAAAACATAGGAAAAACTGTATTTCTTCATAAAAATAGGGTAATAATGGAGGAATAAATTCTTTCAAATAAAATTAATACAAATACCGTATTGAATGCAATATGACACACTTGAAATATATATTGAATTTTCAGCAAACGAGATTAATTTTTTAACAACAAATAAATAAAGGATAAATTTCTAACAAAAATGGAATAGTGTGATTTCCAGATGAAAATTTAATTTTCAACTGAAAAAATTATTTTTCTATAAATTAGTTAAATTTTCATCCAAAGAGATAAATCTGGAGAAAAATGAATTTTTAATAAAGTACTCAAACTTTAAAGCAAATAATTGTATATTCAATAAAAAAAGATGAATTTTAAACAATATACTTTTTACAGCAGTACGATTTTCAACCAAAATATAATTTTTGCAGGAAGAAGATTAATTTTTTATTCAAAGAGGCGCTTTTTTGACGCACTGTGTACGGAGCGGTTAAATTTTCAACCTGAAAATATGATTTTTTAACCCCTTTACTGTGTAGACCGAAAATCACAAAGTGGGCCCAAAAAGTGTAGCACGTTCTCATCAATGGATTTAATTAAAAATTGGTACTAAGAGGTTATTTTTGGGTCGCTGAATACGAACTCAAGGTCAAAATTCAAAAGTTCAAAATGTCTGATCCAATTTGGCGACCAAAATTTTTCGAAAATCCAATGATTTGACGTATTTAAATGGAAATTATTATAAGGGGGTTATTTAGGTTGCTGCATCTGAATTCCAGGATAAAATTCAAATTTTCGAAATTGCTGATCCAATATGGCGACCAAAAATTTGGAAAAATGCAATGAGTTTGCGGATTTGGATGAGAATTGGTACCGGGGAGTTATTTGAGGCGCTGAATACGAATTCAAGGTCAACATTAAAAATTTTAAAATGGCTGATTTAATATGGTGACCAAACACTTTTAAAATCCTATAAGTTAGCGGATTTGGAAAATAATTCGTACCAGAAGGTTATTTGGGTCGCTGAATACGAATTCGACGTCCAAATTTGAAATTTCTTAAAGTCTGATCCAATACGGCGATGATGAAAATTGGTTGTAATTTTGGTTCTTCATATCGGATGAGCAATTCTGAGTTTTGGAAATTTGACCCCATATTCATTTTTAGGGATATAAAGATCTCTTCAGTACCAATTTCCATCCAACTCCGCCGAATCATTAAATTTTTCAAAACTTTTGGTCGCCATATTGGATCTCGATATTGGATTATATATTATAATTTGATTATAATATATAAATATATAATTATATAATTTTTGATTATATATTGGATATATATTGGATTTCGAGTTTTGGTCTGACACCATATTCGGATTCAGAGACCTGAAAAACTGCAACACACGAAGTTTTATGAAAATCGGCCAATTTTACGTAATTTTGATCCGCCATATTGGATCCGCCATTTTGAATTTTTGAATTTTGATGCCAGATTCGGATTCAAAGACTTCAAAATCCTCTTTGTTCAAAGTTACATGATAATCAAAATAGCATAAATCTATTCATTTTACATGACGCATATTACGTCAAACGCACTCTTGGCCATTTTTTCTGACGTAATATGCGTCATACACTATTAAGGGATTAACAAGAAACTTAATTCTCTAGGAAAAATTTTAATTTTCATCAGGATGGTTTAATTTTTAACCAAATAGTTCAATTTTCTATTAAATTCTTGAATCCTCAACCAAATCAGATTAATTTTGACCCAAGAAGTTGAACTTTTAATGAAAAAGGACGTATTTTCTACTAAGAAGATTAATTTTGGACCAAAGGGACTAATTTATAATGAAATACATGAATTTTTAACTAGAGAAGATGAATTTTCAAGAAAAAATATAAATTTCCAGCAATAACTGGATTAATTATATTGTAAAAAATCAAAAATAATTTAAAAATTAATTCCCAGCCAAAAAAAAAAAAAGAATCTTGAACGAAATATTTACTTTTCTAACGAAAGAGACGAATTTTGTTCTCAAATGATGAAACTCTGAAAAATGAATTTTCAACAAAAGATTTCAGCCCAAAAGATGATTTTTTAACATGGAAGATTATTTTTCTAAAAATGGACCAGCTAAATTTTCAAGCAAGGAGGAAAAACTAAAATAAAAAAAATAAAACTTTTATGATGTGGTTTGACTTTCAACCAAGTAGCTGTATTTCTGACCAAAAAAAAATGGCTTTCCAACGAAATGATGAAATTTTTAACCGAATACTAAAATTTTTAACCAAACGAGATGAATTCCTTACTAAAAATACATTATTATTCGACTTTTCAACCAAAACCAGTTGATTCTTCTGGTTGGGTTCTATTAGCTTAGTTCGCATTTAAGCGGAAAACGAGAAAAAGGGGAAAAAGGTATGCTTCTTGAAAACAGAAAAAAAGAGTTCTTCAAATTTTTTTTTTGTTTGAAAAAAAGATCTTTCACTCCGCTGGATTCAAATAATAGAACTTCTTATTTTCAGTCAGGTGCTCTTCCCATTAAGCTACTAGAGAGATCGAGAGAAAAGACTTTATTTCAGAAAATATACGTATTATTATGCTAGATGTTACAAAGCGAAAGGTGAGAGATGTTTTTTAGGAAAAAAATTTATTGAAACAATTTTTAATTCATATCTTCATCTAGCCTGAAAAGACGTTGAAAATTTCTGTTATTCTTTAATAATAATACAGATTTCTCTAAAAATGTGATTTGTGACATCTAGCATAATAATGCGTATATTTTCTGAAATAAAGTTTATTCTCTCGATCTCTCTAGTAGCTTCATGGGAAAAGCATCTGACCAGAAATTAGGAGTTCTGTGGTTCGAATTCCAGCGGAGCGAAAGGAAAAGATCTTTTTTCAGAAAAAAAATTATTCAAAAAATGTTTATTGCTTAATGTAATGTTTAATGCTAATGTTTAAAAAAATGTTTGAAATAATCTATCTAGTCTGGTAAGGCGTTAAAATTTTCTGTTTTTTCCAATGATAATACAGATTCCTCTAAAAATTTAATT
>CAKNXH010001092.1:36637-90628 GCA_932178445.1 Andricus quercusramuli
GTGTGTGTGTAAAATATTAATATTTTTTTGAAAGTTTAGGCAAAACTTGTGAATAAAAAAAATATTTATGATTATACAAATGCATTGTTCGAGGAAAATTATTTGAAAATAATTGTTTGTAAATTTATTTACATTTTATAAATAAAGAGTTTTCTGAGCTAGTTCAAGTTATATCAATGTTATGTTTAAATTGAAGAGTTCATTTTACAAAACAACTTTCAAGTCCCTCATTCAATAAATCACGCAATTATTGAATTAGTTTTTTCGTTTATCGCATAATTACGCGATTAATTTGTTTGAATTCTTCATTATTATCAATATTAGTTAACAATTGTTTTTTCTGTGATGATGAGCTTCTCCATTTTTGGTATTTATAACTTAAATAATTCAATTTTGTATTTCTTAAACAATGCTTAAACAATCAATTGTTTTTAACGAATAATGAATAAAAGTGTCTTTGTAATAAATTATTTTCATAAAACTTTATAAAAAATTGAAGGGATCCTAAAGAATTTTGAACGATTTGAGGGTATTTTAAAAAATTTCGAGGATTCTTCAAGAGCTTTATACAAAGAATCAAGGAATTTCAAAAGATTTCAAAGGAATTGAAAAGTTTTAGGATGTTTTTGAAAATCGTAAGGAATTTTCGAGAAAATAAACAAATTAATAAAAAAATTAAATTAAATTAATTAATTAAATTAATTAATTAAAACTTAACAAATTTCAAGGAATTTGAAAAGATTGATAAGGATTTCAAATATTTTAGGGTATTTAAAAAATTAGAAGCAATTTTCAATTGGTTTCAGTAATTTAATGGGATTTCAAAGAAATTGGAATACTTTCGGGAATCTCAAAGGATTCCAAGGCATTTTTAGGACCTTTAAGAAGTTTCAAAGGGCTTTCGAAATATTCTGCAGGATTTGAAATATTTTTGGAAAATTTAAAAGATTCCAAGTAGTTTTAAACTTTTTTCCATAATTTGAAAGGGTTTCAAAGGATTTTAAATATTTTAGGGTGTTTTAAAAGATTACAATGAAAATTTATTAGGATTTCAAAGGATTTTAAATATTTTTAGGTATTTTAAATGATTACCGGGCATTTCCAAGAGCTTTAAAAAGCTTCGAGGATTTCAAAAGATTTTACAGGATTTGAATTATTTTTTTTAGAATTTATAAAGATTACAAGGAGTTTTTAATCGATTTCAATGACTTGAATGTATTTCAAAAGATTCCAAAGTATTTTTAAGAGCTTTAGAAAAGTTTCTAATGGGTTTTGAAATAATCTACAGGATTTAAAATATTTTAAAAGATTACGAGGAGTTTTTAAATTATTTAAATCATTTGTATGGATTTCAAAGGATTTTAAATATTTTAGGGTATTTTAAAAGATGACAAGGAATTTTCAATTAGTTTCAGTAATTTAATAGGATTTCAAAATATTTTAAATATTTTGGGGTATTTATTTAAAGGATTACCGGGCATTTTCAAGAGCTTTAAAAAGTTTCAAGGATTTTTAAACATTTTACAGCATTTGAAATTTTTTTTTGAGATATGGTTTAAAAATATATATGGTTTTAAAATATTTGAAAATATTCCAAGGGAATTTAATGACTTTAAGGGATTTCAAAAGCTCCCAGGTATCTTAATAAATTTTCAGGATTTTAGAAAATATGATCAAATGTCATAAAATTTCAGGGCATTTCATAATATTTTAATGGATTTTAAAGAATTTATCACAAGAAGTGAGGGATATCGTATTGTTTCAGTGTTTTGGAGATATTTCCAAATATTTTTTGCTATTCAATTCAAGACAAAA
Source organism: Andricus quercusramuli (assembly GCA_932178445.1). Classification (NCBI taxonomy): domain Eukaryota; kingdom Metazoa; phylum Arthropoda; class Insecta; order Hymenoptera; family Cynipidae; genus Andricus; species Andricus quercusramuli. The sequence continues at coordinate 38,453 of CAKNXH010001092.1, forward strand.
ATGTCGATTAAAATTTCGATGTAAAATTTCACTGAAAATTTCTATGGGAATTTCGATGAGAATTTAGAAGAGAATTTTGACGTGAATTTTGATAAGAATTTCAATGAAAATTTCCAAGGAAACTTCGATGAGTATTTCGATAAGAATTTGAATGAAAATTCGATGCTAATTTCAAGGAGAATTTCGATGTGAATTTCAATGAAAATCTTTAAGAAATTTTCGATAGGAATGTCGATGCGAATCTCGATGAGAATTCCGATAAAAATTTCTATGCGAATCTGGATGTAAAATTTTACTGAAAATTCCGATGCGAATTTCGATGAGAATTTCGACGCGTATTTTAATAAGAATTTTAATGAAAATTTCCATGGGAATTTCGATGCGAATTTCAATACGAATTTCAATGAAAATTTCGATGCGAATTTTAATGAGAATTTCAATGCGAATATCAATGCCAATTTTGACGAGAATTTCGGTATCAATTTTGAAGAGAATTTCGATGAGAATTTTGAAGAAAATAATGACGAGAATTTCGATGGAAATTTCAATAATAACTTCGATGAGAATTTCCATAAAAACATCGATGAGAATTTCGATGGGAATTTTTATGAGAATATTGATGAGAAGTACAATGAAAAGTTTTATGAGAATTTCGATGGAAACTTCTATGCAAATTTCGATGAAAATTTTGATGAAAATTTCGATATAAATTTCGATGCAAATCTCGATGAAAATGTCGATGAAAATTTCGATGTAAAATTTCACTGAAAATTCCGATGGGAATTCCCATGCGAATTTCGATGAGAATTTAGATGAGAATTTGGACGCGAATATTGATCAGAATTTCAATGACAATTTCCATGGGAATTTCGATGCGAATTTCGATGAGAATTTCAATGAAAATTCGATGCGGATTTCAATGAGGATTTCGATGCGAATCTCGATGAAAATGTCGACGAAAATTTCAATGCGAATCTCAATGTAAAATTTCACTGAAAATTCCGATGGGAATTGCGATGGGAATTCCGATGCGAATTTCAATCAGAATTTCAAATAGAATTTTGATAAAAATTTGAATGAAAATTTCCATGGGAATTTCGATGAGAGTTCCAATCAAAATTTCCATGGGAATTTCGATGAGAATTTCAATGAAAATTTTGATGCGAATTTGAATGAGAATTTCGATATGAATTTCAATGAAAATTTCGACGAGAATTTCAATGAGAATTTTGACGAGAGTTTCCATGAAAATTTCAATAATAACTTCGATGAGAATTTCCATAAGAACTTCGGTAAGGATTCCGATGGAAATATCGATGAGAATTTAAATGCAAATTTCGATGGGAATTTTGTTGCGAATTTCGATAAAAATTTCGACGTGAATTTCAATGCAAATTTTGACGAAAATTTCGATGAGAATTTCGATAAGAATTTTGAAGAAAATAATGACGAGAATTTCGATGGAAATTTCAATAATAACTTCGATGAGAATTTCCATAAAAGCATCGATGAGAATTTCGATGGGAATTTTGATGAGAATATTGATGAGAATTACAATGAAAAGTTCTATGGGAATTTCCATGGCAACTTTTATGCAAATTTCGATGAAAATTTTAATGAAAATTTCGATATAAATTTCGATGCGAATCTCGATGAAAATGTCGACGAAAATTTCAATGCAAATCTCGATGTAAAATTTCACTGAAAATTCCGATGGGAATTGCGATGGGAATTCCGATGCGAATTTCAATGAGAATTTCAAATCGAATTTTGATAAAAATTTGAATGACAATTTCCATGGGAATTTCGATGAGAGTTCCAATCAAAATTTCCATGGGAATTTCGATGAGAATTTCAATGAAAATTTTGATGTGAATTTGAATGAGAATTTCGATATGAATTTCAATGCAAATTTCGACGAGAATTTCAATGAGAATTTTGAAGAGAATTTCGACGAGAGTTTCCATGAAAATTTCAATGATAACTTCGATGAGAATTTCCAGAAGATCTTCGATGAGAATTTCGACGAAAATTTCCATGGGAATTTCGATGAGAATTCAATGAAAATTCCGATACGAATTTCGATGGGAATTCTGACGGGAATTCCAGTGCGAATTTCAATGAGAATTTTGACGTGAATTTTGATGAGAATTCCAATAAAAATTTCCATAGAAATTTTTATGAGAATTTCAATGAAAACTTCGATCCGAATTTAAATGAGAATTTCAATATGAATTTCAATGCAAATTTTGACGACAATTTCGATAAGAATTTTGAAGAAAATTTCGACGAGAATTTCGATGAAAATTTCAATAATAAATTCGATGAGAATTTCTATACGAACTTCGATGAGAAGTTCGATGAGAATATCGATGAGAATTTTAATGAAAATTTCGATGGGAATTCTGACTTTAATTTCGATGAGAATTTTGATGCAAATTTCGATGAAAATTTCAATTCGAATTCCTATGAGAGATTCAATGCGAATTTCGATGACAATTTCTCAATAGGCTACAAAACTGTTAACGGATTGCAATGAGTTTTCATATTTGCGAATTGTTTTCAAATCACTTTTGATTTTTTTCAATTCACCTTGAATTTTTATGAATTGCATGGAATTCTATTTATTTTTCTTAAATTCCTCTGAATTAACTCTACCTTCGCTGCAATAAATTTATTTTTTTCTTGATTTTTAAACAATTTTTCAATTGATTTAAATTTGTTCACATTTAACTTAAATAGTTTTGAAGTCTTATAAATCGAATTGTTTTGAATTCTTTTAAATTCAAGGGAACATTAGTCAAATTATTAGTGCACATGTGCCTTTGGTTTATTAATTGATCCCTTTGACTTTTAAAATTATTTCATTCCATTTATAAAAGATTCCATATTAAAAACGTTACGAGATTAAAAGTTTAGTCTTTAAATATGAATAGTCAGGAAAATAGAAAATTAGTCAGAGAAAAATCCGAAAAAGGCCAGGGAATGTTAAAAATGATGTTTTGCGGTCATCCTTATTCAAATAAATAAAATTAAAAAATTGGATTTTGTTTCAGGTCTAAAAGCGTATGACACATGTCAGGATAAGATGACAGTTTACAAGCAGGCTTTGATGGCAGCAGTGGATTCGGAATGTGCAGCAGAATACGAATTTGGAATTCTAATTCCTGAGTCTTATAAAGTAATTTTAGAACCTTTTAAAGAGTACAGCCTGCTGCCCATTAGTACCTACGAAACACAGAACTTGTCTATTCCACTAATCGATATTGCGATTAATTTTCTAAGCACCAGATACGAGGTTGTTGATCTGGTTCTGACGAATTCACAATATATGCTTCGTCATTTTCTGGACGCCAGCAAGCACAAAGGACTCTGTGTTGAGAGTTACTCAGATTTCACTAAAATCGAGAACAAAACAGAAGCTGTTATTGTTGCTGTTGGTGGAAAACATGACATTCGATCTTGGATCCAAAAGAGTGATGAGGAAGAAGGCTTTCGAAGAACGTGGATCATTGTACCCACTGATGACGCCAATATTGATGGTTATTATTTTTCTAAAATAAGAGTAGGCTCTCACAAAGCGCCTTATTCACCAAGTGCCTTTTTTACCAAGTACCTTTTTCACCAAGTGCCTTCTTCACCAAGTGCCTTTTTTCACCAAGTACCTTTTTCACCAAGTGCCTCTCCCTTCCATTGCCTAAAAATTCAGTGAGCGCCTTGAGCCTCGCATTAGATGCGCGTGCGCGACACAATATTCAAATAATCCGCCAATCCGTTACACAGCTTAGTGAAGACCTCGGTCCCAAGCACGGGGTGCTTTGTGAGAATCTACTGTATTTAAAATATTTTCTACTTATTCTACCCACCACACATAAAAGCGTAGCGTAATATGTGGACGACCCCTAATTGGTAATTTATTTTGTCATTGTAAGTCGATTATTCAATTTATCGTGAAAATTAATTACCTATTTATTAAATTCACATTCAGAAAACAAGCTTTTTTCAACTACAGACTTCACACTCTTTCCCAATTTTTTATTCAGAATTAACCTTTTTTTTTATTCTACTATTTGCTTGAAAATTGAATTATTTTTTTGAAAATTCAACTTTTCGACCTTTTTGACTAAAAATGCACCTTTTGGTAGAAAAGTAATCTTTTTTAGTTAAAAATTAACGTTATTGTTGGAAATTTAAGTGTATTCTAAAAAATTCGTCTTTTTTCCTTAAAAATAAAATTTTTTGTTGAAATTATACTTTTTTCAAAATTCGTCACTTTGGCTTGAAAGTGTAATGAATTGCTTGTAAACTCAATTATTTTGTTAAAAATTCAACTATTTTGTTAAAACGTTATATTTTGGGTTCTTTCAACTATTTTGTTAAAAATTTGTACTTTTGGATAGAAAATTCGTCTTTTCAGACTGAACATTCATCCTTTGGAAGAATCGTAATTTTTTAAAATTTTAAATTAACTTTCCTTTCGAACATTTGAGTGCTTTCTGAAAAATTTGTCTTCTTGCCTCAAAAATTCAACTATTTGGTAGAAAAGTTACGTTTTGGGTCAAAACTTCATCTGTTTTGTTGGAAATTTGTCCTTTTGGATAGAAAACTAGTCCTTTTCGAATAAAAATTCATCTTTTCGTAGAAAATTTACTTTTTTTAAGTTGAAAATTAACTTCCTTGTTGAAAATTTAAGTGTCTTCTAAAAAATTGATATTTTTGCCTTAAAAATTCAACTATTTGGTTGAAAATTAATGAAAATGAAACAATCTTTTTCACAATTCCTCACTTTTGCTTGAAAGTGCAAGTATCATGTTATGAATTTGATTGTCTGGTTGAAAATTAATCAATTTTTTGAAATTCAACTGTTTGGTTAGAAATTAAATTATTTTTTTGAAACTTCAACTATTTTGATAACTATTTGTACCTATGGATGGAAAATTCGTCCCCTTTGTTTGAAAATTCATCTTATGGCAGGAAAGTAACCTTTTTCGGTCAAAAATTAACTGTTTCGTTCTAAATTTGAATGTTTCCTAAAAAATTCGTCTGTTTGCCTTGAAAATTCTACTATTTAGCTGTAAATAAAACTGTCTTTTGAATATTTTTGCAAATTCGACTATTTCGTTGAAAATTCAAATATTTTGTTAAAAAGTCATCTTTTTGGTCGAAAATGCAACTGATTTGTGGAACAGTTGTCTTTTTGGATAGAAAATTCTTCCTTCTGTATCGAAAATTCATTTTCAGATAGTAAAGTAATCTTTTTTTATTTAAAAAGTAATTCATTTTATTTGGAAGATATACATTTGTCTTTTTAGTTTAGAATTCATCTCTTTTGCTCCTAACTCAACCTTTTTTTTTTGAAAATTTGTCCTTTTTTATGGAAAATTCTTTTTTTGATGGAAAAGTCATATTTTTTTGTTAAGAATTTATTCTTTTTGGTTGGAAGTTAATTCTTCTTAATTCTTCGCTTTTTTGTCAAAATTCTACTATTTGGTTGAAAATTTAATTGTTTTGTTGAAAATTCAACTTTTCAGAAAAAATTACCTTTTTTGGTCGAAAATTCCACTCATTTGTTGAAAAGTCATATTTTGGGTTTGAAATTCATATTTTTTGATTGAAAGAAAGATATTGTTGAAAACTCAACTATCTTTTAAGATACTATTCTTTTCGGCTTAAAAATTTCACTATTTGGTTTGAAAATGCAATAGTTTTTAGTTGAGATGATTTGGTTGAAAATTAACTTTTTTTATCGAAAATTCATTTTTCCGGGTTTAATAGAAACTGTTTTCTGATACATTCCACTTTTTAACTTGAAAACTTAAATATTTTGTTTCGAATTCTTTCTGAGTCGAATATTCACATTTTGCAGAAAATCTCTCTATTTCGATTCAAATAAAATATAATAATATTAATTTTATTTGATAGAATATATTGCACTATTGCTCCTTCAGTTTCTTAAGGGGACATCCGTGTGACGATTTAAAAAAATCGATGTGTTGTTGTTGCATAAATCCAATATATAGTATGTATAGAATATACTGGTAAAGTAATTTTACAAAATTCGAAGTCAATGGAAAGTTACAGCAGTGTTTTGGTTTTACAGTCAGCGGCTTAACAGCTATAACACCCGAACTTTCAAATGCGTTTTTCTCAAAACTACATTTTTTAAACTGGCGACCATGATTTCTCAAAAACGGTTCAATCGATTGCTTTCAAATTTCAATGGTACATTCAGCACACGTACGGCTATCGCCGGAACTAGGATTTTTGAAAAATATTGACCCGTTTTTTTTCATAAGAAAATAGTCGCAAAGAATCATGAAATTTTGGGGCTTAATGTTTAAAAGCATATGAAAAATTGAATTTTCAAGATTTAAAAAAAGCCTAGTTCCGGCGATAGCCATCCACATACAGATTGACATCCAATTTTGTTTTTGATTTCGGATGAGCCACTCTGACAGAATCATGGTCGCCGTTTACCTACCTTTTTTATATGGTTGCCATTCGCTCAATAAAACTCGCGATCAAGATCATATTTTTGCATATAAAAATTCAGAGTTACTACCAAAGACTAGATAAATATATAGCAAAAATTTGAAAGCTCTGTGTTTTTTAATTTCGCTACAAAAAATTTCGAAAAAACCTTAAAGAAAGGCTGTCACACGGGATGACCCCCTTAATAAACCTCCCTATTTCCTCTGTTTTAATAGAATTTTGGGGTTGTGAAGTCTGTAACTTATGTCTTCTCTTCTTGGTACCAGATTTATTTTATTTTAAATTGTCTCTCAAATCTTGTTCCAATTTTTCAGATCTGATACCAGAGGGATCCTTTGTCATCAATACCGAGTCCTTCACCTCGGACCTAGACGTCTCTTTATCTTCCAATTTCGAGAGCCCTATCGAGCCTCTAATTCACTCACCCCATCTCTTAGGTATCGGCAAAGCCATTATCGAGATCGCCCACGTACTGCAAGGTCTTCAAAGAAGAACGTGTCCTCCTGGAGCAACTTGTGCCTTACCTCATTTCGACCCCAAACTTCGAGAGGACATCAGCATCGCCGAAATTTACGAGATTCTCGAAATACCAACCAAATCTCAATACCTAAAATACCTCATCCAACAAAACATCAACCAAGAGCTCCTTACAATCGCCACCTACAGGATCAACCCAGAAACCCACAAAATCACACCTGAAAAACACGTTCCAAAGATGCCCAGACTATGCACCAAAAAGGATCCAACCATGTGCCAAATGTGTGCCAATTTTCAAGAAACAACTGCTGCTCACGAATTGGTAAAGCCGGCAATTCGAGGAAGTTTTCTTAAACCTGGAGCATATATTCCAATTTATCTCACAATCATGGTCAGTGGGACTTTTGCATGTCTCGTTATATTTTTCTTCATCATCTACAGATATTATATGGAAGAAGTACTGGATGGAAATCCATCATTGACTTTGGTTTTAATCATCGGAACAGTCTTCACGCTGCAGACTATTTTACCATTTTGCATGGATGATGAGTACCTTGGTCGAGAGCACATCAATTCGAGGAAGATTTTCGTTTCGACTTTGGCATTTGGTTTAGTTTTTTCGACTATGCTGGCCAGAGCTTTCTTTTTGGCCTTTTCTGTTGGTGGGATCTTTACTGCTCATATTAATGGATACCTCCAGAGTTTGATGGTTTTCTTTATGTTTAGTGTTCAGATTGCGATTTCGTCGATGTATTTTGCACTTAGCACTGCTGATTCTTCGGTGGTTATGAGGAGTTTGACCTACATCTCACTTCTGGGTTTGTACAACAAAAATGATAGACCAGACATTGTTCAGTAGTGTAGTCCAAATTTTTTTCGAATTTTCATCCACATCGCCCCAAAATTTGTTTGAATATACACAAAAATTAATTAATTAATTAAACCAATTATTATTTATAACAATATCCTCTCAGCATAATTATAGAAAGGTGCTGTTTTTTGAAGAATATTTCCAATTTTTCTTCACTTTTCGATCAGAGTGAGGAAATCATTAATTCAATCCGACAAAAATAAGTGTTTAATTAATTTAAAACTATTTTTAATAATTTTCTCTTTCAATTATGATAAAAAGTTTCGTTTCTTTATTATTTAACTTTTTGACCACTCTTTACTTAGCAATTTGATAATTAATGCCATTTTACAAACATAATGTTTTAAATAAATGATCATTGTTTATAACCATCTTCTCCTATAGTAAAGCTAGATGATTGCATTTTTTTCTGAAATTGTTCACTTTTTGTCAACTTTTCTCTTAGAGCTAGGTATGGTAATTGATGGAATTCAACTAACATGATTCTTCAAACAAATTGCTATTGTTTATAGTAATATTTTTTTAGAATAGAGTTAGAAAGTCGCGGCTTTTTCCGTTAGTTTTTTTAGTTTTCCACTCTTTGTCAACTCTTCAGTTAGAGTGTGGCAATAATCAATTTAAGTTTACAAACATAATTGTTTGAACAATTTATTATTATTTTCAATAATATTCTCTTCGAATAATTCTAGAACATTGTTTTTTTTAAATAATCAACTTTTTGTTTTTTTTACTTGACCGGGGTGATAATAAATACAGTTTAACGAATGTAATTCTATCAATGAATAATTATTATTTATGACTCTCTTCTCCTATAGGCATGCTAGATAGTTGTGGTTTTCCTGAAATTTTCCATTTTTTGCCAACTTTTCACTTAGAGGGAGATACTAATTAATGGAATTTAACTAAAATGATTGTTTAATCACTTAATTGTTGTTTATAACTACCTTCTCTTGAAGTAATGACTTGCTTCGAAAATGATTCTCTCAAATATTTATTTATGATTTGTTCATAACTAAAAAGCCAATGGAAAGTAAAAAATTTCAGAGAAAATCGCAATTTTCTAGCAATTAACTGAGAGGAGATAGTTATAAACAATAATAATTTGTTTAAGCAATTGTGCTTGCTAAATTGCATTGATTATCACGCTTCTATAGGTACAAAGTTGGAAATTTCCGAAAAAAACCTGCAAAACTATCTAGAATTACCATAGGAGAAGATAGTTATAAACAATAATAATTTGCTTAAACAATAAGATCTGTTAAATTGCATTATTCATGACTTCGCCTTGAGTGGAAAGCATACAAAATGTTGAATATTTCATAAAAATCAGCAACTTTCCAGCATTATTTAAAGAAAATATAATTTAAAATAATAATGATAAATTGTTCAAACAATCATGTTTGTTATCTTTGAATAATCATTACCTCGATATAATCGCAAAATTGAAAGAATATCGAAAGAAACGCGACTTTCTAACACTATTCTAAGAGAAAATTGATAAAAACACTAATAAATTGTTTAAACAATTTATATAACCACCTTATTATGAATAGGAAGTAAAAATTTTTGTATCAGAAACATTTTATGGTGAAAAATACCACAAAAAAACATAATTCGCGCCAAAAACTTGCAAAACCCAATTTTTTACTAACGGGTTTCTTTGGGACCCTATAAACAGTCTCATGGGGTGATATTTAAAAAGTAATTTTAGATTCGTATTCTTCGGCTAATTCTGGCGATAAATGACGAGTTTTCACTGGATTCACTCAATATTGACCATTCCGAATGAAGTTTGCAAAAACTTTTTTTTTCTTATGGGAAATGCATGTTAAACTTCATGGGGCTTGCAAAACTTCTACATATCATTTTCAATTTTTAAATAAAAATATCACTTTATTCACTTTTATTTCAATAAATTGACACGTGGGTTAACCATGGCATTGAGATCTGCTATATCATTTTTTAATTTGCCTAATTTTTTTTGTTTTGAAATATTTTAGGATATTGAAAAAATTCCTCAAATTCTGAACAGATTCCAATAATTTGAAGGGGCTTTAAAGGATTTTGAAGAACTTAGAAAATTTTAAAAATTCTTAAAGAATTTTTAAGAGCCTTAAAGAATATCAAAGGTATTCGAAACATTCCAAAGGGTTTAAAATATGCATTTTAAAAAATTCTAAGGAATATTAATAGATTTTAGTAATAGGAACGGATTTCAAAGGATTTTAAATATTTGAAGACATTCAAAAAAATTTCGAAGAAATTTCCAGGGATTTTGTAAGTGTTTAAGGGTTTGAAAATATTTTAGGGTATTTTAAAAGATTCTGAAGAATTTTCAATAGATTTCGATAATTTGAAGTGATTCAAAAGGATTTTGGGGTATTTTTGAAACATCGGAAGAGTTTTTAAGAGTCTTAAAAAGTTTCAAGGGATTTCAAAAGATTCTAAAAGCTTTCAAAGGATTTTGAATATTTCAGGGTATTTTAAAAGATTCCAAGGCATTTCAAAGAGATACAAAAATTATTAAGGAATTTCTAAAGATTTGACTAATTTCAACTGATTAAGTAAATGGTTATGGGGTTTTGAATAATAAACTCAAATTTCGGAATAGATTGATTTATAGGATCTGTGAAGTTTAAGGATAAAAAAATCCCGAGAATTTCCAATCATTTAAATCATTTGGATGGACTTTAAATTACTTTGAAGATTTGAGGGTATTTTTAAAAATCCCAAGGAATTTTCAAGAGCTCAAGGAAGTTTTGAGGGATTTCAGAAGATTTCAAAAGCTTTCAAAAAATGTGAAATATTCCAAGGCATTTTCAAAAGATTGAAGAATTATTGGGGGATTTCTAAAGATTTGAATGATTTGAACTGATAAAAATAATTGTTATGGTGTTTTAAAAAATTCACTGGAATTTCGGAATGGATTGATTTGATAGGATCTGTAAGGTTTTAGGATATTGAAAAAAATTCCAAAGAATTGTCAATTATTTTAATAATTTGAAGGGATTTCAAATTACTTTAAAGATTTTAGGGTATTTTTAAAAATTCCAAGGAATTTCCAAGAGTTTAACGAAGTTTTAAGAGATTTCAAAACATTCCGAAAGCTTTGAAAGGATTTGAAATATGTTATGGTATTTTGAAAGAATCCAAGGTATTTTCAAAAGATAAACCAATCGATGATGGATTTCTAAACATTTTAATGATTTGAAGGGATTCCAGAAAATGGTTATGAGGCTTCAAATGATTGACTGGAATTTCATTTGAAAAAAAATTCGAAGAAAGTTCCATTCATTTCTATCATTTCAAGGAATTTCAAAGGATGCAAAACGATTTGAAAAATTTTAGAGCACTTCAAAATAAAATATTCCAAGCGATTTTCAATTTATTTCAGTAATTCAATGCGAAATTTCAAAGATATTAAAAAATTTCAGGAAATTTTAAATAATTTCAGGGCATTTCCAAGAGCTTTAAAAAGCTTCAAGGGATTTGCAAATTTTGGGGAATTTCAAAGATTCCAAGGCATTTTCAAGAGCTTCAAAATGTTTTTAAGAATTTGAAAAGATTTAAAAGAATTTGAAATATTTTTGGAAAATGTTTAAAGATTCCGAGGAATTTTTAATTAATTTCAATTATTTTAAAGGTTTTCAAAGGGGTTTGAAATATTTTGAGGTATTTTTAAAGATTCCAAGGAATTTTCAACAGATTCAAAAATAATCAAGGAATTTCTAAAGATCTGAACGATTTTAAGGGATTAACAAAAACTGTCACGAGATTTTAAAGATTTTACTAGAATTTCGGAAGATATGGATCAAGATTGTAGGATCTGGAAGGTTGTAGGATATTTGAAAAAATTTGAAAGGATTTTATAAGATTTTAAAGATTTAATTGATTTAAAGGGATTTTAAAACCTCTTAAGGTATGTTTATAATTTTTCCAGAATTCCAGGAAAAATCATAAGATTTATCTAATTTCACGGGAATTTTCAATTAACTTCAATAATTTGAAGGGATTTCAAAGAGTTTGAAAAATAATTCAAGTAATTCCCTTGAAATTTTTTAGGATATTTCAAAAGATTTTACATGATTTCAAGTATCTTAGGGTATTTTTAATAAATCTTAGTCATTTGGAGTGATTCCGAAGGATTTTAGAGAGTTTAGGGTATTTAAAAAAATTCCAAGTAATTTTCGAGACCTCAAACAAATTTCAAGGAATTTCACAACATTTTAAAGGATTTGAGATACTTTAGGTGATTTTAAAATAAAAAATTTGATGTAATTTTCCATTGATTTCAGTAGTTTAATAGGATTTCAAAGGATTTGATATATTTTAGGATTTTAAAAAATATTCCGAAGCATTTTTAAAAGCTTCAAAGTGTTTCGAGGGATTTTAGAAGATTTAAAAAATTAGATAATTTTTGTTGAAGTTTGAAAGACTTCAAGTAATTTGTAATTGATTTCAATAATTTTAAGGGATTTCCAAGAGTTTTAATGATTTTAAGGAATTCAAAAAATTATCATGCGGATTTGAAGAATATTCTAGAATGTCGGAAGATGTGGAACGATTTTATAGGTGCTACAAGGTTATAAAAAATTTTAAAATATTTCAAGAGATTTTATGAGATTTTCGAGAATTCCAAGGACTTTGAGGGATTTCAAAAGCTCTAAACGTATTTTAAGAAATACATTTTCAAAATTTAAATTTTAAATAATAATAAATAAATAATAAATTTTCCAAGATTTCAGGAAATATCAAATTGCATATATTTTCACGGGATCTCAAAAAATTTAATTACGAAAAGTGAAGAATTTTTTAGTATTTCGAAGATTTGAAGAGATTTCCAAACACTTTTTGTAATTAATTTTAATTGATTTGGAATTTATTCTGAACTCTTATTATTTCATCCACAATTATTTTGAATTTTCCGGAATTCTCTTGGGTATTTGAATTTATTTGAATTCTTTGGAATTTACTCAATTCTACTAAAATATATTGGTTTTTTTAGTTTTTGTTTAATGCATCCTGAAGTCTTTTAAACTCACCTTGAATTCTCAGGCATTTCATCAAAATTTTTTCGAATTCCCTTAAGTATGTCTAAAGTCATTTTAAAATTATTAAATTCATAATTTTATTATATATTTTTAAATCAAATTTGAGACAAATTTATTTTTAAATTCATCATAAATTTTTATGAATTTCATCGAATTTTTCTCATTTTGTTCAAATTCCTCTTAATTAACTTTTCTTTAACCGAAATTAGAAAAACTTTTTGGATTCTAACTATTTTAACCAAATCATGTGAATTATTTTGAATTTAGATAGGATTATTCTTAAGTCTTATGAATCGAATTCCTTTCAATTTTTTTCAATTCAAAAGACTATTAGTCACATTATTCAGTTTTAGTCACTTTTTTAATTAGAAATTGTTCACTTTTGGCTGCTTTTTTCGTTTATATAACCATATTAAATAAGGTATTAATAAATTTAAATTTGTGTTATTCCATTTATAAATGATTCTACCACATTGAAAATGTTACAATATTAGAATTGTGGTCTTTAAATAAGGATTAAGCAAACAGAACGTGATGAATCCATTTTTTTTTAAATTGAGATAATGAGATACATTTCTTTTGGATTTAATTTATTTAACAGCCCGACTGATCACAAGATCTTGTTTTAAATGTCATTGAGAAGAATCGATTTCAAACTGCAATATATCCTTAAATATCATCATATCATTATTATATTATTATATCATCATTATTATTTTTACGGAAATTATAAATTTTTTGAAAGGGAGAAATTTGCGGATAGCAGAAGACAGCATTTGAACTGCGAGAACCGTTCGCAAATTTCTTTTTTTACCCACAATTCTGTCATTACAGAAGCATTTTCAGACGTCATCAAATATCCGAAGACCCACAATTTGATGATGTTGAACCTCAATTTTGACAAATGCGTCGCGAAATGAAGAAAACAGTGCACAAAATTGAGATGTCCTGTGTATGTAAAGACCATAAGACTGTAGTTGTGAAGACCATAAGACTGTAGTTGTGAGCAGCAAAGCAAACACGGTATGCAGACCAGCTGTCAAATTCGCGCTCCGATGCTCTGAAGTCCGAACCACACATTGCCACTCGCGCCCTTCTTTATCGATCGCGAGTCCAGGCTTCGAGTCTCATGCATAAATTCACAGATTTCCGAAATTATGAAAACTAATTATTTGTAAAGTTATGATAATTTTTTGCTGTTAATATTTTTTGAATATGGTGGAACAACAAAAATCTTTTCTGTGATAAGCTTTTGGCGGGCGGGGGCGCTGAAAATTTTCCATTATCCTCTAATAAATTATCAATAAAATAAAGAACATGAATAAAATAAATCAAATCAATGAAATAAAACTTATACTGGTTTCACTGATTTCATTAATTTGACTTCCGGTCGATAAGGAAGGGCGCCCCGATTTCGCGAGTAGCAATGTGTGGTTCGGACTTCAGAGCATCGGAGCGCGAATTTGACAGCTGGTTTGCATGCCGCGTTTGCTTTGCTGCTCACAACTACAGTCTTATGGTCTTCGCATACACAGGAAATCTCAATTTTGTACCCTCTTTTCTACATTTCGCGACGTTTTCTGCAAAATTAAGGCTCACTATCATCAAGTTATGGGTCTTCGGATATATGATGACGTCTGAAAATGCTTTTGTGATGTCAGAATTGTCAGTAAAAATCTAAATTTGTAAACGGTTCTCGCCGTTTGAATGCTGTTTTCTGCTATCCGCAGTTTTCTTCCTTTCGAAAAATGTATCATTTCCGTAAAAATAATTCTTTCTTTCGTTCTCAAATACTTGGGAGAAAATATATATTGAGTCAGTGCCGTGCCCATAAAAAAATTCCAAATCGGATTTAACCAAGACCCTTAACTAAAGTAGATTGATCACGTTTTGTTCGCTTGTTTCTCAAGTATTAATGATCAGGGAGATTGGTAAATTAGCCAGGAAAAAATTAGAGAAAACTCGGGGAATTTTGGAAATTAATTTTTGTGGCCACTCTGATTGAAGATCTATGATGTCTTAGTTGGTTAGGGAGACCGCTCTACAGTAGATAATGATCCTACAGATATATACTCGTTAATTATAACCACAATTTAATTAACAATAATTAATTATAATTTCAATGTATCAACACGTATTGCGTCTTAACTATTAATTACAATAAATTAACTATTTTCCATACATAAGTATTTTCAATAAATAATTGTCTACTGTAGGATCATTATCTACTGCAGGATGGTTTCCCCTACTTTAAATTATGACTTTCTTTTTTTTAAACCAATTTTGTTTAGGATACGACATATTTCTCCTGGTATGTCTCCTGATTGTCAGCTGCTTCATTACACAAATCCAGCGTAACTACAGCGAAGGAAAATGTTTCTTTGCAACTGTAATTGGCATCCTGGTTGTCTGGGCAGTTTGGGTCACCTGCTTTATTTTGATGGAACCAGCAGCAAGGGACATCATCGTCTGCTTTGGAATTGTTGCCACAGCATACCTCATCATCATCGGTATTTTGATACCCAGGACTTACTACATGGTGACTCATTTATCGCGGGAAAAGAATTTTATGCACAGGTTCGAACCTGCTGATCTAGGACCTGATCCAAGGATGAATACTTTGGCCAGACAGGTGATATGCATGCTTTTCTTATTTACACTAGAACCTGGAATTAAGAATGCTGCACTTACGATATACCTAGAATTTAAATTCTCAACATTTTGGTGATGCGAGGACCGCGCGACCGAAAGAGAGGCTGTGCCTAGTCAAGCGTGACGAGCAGCATTCGGGCAGTACTCTCAGCGCGTGGGAAATTTGTTTCATTTTTTGATGAAAATTAATTTTCCTGACAATTTAACTGTTCCATTTTTGGTTGAATATTTGATTATATCGTTGAAAATGCAACTATTCTGTTGAAAAGCCATCTTTTCCGCTCAAAAATTTAACTAAATGGTTAAAAATTGAACTACTTTGTTGAAAATTCATTTTTCTATTAATACTCAACATTTTAGTTGAAAATTCATCTTTTTGGTTGAAGATTCATCTTTTTATTCGAAAATTGGATCGTTTTGTAGGAAATTTGTTTCATTTTTTGATGAAAATTAATTTTTCTGACAAATTAACTGTTCCATTTTTGGTTAAAAATTAAATTATATTGTTGGAAATGCAACTATTTTGTTGAAAAGTCATCTTTTACGGTCAAAAATTTAACTACTGGGTTGAAAATTGAATTACTTCGTTGAAAATTCTTCTTTTTGTTCAAAAATTGAAACATTTTGTGAAGAATTAATTTTTTTTTTTAATAGTCATTTTAGTTGAAAATCCATCTTTTTGGTTGAAGATTCATCTTTTTGTTCGAAAATTGAAATATTTTGTGGAAAATTTGTTACATTTTTTCAGATTTATTCAGATTCAATTAGATTTAATTAGAGTTAATAGTCATAATTTTTGTTGAAAATTCATCTTTTCGATTAAGGATTCATATTTTTGGTTGAAGATTCATCTTTTTGTTCGAAAATTGGATCATTTTGTGGGAAATTTGTTTCATTTTTTGATGAAAATTAATTTTTCTGACACCTTAACTGTTCCATTTTTGGTTAAAAATTAAATTATATTGTTGGAAATGCAACTATTTGGTTAAAAAGTCATTTTTTCTGGTCAAAAATTTGACTGCTTGGTTAAAAATTGAACTACTTCGTTGAAAATTCATCTTTTTGTCTAAAAATTGAACTATTTTGTTGAAAATTCATTTTTCTTTTAATAGTCATCATATCAGTAGAAAGTTCATCATTTTGGTTGAAGATTCATATTTTTGTTCGAAAGTTGAAACATTTTTTGAAAAATTTGTTTCATTTTTTGATCAAAATTAATTTGTCTGGCAAAAAATTGTTCCATTTGTGGTTGAATATTTAACTTTTTTAGTTGAAAATTCAACTATTTGGTTGAAAATTAATCTTTTTAGTGAAAAATTCATCTTTCTCGTTGAATGTTGAACTCTTTTCTTGCAAATTCATTTTTTTTAAATATTTGTCATTTTTGTTATAAATTCATCTCTTTGGTTGAAAATTTAACTATTTTATTGAAAAATCGTTTTTTGCCTATAATTTATTTTCTTGTCTGGAAATGTAACTATTTCTTATTTTTTGTTGCAAATTAATATTTTAAGTTGAAAATAGATATTTTATAGTTGAAAAATTATATATTTTGTTGGAAGTTTTCCTTTTTTGATAGAAAACTAATCTTCTTGGTTGAAAATTAGTTTATTTTGGTTGAATTCAACTGTTTTCAGTTTAAAATTAGAACATGTTTTTGTTGAATGTTGAACTACTTCATTAATAATTTATTCTTTTGGTTGAAGATTCATCTCTTTGATTGACGATTAAACTATTTTGTTGAAAATTCGTTACATTTTTGGATAAAAACTGATTTTTTAAATTGTAATTCAACTATTTTGTTTTTGATTCTAATTTCATAATTTAATTTGAATTAAAGGTTCTAATTTGAAATAAAAAACAGTTGATTTCAAATTAAAACTTGTTTTGGTAAAAATGCTAACTATTACATGTTTTCTTGATTTGTTGAACTACTTTGTAAAAAATTCATTTTTGTTTTGGCTGAAGAATCATTATTTCAGTAGAAAATCAAATTATTCAGTTACAAAATAAATTATTGTTAAAAATTAACGTTTTGGTTAAAAATTGCACTATTTTTCAAGAAAAATGAATCACTGGGGCAAAAATTATACTATTCATTTGAAAATTGCACTATTTTGTTGGAAATTTGTTTTTTTGGTGATAAATTAATTTTTTTAAATGAAAATCTGACTATTCTATTTTCTGATGGAAGTTTCTCTGTTATAATTTTAGAATACAAATATTTGGTAGCGAATTTATATACTTTGTTAAAAATTCGTCTATTTGGGTAGAAAATTAATCTTGTTTGTTGGAAATTCACCATTTTGGCTGAGCCTTCAACTATTTGGTTACAAAGTTTTCTTTTTAATTGAGTTCAACTGGCTGAAAATTGTTTATTGTTGAAAAGTAGTTTTCAAACTGAAAATTGAATAATTCTATTTTTCGTTCAAAATTGGTTTTTCTAAGTTAAGAATTCAACTATGTCCTCAAAAATTCAGCTATTTGGAAATAAGTTTGGAAATTACTTTTTGTACTTCAGACTTTACACTCTTTCGACTATTATCTCTCTTTCCCTCTTTTCAAAAAATCTTTTTTTTTCGCCCGTTTTCAGAAAACGTCCCCGTTTTTCCTAGCTTTTTCGCTAAAATGTGAACTGAATTGATAGACTTAAATAAGAAAATCCAACTACTTGGTTAAAAGCTATTTTTTTTTTGCTAAATAGTGCACCATTACTATATTTTGGGTTTGGAATTCATCTTGTTTGATGAAAAATTCTACTATTTTGTTTAAAATTCAATTATTTTATTGAAAAAGCAACTACTTTCTTGAAAATTCGTTTAATTTTTGTTCGAAAATCAATTTTTTAAATTGGAAAGTTAACTTTCCCATTTTTTGTTCAAAATTCATTTTTTTCAGTTGAAAGTCAACAACTTGCCTGATGGAAAAAATTTTTGCAAGAAAGTACAACATTTTTACAACTGTAATTTTTATTAAACTCTGTACTTGTTTGTAAAAAAATGTATAAAATTTAACTAAAACATACAGTTAAATACAAATTGTTAATTTCTTTCTTGTATTTTCTTTCAGAATAGTAAACAAATTGACAATAAAGTATAAGTTTCTACAATGAAAAAATTTGTATAATAACATTTCATTATTATTTTTTTCACTTTGCTGTGAAAATCTACAAAGTATTACAGAAAACTACAGGATTTTACATTTTTTCCATCTGGGTGTCTGACGTCATAGAAACACTTTTAATTTTATGCAAATTATTGTAGAAAATCGTAAAAAGAATTGTTACGAACAATAAGTTCAGAAGCCATATCAACGTTTCGACTTGTATTTTACTGTCAATTTTTGTAAGATATATAATATATAAGTTTCTGCTAGAAGCTACAATTTGAAAAAAATAATATATTTGAAAACCCCAGTAGTTAAACAAATGTAAACGTTCGATTGGATCTTTATGAACTATTCTTAATTTTAAAATAATTTCAAATTGATCGATTCATAACACAGCCATACAAAAAAAAACTTTTTCCGGGTCTGGAGGTGGGACTATGTTCACTATATGTTTCTGGGGTCGCTGAATCCGAATCCGAGGTGCAAAAAACCCGAGCACGCCAGGGTTCTGACATAAACTCAAAAATCCTCATAAAAAACATATGTACTATAGGTTTTTTTTTGGGTCGCTGAATCCGAATCCATAGTGTTAAAAACTCTAGCAGGCCAGGACGTGGAAAAAGACGATTTTTTCAGCGCACCCCAAAACATTTCATAAACATGGTCTGACTCACGGACTGAGAGAACAAAATTTTGCGACGTTTTCTGAAGTTATCTCAGAATTCTGACGTGCTGGGGTTATCTGCATCTTGGATTCGGATTCAGCGACCCCAAAAACATATAGTGAATATGGTCTGACCTGCAGAACCAGAAAAAGATTTTTTATGAGGTTTTTTGAGCTTATGCCAGAACCCTGACGTGTTGGGGGTTTTTGGACCTCGAATTCAGATTCAGCGACCTCAAAAACATATACTAAACATTGTCTAACCTCCAGACCCGAGAAAAGATTTTTTCTTGTGTGGCTATGTAATTAAACGCTCCTATTCAATTCCAAATCCTATTGAAATATTGTTTCAATCTAAAATATTCCATTTTTAACCATCTAACTTGAAAATTTCAAATTGAGGTTGACATTTTTTAAATATTTAGCAATATTTTACTTTTTATTTGAAATAAGCAATTCTTAATCAAATAATGAAAACTAAACAATTTTAAACTGAATTATTCGAAATAGAAAGCCTTGAATCGTTAACATTTCATTCTTAAAAGGAAACTTCCAAAGTTACAATTTTAATTATTCTACTTAACAAATTTTAAATATGCAATTAGAATTATTGAATTTTCATGCATAAATAAAAATTGAACAATTATCAATTTGAAAAAAATTTGAGTTAGTTTGCGAGAAAAGATTTAAAAAAATAAAAAAAAATAAACGTAGATTTTTGAAGATTTCGAAATAAAATTTTTAAGCTTTTCAAGGATCTTTAAAGGTTTTAAGGAAATGAAAAAAATTTCTCAAGTTTGATGGGAGAATTTTTAATGATTATTTATATTGAAAAATCAATTTTAAGAGAATATAAAAGAATTTGTTTTCAATTTGCTTGATTTATGAATGACTTTTGAACAATTATTAATTTGGAAAATAATCGAGTAAGTTTGAAATATATTTAGAAGTTTTGAAAAGATTCCAGGATAATTTCAAACCTGAACAAATTTCAAACCATTTAAAACACAAAGACTTTTGAAGATTCCGAACACAAAATTTGTATCAAAATTTCTAGAGGACCTATTAATAATTTTGTTTTCGGAAGATTAATTTTTTTTTAAATGTTTAATAAGATTTCCAAAAGATTTGAAAAAATGTGATTTTGAGGTAATTTCTTTGCTTCTGCAGGATTTTCAGAAATTGTCAGGGAAAATTCGAGTTCCAAGATAATGAAATTATTATTAGATTCCTGGAAAATTTGAAATGATTTTTTTAAACAAATTTTCAAAAGAATATTCAAAAAGATTCCGAAACAGATCTCAATGTATAAATTAATGTTTCTAGCTTGAAATTGCTTAGAATGATTTTGAAAATTTATACATTTTTTCATTTATTTTTCAATCCATAGTATTAAAGATGATAGCGGGAATTTCTACTTTTTTAATCTATCAAGTGTACAACGTATAAAAGTCAAAATTTACAATTAGGCATTTCAACGGCTTTTGATTAAAAAATTTTTGAAAAGTGAAAATTTTTCCACCAGGTTTGATTGAAAAATAATCTTTTTGAGTTGGAAATTCGTCTTTTGTGGAAAATATATAAATAAAAAATATAAATATTGATGTTGAAGCTACACCATGATGCTAATAATTTGAGAAAAGTTGAATTGCGTCAACTAATAGCTTATTATTCCGTATCTCTGGAATATAGAGAAACCTCACATTTCTTTGATTCAACAGCATTCGTCCTTAATTTAAACTTCAAAGGTGAAAATAATATTTCACAAATTATTAAAAATTCCATCCCAAAATCCTTTCAAGACAAAATTGCAAGTTTTTGTTGAAGTATTCAAATCTGCATGATATCCTGTTTTCTCATTTCGTTTCCCATTTTTCATACCTTCTTTGTTTCTGACTGAGTAATAATGTCCTCTTCCCAGCGCAACGATGAAAAACCTTTTTCGCCAGCTTTTCGCTTTTGCAATCTTGGTTTAATGTTCTCTCTTTATTTTATTACCCTCCTTCTTTACTCGAGAGTACTACGAGTCAGAGTGCTGAATCGCGAAAATCCACTCTCTGTCAAGTTAAAGCAATATTCCATGGCTTAGACTCTTAGAGTTGTACTGAATAAGCCCTTTTCTTATGCGATAATCGGGTTGATACCAGTCGAATATTATCTATTCATGAGAAATAGGGTGGGCCGAAAAAACTCAAAATGATAAGATTCCTTATTAATAGCACTGAAAGATTTCTTTGTGGCATTGGGCAAGTTTTTTTTTTCAATTTCAAAAAAATAAGGGTGTCACGGCACACAGAGGACCTTTTTTGAAATTCTGTCTAAAAATCGTAGAACTTTGGATCGGAATTACCCAGAGGAATATGTTTTTTAATTAAAGAAAAAACCTTTACGAATATAGAAAAATGATAGAGAAAGTAAAAAAAAATGGTGACCTTGATAATCTGTGCTGAAGATGGAATTTTTGGCAAAAAAATCGTTTATTGAATACCAAAAACGCTTAGATTTCACATTTTATGTGCTATATATGTTTTTATATCGACTTTTGCATGCTTAATCCGAATCTGACAAGTAAATCGTTGTAACACAAAATCCAAAATGGCGGAGCCAATATGGTAGACTAAAATTGTGAACCGAAACCGCTTTGACTAAAATTTTCTACAAGGTGGTTTTTCAGGTCGCTGATTACAAATCCAAGGTCAAAAGTTGAAAATTCAAAATGGCGGACCCAATATGGCGGACTAAAATTGTAAAAGGAAACCAATGTGACTAAAATTTGATACAAGGGGGTCGCTGATTTCAAATCCGGGGTCGAAATAAAAAAATTGGCCCGCTTTTTTAAATTCTGGAATGTTCACTTTGGATTTCAAATCAGCCACCTGCAAACCCTCCGATAGGTTATTTTAGGTCAAATAAATTTTGTTCTATAATTTTGGTCCACCATATTGGATCTGCCATCTTGATATTTTCAATTTTGACCCCGGATTTGAAATCAGCGACACAAAAAACCCTCTTGTAGTAAATTTTAGTCAAATCGGTTTCCTTTTACAATTTTGGTCCGCCATATTGAATCCGCCATTTCTATTCTTTCAAATTTTGACCCTGGATTTGAAATCAGCGACCCGAAAACCCCACGAGTAGCATTATTTAGTCAAATCGATTTCCTTTTACAATGATGGTCCGCCATATTAGATCCGTCATTTTGAATTTTTCACTTTTGACCATGCATTTGAAATCAGCGACCAGAAAAACCCGCTTGTAGCAAATTTTAGTAAAATCGGTTTCCTTTTACAATTTTGGTCCACCATATTGGATCCGCCATTTGGAGTTTTTGAATTCTGACCTTGGATTTGTGATCAGCGACCTGAAAAACCACCTTGTAGCAAATTTTAGTCAAATCGATTTGGTTTTACAATTTTAGTCTGCCATATTGGTTCCGCCATTTTGGATTTTGTCCTACAACGATTTACATGTCAGATTCGGATTACGCATGTAAAAATCTATACAAAAACATGTATAGCACATAAAATGTAAAATCTAAGCGTTTTTCGTATTCAATAAACGATTTTTTTTGCCAAAAATTCCATCTCTAACACAGATGTCAAAAAAGCTCCACTGTGCGGCATAATCACGTGAGTGATATTTTTTTGAAAATACGTCTTATTGAGGAAGGAAAGTAGAAGTGAAATGTTGGAAAGTAAGGTAAATGAGAGGAGGTGAAGTAAGGGGAAGTAGAGAAAGCGATGGAAAATGGGGTTAGAGAAAGTGTGGGAAAATAAGTGCAGGGGAAATAGGGGAAGTGCGGGAAAATGATAAAAGAAAAAGCGGAGAAAATGAGAGGAAATGAGGAAAGGAAAAGTGGGAAAGTGAGGGGAAGCGATGAAAAATGGGGTGAGAGAAAGTGGAGGGAAATGAGTGTAGGGGAAATAAGGGACGTGCGAGAGAATGATGAAAGAAAAAGTAGAACAAATAAGAGAAAATGAGAAGAGGAAAAGTAGGGAAGTGAGAGGAAGCGATATAAAATGGGGTTAGAGAAAGTGGGGAAAATAAGTGGAGGGCAAATAGGGGAAGTGCGGGAAAATTATAGAAGAAAAAGTAGAGGAAATAAGAAAAAATGAGGGGAGAAAAGTAGGGAAGTGAGGGAAATGAGAGCAGGGCTAGTTGTAGAAGTGAGGGTAAATAATAGGAAGGAAGTAGGGGAAGTGAGGCGAGGGAAGTTGGAAAAGTGATAGAAAATCAGGATGAGGTAAGTAGAGGAAGTAAGGCGAAATGAGGGGGATATGGAAAGTCAGAGGAAGTAGGGGAAATTATCGGAAGTAAGGAAGGGTAGTGATGGAAGTGAAAAGGGGCCAGTAGAGTAGTGCGGGTGAGTAGTGTAGGAAAAGTAATGGATGGGGTATTGGGGAAAGGGTAGTGTTAGCTGTGTAAATGGCGAGAGGGAAGTAGGTGACAAAGAAGTTCGTGAAGAAAGGGAAAAAGAAATGTAAAACGAGGGGAAGGGAAGTAGGTTAGTGGGGTGGAAAATAGAAGAGTGGGAGAAGTGGAGAAAATGAGAGTAGGGGAGTCAGGGGAAGTAGGGAAAGCGATAGAAAATAAGGATAGGGTAAGTAGAGGAAGTAAGGGATAATAAGGGAGGGAGTAGATAAAATTATTGGAAGTGAAGGAGATTAGTGATGGAAGTTTTGGGGGTGGGCTAGTATGGTGGTGCGGATGAGTATAGGAGAAAAAGTGATCGATAGGGAAGAATATTAAGGAAAAAGAAGAGATGAGAGAGAAGTTCAAGAAGGAAGAGGAAGCGAAGGGTGAAACGATGGGAGGGGAAAGTACGGGAGTATGGAAAATAAGAGAAGAAGAAGTGAGAAGAAGTAGGGAAAGCGATGGAAAATTAGGGTAGGGAAAGTAGAGGAAGTATGGGATAATAAGGGGAGGGGGTAGGGAAAATTATTGGAAGTGAAGGAGATTAGTGATGGAAGTTTTGGGGGTGGGCTTGCACGGTGGTGCGGATGGAGTGAAACGATGGGAGGGGAAAGTAGGTGAGTATGGAAAATAAGAGAATAAGTGAGAAGAAGTAGGGAAAGCGTTGGAAAATTAGGGTAGGTTAAGAAGAGAAAGTAAAGGGAAATTAGGGAGGGGCAGTGGGGAAAATTATTGGAAGTTAGGGAGGGTAGTGATGGAAGTGAGAGGAGGGAAAGTAAGGATGGAGAGGGGGAAGTAGGTTAATGTGGCATCTTTCAGACCGAAGAAAATCAGCCTTAAAAAATATTTTTTTTTTTTTTTTTTAACAAAAGGAGAAGAAGGAAAGAGTCAACTAAAACTGAATTAGGATTCGGATGTAAAAATACTAGGATGTAGTATAAAAAGAAATTACTTCGCCAAGTTATAGTTTATAGAATTTGTGTTAGAAGTTTTTTTAGAATGCCAAGTTTTTGTGAAATTCTCATAAGAAAGGATCATTGCCATCAAAATTTAATGGTACAGCATGTATTTCACAAAAATTCCGCAGCAATTTCCATAGAATATATTTACTTGGGAAGAAAGGTCACACATTTAGTATGAAACAAGAAAGAGAAGACACTCAAAAGAGTTTTGCATAAGCTTGCACCGGTCCACTTATGCATATTAATGAATATGCAAAAGACTTGGTACCTAAGTTACACTGATTAAAAGCTAGTGTCACTCGCAGACAAATGACCGAGTTTCTTTCATGAAAGCGAAGACAAAAGACACACGTGCCTAGAAAAATTGAGAAAACTTGTTTTCAGGGAACGATACTATGCTTTTTTATGATTAAACGCTCTTTGGAAGAATAGCTCGTTATCGAATTACTCGATTGAGCAAGCTGACTAACATTCAACGAGTAATTTAACGATCGACGTAGAAACATTTTTTCATTGCTGTTTCAGTTTAAGAGGTTCTTCGTTGGCCACTTGAAAAATTTCATTAAAAGGGTACAGAAATAACGTTCTCGACTCGTAGATGTTTTTATGGCTCCATACTCTATAGGTATAATGTGAATTGCCGGGGTGGAAAAATGGCTTGTGACTCTGTAAGGCTTTTTGCTTAATCAAGTGACACTTAAATTTCACTCAGTGAGTAAACGAGCTTTCTTTGTGGGAGTAATTTAATCAAATTCAGCGTTGGATATAAAAGAATTCGGTCATGAACGTATCCAGTTTTGTCAAGAGACTATTTTACTGGGTGAATTAAACTCGTTACTGGGTTAATTAATACAAAAATATTTGATAGGTATAAGTGAATGACGTCGGAATTCAGTTTTTAGGGATTGTGAAGAAATTTCTTTCGTCTCTCCGTAGCTTAGTGGTAGGAGCACCAGACCGGCAATCTGGATGACCTGGGTTCGCATCCCAGCGGAGCTTGAGAGCAAATTTTTTCACAATTTAGAAATCAAAATGAAAAATTTTCACAATTTAGAAATAAAAATCAATATTCAAAATATTTATTTTAGACCAGTAGACAAGAAAACAATCAACATCAAATTATTTAATGGAATTTATCTGGTGAAAACCATAACATCAAAAATATATTCCCACATATTCGGAAGTATCCCTCAATATTCACAAATATTCTGAAATATTATATTCCACAATTCCCCGATCACTTCCCTTCCGCTCACCGATTATTTGCAATTATAATGCAATTATTATAAATTGCACATAGATTGAATACTAATTTACTTGTAAACCAGTTTAAAAGTAATTGACTTCAAATAACTGATTCTAGATTGTTAGTTTAAAATACATTAAATTCAAAATTGTTTAAGTTTTATTATATATTATTACTTTAATTTTTAAATTTTTTATTGTTTCATTATGGTCGATTATGACGTTGAATTGTTAGGTTTTCTAAACTGATATTATTTAATTTTACATATCTTTTTTTGAACTTAATAAAGTTTTAATGCACAGCTTTTGAATGGTCTAATCTGATTTAAGGGGTCGTATATGAATTACCTAGTTGAATTTCTAGACAAAGAAGATGATTTCTCAACAAAAAAGGTAATAGTTAATATTTTAACCACGAAAAGATTTTTATTTTGAATCAAGATTAGTTGAATTGAAAAAAGATGACATTTCTACCAAAAGAGATAAACTTTCAAACCAAAAAGACAAATTTTCAAGGAGAGTTGGATTTTCAACTAAAATTATGAATCTTCATATAAACAAAAAAATATATTTTCAAGAAAGTAGTTCAACTTTTAATATAGGAGTTGATTTTTCAACATATGAAAATTGATTTTCAAAAAAATGTACTCGATATGTCAACAAAAAATATTTAATGTTACATGAAATAAAAACAGTTGAATTCAACCAAAAAAAACGAATTTTCAAACAAATTCTTGAATTCTCAACTTAAAAAGATTGATTTTCAAACGAACAGTTGCATTTATAACAAAAAATGGATTTTCCAGCAAAAAATAAGAATTATCCACAAAATACATCAACTGATTTTTAACCAAATAGTTAAATTTTCGACCAAGAGGATTATTTTTCTAACAAAAAATATGAATTTGCAACCAAAAAGTTGAATTTCCAACTCTCTAATATTTCAAGTAAAAATATTGCCTTTTTTAACAAGATAGATAAAGTTCTTCTAACCAAATAATTGAGTTTTCAATAAAAAAGATACATTTTCAAGCAAGAAGATTAATTTTCTACCAAAAGAGACGAATTTTCAACCAAAGAGATGATCTTCACACGAAAGTGATGATTCTTAAAAAAAAAAAAAAAAAAAAAAAAAAAAAAGAATTTGTAACAAAGTAGTTAAATTTTTAACCAAGTAGTTAAATTTTTAACCAAAAAGGATAAATACTCAACGAAAAATCTAATAATTTATATTTTAATTTTTAATTCCAATAGTTGAATTTAACGAAAAATACGGTTTTTCTACAAAACAGTTGAATTTTCAAACTATAAATATTCATTTTCAACAACAACAAATTATTTTTCGACTCAATATTTAAATTTTTGACCAAGTAATTTGAATTTTTACCAAATCGTTAAATTTTCAGCTAAAAATACGGATTTTATACTATACAGTTTGATTTTGAACACTAATGTTAATTTTCAACCAAGTAGTTAACTTTTTGACCAAAATAGTTCAATTTTCTACCCAAAAAGACAAATTTTCAAATTTCAACTCTTTTTGGTTTAAAAGAAAAATACTTTTTGTTTGAAATATCAACGATGACAATTTTTGTTCAGAATTCATTGTTTTTTGTTGTTGAAAATTCAACTACTTGGTTTAAAGTTGAATTACTTTTCTAAAAATTAATTTTTTTCAAGATTCATCATTTTAATTGTAAGTTCATCTGGTTGGTTGATAATTCAACTATTTTGTGAAGAATTAGTTTTTTTTTTTTTAAACTGAAAAGTGAACTATTCCAGTTGAAGATTCATAATTTTTTAGTTGAAAATTCATGTATTCCGTTAAAAATTGATTTCTCTGGTTAAGTATTGAACTATTTTCTCGAAAATTCTTGTTTTTTCTTGGAAATTCAATAGTTTTGTGGAAAATTTGTCTTCTTTGATATAAAATTAATCTTCTTGCTGAAAAATTTGAACCTTAAATTGCAAATTTATTTCTTTGGTTGCAAATTTAAGTATTTTGTTGAAAAATTTTCTTCAATTGTTAAAAATTAATTTTCTCAACTGTCAGTGTAACTATTCCATTTTAGTTTGTATATTTATCTTTATGGTTGAACGTTAACACTCCGTTACACAGGTTTTTGTACGTAAGTGGGAATATGAACTGATTAATCAATTAATCAATCAACTAATTAATTCATTGATAAACTAATCAATCAAGCAATCAATTAATCAACCAATTAAGCGGGAAAATACTCAAGCGAGAAAATTCAATGGTGTCATAAACGCGTAAAAGTATTGTCCAATCTGCTCAAAGAAAGAAAATTTTCGAAATCGAAAAATAAATTTTCTGAAAACGTACAATTCTACTCGGCCAAATATTATTGAATTAGCTTCATATTTGTAGGAAGTATTCAAAATACTCTAACGAAGCCTAGAAAATCATGAAAAAGTTAAGAATGGCTCATTAGTTAATAATATTCAACTGCAAAATGAGGTAAATTAATAATTGTATTCTCTTGGTTCATATCAATTCGCCGAAAAATTACTGAGATATTCAGATTGAGAAAAAGTACGCAACGTCTGCCCGCGCAAATTGAACTTCGAGAACGCTGCCTGACAGAGCAGTCCTCGCGACGCATTAGCTAACAGCGCCGGCAACCGTCGAGTACTCTTTCAAAATCCGAATATCTCAGTAATTTTTCAACGATTCGATACGAGATGTTCAAAAAAAGTTCCTTCATCATTGCTGAATAAATGACTCACTGGAAGTTGTTTTGTAAGTCGAAGTTACCTAGATACTTTTTACCGGCGAAACCAAGAAAATACAATTATCGATTGGCCTCATTTTACAATTAAATATTATTAAACAATAAGCGATTGTTAACTTCTTTATAATTTCCTAGGAATCGCTAGAGTATTTTGAATCAGTACTACCAACGCGGGCCCTCTGCACTGATGCGCATGCGATGCACAAGGTGCCTCATTCGCTGCCACTCGCGCGCTTATTTGAAATGTTAAAAGGTATAATTTTTTCATTTATCATTAATAATTAAAAATAATTATATTCTAACATGTTAAAGTGGTAGGTGGATAGCTGATAATATATTCTGAGTATTGGGTTAAAAAATAAAATGAGCGCTCAGTAAATAAAAAATATAATTTTATATAAAGGAATAAAAAATTTTTTTTAAATGATTGTTACTAATTTATGCATTTAAAATGTTGTATATTGAATGAAATGAATTTCAAATTTCATGACAGGCACATTTTCAAGTATTTAACATATATTTATCGAGAAATAGTAATACAAATTTTATATAAGTTAAATATTAAATAGAAACTCAGTCGATTTTTTTTAACTTTCAAAAAAGTATCTTAGGTAGAAGATAATATTTTTTGAATTATTAGAAAAGATGTTAAATTTACTTCTGATAAAGAAGCATCGACGCGTTCCAATCTGATTTTCAGTTCCTTTTCAAGATGCAAAAAATACAACAATTTTCGAGGATTTTAAGAGACGACTGAAAAATCCATAAAAATAAACTTTCCGACACTGTAAAATTTCCGAATTGGAAAATTTCCGAATAATACAATTTTCGAAGTTTGAAAATCCCGAATTGGAAAATACCCTAATAATAAAATTCTCGACAGAAAATGCCGAATTATAAAATATCCGAACTAGAAAAATCACGAATTGAAACAATTAAAAACATAATTTTCTAATAGATATTATTTTTTTATTGGAAATGCAAAGACAAATTTTTGTAATGTGAATAGATTTTAACAATATTGTTTGAATTAAAAATGACAATAAATGTATAAAGATTGTATGAAAAGTGAATGTGAACACACGTGCAAACAAACTTTGCAGGATTCAACTCATGACTGATTCATTTTTAAGCTTCTTCTTAATCTTTTTTTAAATTAAAAATTCGAGTTTTAGACTTTTTTTCGTAATATTTTTAAACACTATGCACATTTTCCAACAAAATTTTTCATCCAGAAAAACATTTTTTTCAATTATTGTTATTTTTATTTGAAACGATATTTTTTTAAACTTTAAGCGTTGAAAAAATTTGTTTCCTTGATAAAAATATCTGATTAATTTATTTTTAATAACTAAATAATATTGATTTAAAACAAAATATGAATTGTTTAAATTCGGGAATTTTTTATTTCGTAAATTTCCTAGTTCGAATATTTTATAATCCGGCAGTTTTCTTCGAGGAATTTTATTATTCGGGAATTTTCCAATTTGGGATTCATATATTTCGGCAATATTTCATAATTTCGGAAAATCTATTATTCGGGAATGTTCGAATTCGGGAATTTTACAGTGGCGGGAAGTTTACTTGTCAGGATATCTCAATCTCAGTCGTCCCGATTAAAAAAAATCTGAAAAATAATAAATATTCTAGTATTATCTAAATTAAATTAATTAAGTGAATCAATCAATTGACTGAATTTAATTAGCTTGATTAGTTTATTCAATTAATAAAATCAGATAGTATTAGAATATTCATCATTTTTTAAGAGTTTTTGAAATCTTCGATTTTTTTTTTCATTTTTCGAATCTTGAACAGGAACTGAAAACCAGTTCGAAACGCTTCGATGCTTCATTATCAAAATTGAATTCAACATCTGTGCTGCTAATTGAAAAAAATATTATCTTTTATTCAATATATTTTTTTCCAAGTTTAAAAGTGAATTCGACTGAGTTTCTATTTAACATTCAACTTTTATAAAATTCGAATTAAAATTTCTCGATTGCAGTTGATTTTCAGTTAAAAATTATCAATTTTCAACAAAATTTCAACTTCCAACCAAAGAGATGAATTTTCAAACAAGAATAGTGAATCTTCAATGAAAAAGTGATTCCTCAACAAAGTCGTTTAACCAAAATTTAAAATAAAATTGTTAAATCTTCAGGCAAACAAGATTGATTTTCAAACAACCCGTTGCATTTTTATCAAAGAAAGATGAATTTTTAAATAAAAAAGAAAAAATTTGAAAAAGATTGAATTTTCATCAAAAAAATATTTTAATTTGACTTTTCAACATTTAAATATGAATTTTAAATAAGAAGTAAATGTTTTCGAAGATACTTGAATTTTCAATAAAACAGTTGAATTTTCAAAGAAAAAAATCAAATTTGAAGAAAATTTGAATTCTCATCCAAAGAAAAGATCTTAGTTTTACTATTCAACATTAAAATATGAGTTTTAAACAAG
Organism: Andricus quercusramuli; assembly: GCA_932178445.1. NCBI lineage: Eukaryota > Metazoa > Arthropoda > Insecta > Hymenoptera > Cynipidae > Andricus > Andricus quercusramuli. The sequence goes on from CAKNXH010001092.1 coordinate 69,604, forward strand.
AAGTAATTTTCCACGAAGATACTGATTTATTAACCCAGAAAGACGAATTTTCAACAAAACAGTTGAATTTCTAAACAAAAAGTTTGTCTTTTTCACAAACTTATTGAATCTTCAACAAAATAGTAGCATTTTTATCCAGGAAAGATGAAATTTATACTAAAACAGATGAATTTTTAAATCAAATAAAAAAATGGAATTTTCATCAAAAAGAGATTTTAGTTCGACTATTCAAGATTGAAATATGAATTTTAAACAAGAAGTCAATTTTCTACGAAGATACTTGATTTCTCGACCCAAAAAGACGAATTATTAACAAAACAGTTGAAATTTTAACCAAAAAGGATGACTTTTTAACTTTAACTTCGATTTTTTTTTCATTTTTCGAATCTTGAACAGGAACTGAAAACCAGTTCGAAACGCTTCGATGCTTCATTATCAAAATTGAATTCAACATCTGTGCTGCTAATTGAAAAAAAAAAATATTATCTTTTTTTTCAATATATTTTTTTCCAAGTTCAAAAATGAATTCGACTGAGTTTCTGTTTAATATTTAACTTTTGTAAAATTTGAAATACAATTTCTCGATAAATAAATGTTAAATATTTCAAAATGTACCTATAATGGAATTTGCATATCCATTTTAATTATTATACAAAATTGTAAATATATCAATTATTAAAAATAATTGGAAAATAAAAAAAGATAAAATTAAATAACATATTTTTCATTTACTGAATACTCATTATATTGTACGAACTAATGATTACAATGTATGAAAAATATCCACGTACCACTTGAACATGTTGAAATATAATTATTTTCAATTGATAATAATAAATGAAAAAATGGTATTTTCAACATTTCAAAAAAGCGCGCGAACGGCAGCCAATGAAGCGCCTTATGCATCGCATGCGCATTAGTGCAAGGTGCTCGTGTTGGGAGCACTGTTTTGAATACGATATTTCGTTTTTATCATTAAAAATAAACGTTTGGGAAAAAACATTTCAAGAGGAAAAAGTTTTACTTCCTCATTATCTAGAATTCTATGTTTTCAAAAAATTGATTTTTCGATTTTGAAAATTTTTTTTCCCGAGACGATCGGACAGTACTTTTACGTGTTTTTGAACGTCGGGCCGGTTATTGCATCCGGCGGATCAATTCTGTTTGAAAGAATTTCTTCCCTTATTTTCGCGAAAAACACCCTATTTCCCCTATTTTGAAAGCTAGTCTTTGAGGTTGTGAAGTCTGAGACCTTAAAAAAGTAATTTCCGGTATAAGAACTGACTTTTTATTTGTATTGAATATCACCTTGTATCAAAAGCTCATAACATTCTGTTTCAAAGGCGTTGGATTTACAGTCACGGCCGTCATATTACGAGTATGTTCGACCCAGCTTGGATGCAGCAAACAACGCAGGGAATTTGCGTGTAGCGAGATACCCAAATTGCTATACCAGCGTCAGTCCTTATTTCACACAACACGCTCGTAACAGAAGTCCTGTTGAGCCCCGAAGGAATCCAGGATACAATAATTACGCCTACAACTCTGAAATGCGAGAGGTGGAAAATAATGCCTACGTAGTGCCACGCGTCTGCATCGAAAATCCAGAGGTGAAATGTTCTAGTTTCGTTTTTTATTTAGATTATGATTGAAAAAATTAAGAGTTTATCTTCATTTAAGATTGAAATGAAATCTATTTTCTTTTGAACCATTTTATACCCCGAAATCGGCGGCAGCGTCTGGCGATCCCTCATGTAGCTGAGGGATCGCCAGACGCTGTCACCGATCCTTACCAGAAGAGTGGTTCTTTGTATTAATAAGGAATATTTAGAAATATTGTATTCGAAATTTACGTTTTTAGCGATTTTGACGATATGTTACTTGCCTTGTAAAATTCAAAATTGAAACAAGTGCGACAAGACTAATATATATGATTCCAATGTTTAAATTCCTGAATTTTAAGACCTTTGAATTTGTCATTATTTTTATACAAGTTTAGTTTGGAATATTGAATATTTTGGGACATTTTCAAATAATAAGTATTCAATTATCAATGCCTTTTTCTGAAATCTTCTAATTTTTGAGGCTTGGATTTGAGAAATTATTATCTTGGTTTCCGAGGGTTTCGAATATATACTGGACGCATTAAATTCAAAATTGTTTAATCGAGAATTCTTGAAATTGGTGTAATTATCAAGTCTTTCAAACGATTTTGACGAATTTGAAAAACCAGTTACTTTTGTACCCTTGAAACTAAAACCAAACAATTTATCATATTTATATAAAAAATTATTAAATTCAAAATACCAACTCTTAGTGACTACAATTTTTTCAGTTTTAAATGAAGTTCGAGTTTGTTTAATTTTTTAGGTTCCGTAGTAGAAATTTTTGATTTGTCAATACACTAGAGTCCCTCTATAGCAGTTCCCTATATAACAGATAAGGCGGTCCAAGGGGTCGAGAGGGAGGCGTTTGCAAGGTCAGCGGAGTTGCGATGTTTACGGTTCAGTGCTATAAGAAGCCACAAGCAAGAAGGAGAAGAAGAACGGTTCGGAGAGTCCCTCTATAGCATCTTTGTTGATTAAGGGTACCTTCGAGCCAGCTGCTATAGAGGGACTCTAGTGTATTTACAAGTTCAGGGCTCGGACTCACTTCAGAGTTGGAAATAGTGTTTATAATGATATAAATTTTGAAAAAAGTAGCAAAATATTGATTTGTTGTGTTTATAAGAATTCTAAGCAAAGTAAATTCTAAGCCTAATTTATAAAAGTGCTATTTTGATATTTTTTCATCATTTTGGTGCGTAACGGATTGTAGGCCCTCTCCAAGCCCCCCCCCCCCCCACCCTCTGTAACGAACCGTAACAAAATATTTGTAGCCCCCCCCCCCCCTTGCTGTACCTAATTTACGGTTTTCAGAAATAATAAGGTATGGGCCTAATTGCAATTTTTTGTATTTAAGAAAATGCTGTGCAGGGTGAAAATTCATTTTGAAAATTCTCTGATTTTTCCTTGACAAATTTTTTATTTCTCCTAATTATGAACATTCAGATACCAGCACTTCATCCTAGTAATATTTTTAACTCAAGGTCCTTCATAAACGGAATTAAACAATATTTTAGAGACAAATTGGAATTTTCAAATTTATTTATTTATTTTAAACTAAAAATTAATTTTATATAATATAACATGATTTTTTAACAAAATAATTGCATTTTGAACAAAATATTCAAATTTCCAACAAAATAATAGAATTTTGAACAAAATACTGGAATTTTCAACAAAATAATTGAGTTGTCCACAAAATCATTGAATTTTTAATCTAAAAACATGAATTTTCAACCAAAAAGATGCAATAGTTGATATTTCCACCAAAAAATACGGAATTTCGTTCAAAAAAGGAATTTTAAAATCACAAAAACAAATTTTTAACAAACAAAGATTTTTCAGTCATGAAGAAAAATTTTTAACTGAAGTGTTGAACCTTCAAGCCAAAAAACGAGTTTTCTATGTAAAAATTGAATTTTCAATAAGAAAATATGAATTTTCAGCAAAAAAATGTGAATTTTTAGCAAAAAAATTAATTTGCAACAAAAGTAAATTAATTTTCAACCAAAGAGATAATCCGTCTTTCACAAAAAAAATCAGCAAAGTAGATCAGCATGTACCCACGCAGTTGAATTTTCAGTTAAAAAATATCAATTTTCAACAAAATAGTTCAACTTCCAACCAAAGAGATGAATTTTCAACTAAGAATAGTGAATCTTCAACGAAAAAGTGATTCCTCAACAAAGTCTTGAAACCAAAATTTAAAATAAAATGGTTAAATCCTCAGGCAAACAAGAATGATTTTCAAACAAATCGTTGCATTTTTATCAAAGAAAGATGAATTTTTAAATAAAAAATAAAAAATTTGAAAAAGATTGAATTTTCATCAAAAAACGATTTTAATTTGACTTTTCAACATTCAAATATGAGTTTTAATTTTTTTCGAAGATAATTGATTTCTCAACCCAGAAAGACGAATTATTAACAAAACAGTTAAAATTTTAACCAAGAAGGATGTCTCTTTAACTATAACTTTAAATTATCAAGAAAGATGAAATTTCTACTAAAACAGATACATTTATAAATTAGGAAAACCAATTTTCAAATAAATAGTTGAATTTTCATCCAAGAGAGATTTCAGTTGACTTTTCAAAGCAAAAATATGGATTTTAAACAACAAGTAAATTTTCTATGAAATAGTTGAGTTTTCAACCAAAAAGAATGACTTTTTAACAAAACTGTTAAATTTTCAAACAAATAATACATTTTATAGCTAAAAAGATCATCTTCAGGGGAAAGAATTTGCAAAAAAACTAATATTAATATAAATACAAGACAAATAAATTACCAACGAGAATAATATTTCAGGGTTACCGCAAAACTTCATTTTAAAAATTCCCTAATTTTTCTGGGAATATTATATGATATACCAAAATATTTTATTTTTCCTGACTATTAATAATTAAATACCAAAATCTCAAACTTGTAACATTTTTAACTTAGAATCTTTTATAAACGGAATAAAAGAATTTCAAATAAAAATTGAAATATTTTAAATTTATTCTGCTTAAGAAATATGATTGGAAATATTTATATTTTATTCTGAATGAATGTTGCATTAATCAAATAAAAAAATTCTTCTGAAAAAAGAGAAAAATTCTGTACAAAAAATCTTTCTAATGAAGAAGAGCGACTGATATTAATTATATAAATAATTTCGAACTGTCTTTTACAAAAATATTATTTTGAACATTCGTCACCTGTAATATTAATTCCAGAAAATTATAACTTTCCACGATCTAACAGCATGAAAAAATTGCTTAAACAAATGAAAATTGTTTATAGAATTACCAAACGTCTCAAACAAAAGATATTAGATTGAACCTTCGTTAATTGTATCATTAATTTCAGAAGATTATAACTTTGTACAATTCACAGGGGAATAATTGTTGAGATAAATAAAAATTGTTTAAATAATTACCAAATATGTTGAACAAGAATTCTCTAAATTCTTGAACTGTATCATTCATCACAGAAAATAGTAAATTTTCGCGATTGACAGGCGAGAAAAATTACCGAATAAAAACAATTAATTTTGCGAAAATTGAAAAAAATGTTGTCATATTTTGGGGCATTTTCCGGGCACAATACAAGAACACCATGGTAATTCCAAAAATCCGGAGAGGCGGGTCAATGTTGACCAATTTGAAAAAAATAGGGAACTTCTTTTTCTGGAAAACGAACAAATTGGGGAAGAGGTTGATCAGCAAAAAACGAAAGTCGAATTTTTGAATCACCCTAGTAAGCATATTGGTTTAAAAATAAAACGTTCTGAAAATAGATTGAAACTAATCACTAAAGAACAATTTGAAAGAATTAAAATAAATTTTGATTTTTTTTTCTAAATCGAAAAAGGCGAATGCCAAATAAATTGGAAAAGATATGCAAAAGTATCTTCGAAACTTTGAAACCCTACAAAATGCCTCACTTATTGTGAAAAAATTGTTTGGAACCCATTAAAAGATTAAAATCCAATAAAATACTGAAGCCCATTAAACAATACTTTTTAGTTCGAAACAAATAATTAATATTCATATTTATTTATACAGAAACGTTCCGTATTATATTGTTTACTCATTATTTGTTCATAACTAAAAAGCCAAAGCAAATTAAAAAATTGTAGAAAAAACCAAAACTTTCAAGAAATTATTCAAAAGAAGATAGTTATGAACAATAATAACTTGTTTGAATAATTACTTTTGCTAAATTTCAATAATTGTTACGGTGTTCCAAGTTCTAACATAAGTGAAAAGTTGACAAAATGTGGAAAATTTCAGAAAAAGCAGCAACTATCTAGAACTCTCCTAAGAGAATATCATTTGAAATGATAATCAATTTTTTAAGCAATCATTTCCGTTAAATTTAATTGACAATTACTTCGATCTAACTGAAAATTTAAAAACAAGTCGCAAAATTAAAAAAAACGTGACTTCCTAAATCTAGTCTGAGAGAAAATTGCTAAAATTTATAATAGCTCGTTTAAACAATTATTTTTGTTGAATTCAATTGACTATTGTAAGTAAAAAGTTAAAAATTCATCCTTCTTGGTAGAAAATTAATCTTCTTGGTTTAGGATTCATTTTTTCCTTAAAAATTCAACAGTTTGGTTAGAATTTTTTCTCTTTGTTGATGGAGAAATCTTTCTTAGTTGAAAATCAGAAATTTTTTGGTCGAATTCAACTGTTTTTTATTCCAAATTAAGGTATTTCTTGGTTCAAATATGAACTATTAAATTTTGCGTTAAGAATTCTTTTTTTTTTTTAAATAAAAATTCAATTGCTCGCTTGAAAAATAGACTGTTTTTTTTAAATTGATATTTGGATTATTATTCGTCATTCTTATTACAAATTCATCTCCTTTGACAAAAATTCCTTTTTTTTTAAATGAATTTTTGTTTAAAAATTGAACTATTTCATTTTCAGTTAAACATTATATATTTTAGTTGAAAGTTCATGTATTTTCTCTTAATTCAACTATTGCTGTTGAGGATTCATAATATTAGTTGATAATTCATCACTCCGGTTGAAAAGGAAACTTTTTTGTTGAAAATTATTATTTTTTTGGTTAATAATTAATTTTTCCAACTGAAACTCTAACGGTTGCATTTATGGTTAAGCACTGATCTTTTTTAGTTTAAAATTCAACAATTTGGTTGAAAATGTATCTTTTTTTAGTTGGAAATTCACATAATTTGTTTTAAAAATTTGTTAAAAAAAAATGTTGACAGTTTTATTTTTTTTTTATTCTTCAGAAGTTAATAATTAAACTGTTGAAAACTAAAGAAAATTAAAATTTTGATCATTGACGAAATTAAAAATTGAACTCTCAACAGTTGGAAATTGAACATTTGATTTCCAAACGTTAAAGATTCAGTTTTAAATAGTTGATTTTTTTCAATTTTCAACAGTTTTCTTTTCTTTATTTCTCAGAATTTGTTGAATAAACAATTGGAAACTGAAGAAAATTTGACAAAATTCAAATTTTGAATATTGAAGAAATTGAAATTTGAATTCTCAACAGTTGAGAAGTGAAGAAAATTTTAAATTTAATTTACATTTGTTAAAGATTCAGTTTTTAAAAGCTGATTTTTTTCAATTTTCAACGGTTTTCTTTTCTTTATTTTTGAGAAGTTAATAATTAAACTGTTGAAAACTGAAGAACATTTAAGAAAATTCCAATTTTGATTGCCGAAGGAATTGAAAGCTGTGTTCTCAATAATTGAAAATTGAAGAAAATTGAAATTTCAATTTTCGACCGTTGAAAATTCAATTTACAAAAATTGAATTTTTTTCAAATTTCTCTTCCTTCATTTTTCAGAACGTAATAATTTTTTTTTAATTTTTCACATTTGAGTTTTTTCAATTTTCAACAGTTTGATCTTTAACTGTTGGAAATTTAATTTTCAATATTTTTTAATGGTTTTCAATTGTCAACAGTTTAAATTTCGTCCATTTTCAGAAATTATTAATTTTACTATTGAAAATTGAATTACATTGAAGAAAATTCAGATATTGAAAATTGAAGAAAATGGAAAATTTATATTTCAACTGTTGAAGATTAAAATTTTAAAAGTCTGCTTTTCATCAATTTTCAGAAGTTAAAAATCAAACTGTTGAAAACCGTTACAAATTCGAATTTTGAAATTTGATAATGGTTTTCAAGAGTCGAAAATTGAAAAAATTGAAAGTTAAATATTTTTACTGTTGAAAATTGAAGAAAATTGTAAACCTAATTTTAGACACGCGAATTTTCAACTGTTGAAAAATCAATTTCCAATTTTCTTCAATTTTCAGCAGCTTAAATTTGAATTGAAAATAAGAGTTACAAATGTTATATTCAGGTGATTTTATATGAAAATTTAATTAACAATAATTTGAACGTATAAACATTTATTTAAAAAAAAAGTGAATTTACTCGTAAACGGGTCGCCATTGTCAAATAATGTTTTGGCAAATTAACAATAAATCCAATAGACAAATGAAACATGTTCAATTTTACAGTTCAAAATGTTTAATTTTTAATAAATACTTCAAATTTGGAAATGGGTACTGTTTTTTGAATCAAATAATTATAATGAGACAAAGACAAGTTTATATAATATGAAGAAATATTTTGATTGCCTTTCTTTGTTTAATTTAGAGAAAATTGTTTTGTTCATATTACAAATTTTCTTGATCGTAAAACAAATATTTACTTTAGTGGAATTTTTTTTTCATTTCGGGTAGTAATTTCTAAAATTTAGAAGAAAAGTTCTTTAAATTAAAGGAAACCTAGTAAAGAAATTTCCTTGAGCCAAAGAATGCGAAATACGTCATTGTTTAAGATCAAATACATTTTTCTTATATTTCAAAGTATTCTTATGTGAAAATTAACAATTTTGAACGTTTTTAATTGAATATTGTTTAATTTGTCTGATTCTTGAATTGAAATTAAACTCAACGTTTAATTACAAAATCTCAATTAATTCTCAGAATCTTTAAATTAAAAATTGTTTTTAAATTGTTCCTAGAAAATATTAAAATGATTTTCTATTTCAAAAAATTAATGTTGAGAGATCATTCAAAAAGATTTCAAAACATTTCAGAAGATTTCTTAAATTGTCAAAGAAGAATCTTGAAGATTTTAAGGTAATTTTTTTAATTTTGCAGAATTAAAAAAAAAACCAGGGAAAACTTGAATAATTTTTGAAGAATGGAAGGTTCAGAAGGACTGAAAAGATTAAAAATAGAATTTTCTTAAGATTTGTGTGAAAATTAAAAATGATTTTTCATTTTAAAAAGCTTTTTGAACATTTTAAAACAATCTCCTCAAATTTCGGAAAAAGTGTACAAGATTTAGAAGCGGAATGTTGCAATTTGGAAAGATAAAAGAATAAAAAAATCGAGATAATTCAAGAAATATTAAGAAGAATTGAAGAGATTCGAAAAGAATTTTAGAAATGTAGATTTTTGAAGATTTCAAAAAAACTTTAGAATCTTTAAAAGAATTTCAAAAGGTTTCAAGAAAATAAAAAAATTTTCTTAAAATTCCTTGGAAAATATAGAAGATTATAAGACAATTTTTTACATGTTGAATGATTTTTCAAAATTTGAAGACAAACTCGAGTCAGTTAAATATGATTGTAGGATTGTAGGACGTTTTAAATAGATTAAAAATTTTCAAAGACTTGAAAACATTTCCGAAAATTTATCAAATATTTCTTGATTTCTTCCTAACTTCTGAAAGTACTGAACATCTTTTAAAAAGACTCGAATTTTTCCTAATATATTGTCAAATCCTATAAAATATAAAAAATTCTTTCAAATCATTTAGATTATTTTTTGACACATCTGAAATATTTAAAAACCTTTTTTAAATTTTCTCAAAAATCTTATAAAAATTATATTTGTATATAGTGAATTAAAAAAAAAACTTATAATACTTATTTTCTTCTTCACAATCATTAGAATTTAATTTCAGCACGAATTTAAGTGTTTATAAACTGTTTACAAATAAATAGTCATTTGAAATTTTTATATTGCATTATTATTGATAATATCTTGTATTTTCTCGGTATTGGAAAAAAGTTTCAAATTGGTACATTTTAATTAATTCTGACACTGTGTAACTTCAATATTGGTATGTTTTAAAAAATATTGAAAAAGCATTCACTTAGAAAACGTCTATTATGTTTTTGAACATAATACAAAAAATGATATATAACGGCGATTAGGGAGGGGGAGGGAGGGGTCAAAAGGAATGTTACTTTCTTCTTCAAAAGTTTTTTTTTCCAAAATAATTATTAGTTATTGTTAATTCGAAAAATATGACAACAGAGGGTGACTGGCAAGACATTTGTAGTCGAATCTGTAAACATAATCGAGTCTATTAATGGATAACTGGTAAACTTGAGTATTTGTTTATAATAATTGTTTCAAATGAATAATTTTTTGTCAAATTAGCAAAGATGACAATAATGAGTCAACGGTAAGACATTCTTAGTTGATTCTATGAGAAAAATTGATTTTATTCATGGAAAAGAGGTAAAAATAGGTATTCGCTTATAACAATTGTTCAAATGAAAACAAAATAGCGATTGTTCATGACAACAAAAAGTCATTGGTGAGACGTTTTTAGTTGATTTATTTAAAAAATGAGAGTATTTATGGAAAATAGATCAAAATATGTATTTGTTTGTAACAAATACATTCCACTGGAAGAATATTCGTAGTCGAATTTGCATAAACAATTAAGCCTGTTCAAGAAAAAATGTTGGAAATTGGAATTTGTTTATAATACATATTCAAAGAAATGGAAAATGCTTTAAAATGATATTTTTCATTACAGAAAAGACATTTTCAGTCTATTCCGGGAAAAAATATGCCTATTTATTCAGACATTATCAAACTGTATATAAGTTACATTTTTTTTTAAATTTCAAAAGAACAGCTGTTTTTAACTAATCGTAATCGTACATCAATTTTACTCATATTTCATACAAACGCTATGAATTTCAACAACTTCAACAACTAATCATTGCAAATCACGAAAAAATGACGATTGTTCATTAATTTGTTTAAAAATGAAAACCAATTTTTTTTTCAACACATTATTAACTATTTAAGTATAGTTATTTTACGGATTTGAGTTCTTTTTTTTGCTGAATTCGAGCATCTTCAGAGTAGTGAAAAATAAAAAGTTATTTAAAAAACACATTCCATTTGTTATTGAATAAAAAATGTTCCTTTGGCTGGAATGAAGAATGCCGAGAAGAATAATCATAAGTGCATTAGTATATTTGTATTAGTTCTAAGGATGAAAGCAGCTAGAACGCTGAAAAATAAACCCCATCTAGGATAAAGGCCCCCATCCGATTAAAACCGAGCTAAGCACTGCTTAACTTCGGTGATTGATCGAGTAACCTTCAACAATTCCATACGTCCAAGCGGACATCGATTTTTCAGGGCTTCTGACTAATAAATCGTCCGGCACAAATTGAATATAATTTTACTATCTTCTTTGGGAATGTACTTTAATTACTTGAGGATGATTTTTTAACTTTCAAAAGATTTTCGAATATTATAAAGGACCTTTTGATATATTTCAAGGAATTTTAATGGATTTAAAAATATTGTATGGATTTAAAAATATTTTGAGAGATTTTAAGGGATTTCGAGGTATTTCAAAAGAATTCACGGGATCACAAAGGACTTTAAAGGATTTCAAAAGATTCGATAATATTTTAAAGGGTTTTAAGGGATTTAACAATTTTCCGAATATTATAAAGAACTGGAATCAATTCTGAAAAATTTTTATGGCTTAAAAAAATTGTTAATAAATTTGAAAATTTTGTAAGGGTTTCTAGGTGCGATGTAGAGACTTTCAAAAGATTTTCAAATATTATTGAAGACTTCAAGGGATTCCGAAGAATTTTAATAGATTTAACAAGATTTGAAAATATTTTGAAGAATTTCAAGGGATTTTAAAAGATTCCGGAATATTTTAAAAAAAGTCAAGAAATTTCAAAGGATTTTAAGGGATTTAACAAATTTTAGGAGATTTAAAAAGGTTCCGGTGATTTTGCGGGATTTCAAAGGATTTTAATAGAATTCAAAAGATTCCAAAGTACATCCCCGAATTTTAGAGTATTTTGTAAGATTTAAAAAAATTTAATCTAATTTCGAAGGATTTCTAATAATTATAAATGAATTTAAGGGAATTCAAAGAATTTCGATTGCCTTCAAATTAAAAAAAAAAATCTTGAAGGGATTTCAAGAGATTCGCTGAGATTTCAATGGATTTTAAATAGTTTAATAAATTTTAAAGAGATTTGGAGATCTGAAGGGATTTCGTAATATTTCGAAGTATTTCACGAAATTTTTAGGATTTGACCGGATCTTAGCAATTTTAGGGTAGTTTCATGAATTTTAACAGATTTTTACGGGATTTTGAATATTTCAAGCGATTTCAAGAATTGCAAAGTAATTCACAAAATCTCAAGAAATTTTATGGGATTTCCACAGTTTTTAAATCAATCGTTTTAACCCTTACTTTCCGTCACTTTGCTTACTCCACCTGGACTAATTTCCCACATATTCCACTATTTCTCATCACTTTATTTCCTCGAATTCCCTTTCCCTCATTTCCCATCGTTCCCCTTAATTTGTTTTCTTTTATTTCCCCTACTTTGTTTCTCATCATTTCCCCTCACATCACCTCCTACCCCTTCCCCCATTTCCCTCTCATTCTTCTACTTGCCCTACCTTAACTTCCTCTAATCCCCCTTATCTCATTTCCTCTCATTTCCTCTCATTTCCTCTTGCAGTTCCCGTCAAATTATTTCTTCCACTTCCCTTACTCCTCCTTCACTCATTTCCACTCATTTGGACAACTTTTTCTTCCCTTATTTCCCCTACATCCTTTTCTTCACCTTCTATCATTTCTTCCTACTTAACCTTCTTTCCCTTCCATAATTTCCCCTTAATTCACTTTCCACTCCTACCCTCATTCACCCTAACTTCCCTTACTACTACTACTACTCTAACTTCTTCTACTTTTCTCACCTTCACTTCCCCTATTTCGCCTCCTTTTATTCGACCTAATTCAGCTCTCTTTATTTCCTCTAATTTTCATCCGATTATTTTCTCTCTCTTTCTTTACTCCATTTTCAATAATTTCCCCACACTCTCCCTACTTTTATCTCATAATTTGCCCTCACTCTTCTTACTGTTTCACCCGTAATTAGCCCTCACTTTACCCTACTTCTCCTACCATTATTTTCCTCACTTGCCCTACTTCTTCCATAATTTTCCCTCACTTCCCCTACTTCGTCTCCCATGATCTCCTCTCACTTCTCCTACTTCTTTTTTCATAATTTTCCATCACTTTCCCTACTCTTTCTCTCATGATTTCTCCTCACTTCCCCCTAGTTGTTCTCCCATAATTTTTTTTCACTTTCCCTACTTGTTTTCCCATGAGTTTCCTTTAGTTCCCCTATTTCTTCTTCCACAATTTCCCTTCACTTTTCCTACTTCTTCTTCCATAATTTCCTCTCACTTTCCCTACTTCTCCTCCCATAATTTTCTTTCACTTCCCTTAGGTTAGGTTAGGTTTAATACGGGCGGGAAATCCATTAGAGAACTCCCCTGGCGCTCAAGCTATAAAGCCTATTGTGCCACACCCTTACTTCTTCACTCTCAGCAGTTGACCCCAGACCTCTTGACGAAGCCTAGTATGTCGACCACCGATCGCGTTTCGATTTCCTCTGTTTCCATAAAATGGACACCGAGGGTCTGTTGCCTGAGCCTAGCTAATGCCGGGCACTGGCATAATACATGCAGGGATGTTTCGTCATCCCTGCCGCACCTCCTGCACTCTGTCGTGGGGCTGTACCCCATTTTGTGCATATGATAGTTCAAGTGATTGTGCCCTGTCAGGGTCCGTACTACTGTCCTTATGTCTTTCTTGGGTAATCTCAGGATTTCCCTGGCTCTGTCCATCCTATAGGTATACCCCAGGATGGATTTCGCCTGACAACACCCCTTGGTTTGTTCCCAGTATTCCCTGTGTTTTGTTCGGATCCAGTTTTTAATAGCCATCCCGACACTGCATGACGCTATTCCCAGTACCGGTTCCGGTCCTACGAATTCGCCCGCTGCGCCGCACTTTGCCAACTGGTCCGCCTTTTCGTTGCCCTTGATCCCTGTGTGGCCAGGGACCCATATAAGAGCAACTTTGTTTCTTTCTGCAAGTTGGTTTAATGCCTTTTTGCATTCCCAAACCAGTTCTGATGTTATGTCTGGTTTCCTGATTGCAGTTAGTGTCGCTTGGCTGTCCGAACAGATCGTGATCTGTCTGCCAGCAGCGTTTTCCTCTATTAGTACTTCAGCACAGCGAAGGACGGCCAGGACCTCCGCTTGAAAGACAGTGGCATGTCGCCCAAGTGTGATCCCTATCCCTTTCCCTCTCTTACTGTCATAAATTCCCGCTCCTGACCCTCCCTCTCCCCTGGAGCCATCCGTATACCAGATTTCCCCCTGGAGGAGCGGGTTACCGTTTTCTTTCCACAGATCCCTACTTGGGATACAGACGGGGAAAGCTCTGGCTAAGTTGAAGTGTTTTGTTATTTTATCTTGCCTCATCTGTAGAATCGGCAGTGTACTGATATCACTCGGGAGTCTAGTGTGTTTAGTTCCCGGAGTCCATCTATTTGCTCTTGTCAGGCGGCCCATCGCATGAACCGCTCTGGCGGTTATCGCAACATGTAGGGGTTCTTCACAGAGCATGAATCCTATCGCCGCTGTAGGCGCAGTCCTCATTGCTCCAGTCAAACCCCTAAATGCTAGCGTTTGTAATCTTCGCAGCCTGTCCTGCATTGTTTTATATTCCGCTCGTGGCCACCAGACCACGGCCGCATGTAGGAGCCTGGGTTTTAAGACAGCAGAGTAGAGCCATGCAAGCATTTTAGGCCCTAACCCCCACGTCAACCCAAAGGCTCTCCTGCACATCCAAAAAGTCATGACAAATTTCCTGCATTGGGTCTCCAGGTGCTTCGCCCAGCTCAGCTTGCTATCCAGGATTACTCCTAGATATTTAACCGAGTGTGAAAACGTCAGCTTCCCACCACAAAATACAGGAGCGTCAGCTTTCGGAACTTTATAATTCCTCGTGAAAATGACCAGGTTGGTCTTTTCCGGATTGACCGAGAGCCCTGTGCTATCGCACCAGAGCTCTACGATGCGCAGCGCCGACCTTATAAGACCCATCAGTGTTTCCAGATGAGCCCCCCTAACTAGGATTACAAAGTCGTCCGCATATCCTTGGGTATAGTACCCTTCTTCAGTTAGCCTTCGAAGGAGGCCGTCCACTACAATGCACCACAGGAGGGGCGACAGGACACCCCCCTGTGGGCACCCCCGCGGAGCTATCCCCCTTACTAGGCCTTCACCCCATCTGGTTTCGAGTCTTCTTCGGCGTAGCATACTTCCTATCCAGCATACTAGCTGAACTGGCACGCCACATCTCCGAGCCTCTCGACAGATGACTTCTGGAGGAGTATTGCTGAAGGCACCCTCTATATCCAAGAAAGCGCCCACAGCGTACCCCTTTTGTTCCAACTGCTGTTCCAATTTTGCTACAACAGCATGAAGCGCAGTTTCTACCGAGCAGCCTGCCTGGAAAACATGCTGCCCTCTATGCAACGGGGAGGCCAAAAGCACCTCATCCCTAATGTATCTCTCGACCAGCCTCTCTAGCGTCTTCAGAATGAAGGACGTTAGGCTGATTGGTCGGAAATCTTTGGCAACAGTGTAACCCTCCCTCCCAGGTTTGGGTATGAAGGCCACTCTGCCATCCTTCCATGCCGATGGCACGTGTTTAAGGGCTATACTTACCCTAAATAATTTCGTCAGAGGAGGGACGACCAAATCCATGCCTTTTTGTAAAAGCGCTGGATAAATGCCATCCGCCCCTGGTGATTCAAAGGGGCAAAAGGACCCTACGACCCATTCCACCTTTTTGTAATCAGCGACCTTAGCGGCGAAACTCCAGTCGGCCCTCTCCACCCCCTGGCCCCGGTCTTCCTCCTCTAGGTCGGTTCCGATTCGCTGAAAACCCGGGAAGTGAACTTCCATCAGGTGATTCAGCGTTGTTTCTTCATCCTCGGTAAACTCACAGTTGTTCTCCCATAATTTTTTTTCACTTTCCCTACTTGTTTTCCCATGAGTTTCCTTTACTTCCCCTATTTCTTCTTCCACAATTTCCTTTCACTTTTCCTACTTCTTCTTCCATAATTTCCTCTCACTTTCCCTACTTCTCCTCCCATAATTTTCTTTCACTTCCCTTACTTCTCTCATAATTTCCCCTTAATTCACCTGCTTCTCATCCCCTTATTGTATGACAAACGATCGGCCGGTACGACAAACGCTTTTGGCTACTTTCGGAAATTTTCCATCTTCTAATGCTTATAATTAGTTAACTGTTACGTTTCAAATGAAATTATTTCGTTTAATATATTTATACTTTTTTATACTTTTGGCCACGTCGTGTACCAGTTTTGACCATAACAATAATATGAAAGGTGAGAAATTATAATTTCGGAATTAAATGACGTGGTAGCATAAAGTGAATTAATATCAAATACGAAGAAAACAATACAAACTTTAAAAAATATGTATTATTTGTAAACAACTTACCTAACTTAGCTTCTTTAGCTTTCTCTTTTTTCTGTATAATTTTATAGATTTTAGGAAGGAGAACAATTCTGAATCATGAATCACATATTCATATTTTGCGTCGTTTCTGAGAAAAATGAGATTTTTACCTGCTACAAAACAAAAAAATCGTTTTTCTCAAAAAATACGTTCCACGTTTTTTTTTCTATCTTGGCTCAAAATAATCGGGGGCATGTACGAAACATGTAAACAAGAGAAACTAGATGTGCACGCGTTTTTGGATTGAGCCCAATCTTAATTTTCAAATTTTCAAATTTGATGGCCAAATGTGGGTCAATATTCTTTGCGGTTTTGGGCATCCTTGGTCAAAACTGGAAAAGATTGATTTAATATGTTCCACTTTTGGCATAAAAGTAATTTCAACAGCCCCGACTGACTTCAACCCAAAAGGCCTTGCATATGCCGTTTTTTCTTTGAATATACTTCTGGGATACCCCTGACCATTTTGAGCCCAAAAAGAAAAAAATCTATCGGGCCCTTTTTGAGAAAACTCTTTTTTTTTTGAAGAGGTTAATCAACATACTTTTATGAAAATAAGTTACACGTGCAATTTCATTGGCTCAAACCATTCAGTTTGGCATCCAAAAAAATGGCTGCAGGTGCTGAACATTTTATGAGAACTGAACCCTTCAATATTTTTGAAAAAATGGTGAAAAAAGTAGGAGAAAATGAAATTTTCTGCAAAATGAAAAAAATCGAATCTTCTGTCTCTAAGAGTTTGGGAGTTATGGTACTAAGAAGTCGATTTTGAGCGAATAATTTGAATGAAGAAAAAACATATAATTTTGGGAAAATAACTCATTTCCTATGCATATCTGGTAAAAATGGCCAAATAATTAAGTGAAGAAGACTTAATTTTGAGTGGATCTAAAAAAAATTTATCTAGCTCTAATTGAATCAAAATTATGGCCTTTTGAATATGCCACTTTTTTATGAAATTGTGAATTCTCTTTTGTTAAAGCTCTTTCGTCTTTAACGAACACATTCTTATTCCGTATCTCGTGCTTTGCACACGATTTTGTCAAAAATACGAACTTTTCTACATTATGTTCAACACTATTATATCAAATATATATTATATTTATTCCTATACTCCAGCTGGTACTGCTTATTCAGATATTGCAAAATAATTTATGAATTTATTTTTCATGATTACTTCAATATTTGTTCCTTATTTTGCACTATTTTTATTCTCAGCAACCCTGAAATATCTATCATTACAATACATTTATATTATCAAAATTCATAATATGTATTGGTATTGAAACATACATATTTTGAGTGACTTCATTTTTTTTTATTTTTATTCTTATTTTTTACGATTGAAAAAAATCTACTCGCCCTTTCTGAAAATTATAAATAACGAAATCGCAGATTGTCTTCAAGTGAACGACTTTCGCCCATTAATTTTTTTCAGAGCTTGTGTTGTTTGTCCACAAATTAATTTTTTTAATTTTTAATGTTATTTTTTACGAATAAAAGAAAAACAAAGCGTCCTATTAAAAAGTGATTATTAACAAATTTGTAGATCTTTTTTAAGTGCACAATTTTCGTCTCTTCATCTCTTCTTGTATCTTGCATCCCAGGCAGAAACATTCTATATAGTTCATACATAATGTATTATGTATAGGCACTATATAATAAATTATATATATTTTATACATAATCGGCGATTCACAATTTATATAATAGGAACATAATATTTCTTCATATAATTACCTTCTTGGACACGATTTAAGTATGTCATTGAGTCCGAACGGTATAAAGGTGCGTAATATTGGTACTCCTCCGGAAGTGACAACGACCCCGGTGTACCTAATCATGCATCAGGTTGCTACAAGCATCGTCTACAGGAATTTTCTCAACATTTAACCTTCGATGACAAAAAGATCAAATTCCAATGTAGTTTCGCCGACGCTGGTGTACCTGATCATGCACCAGGTTGCTAAAAGCATCGTCTACAGGAATTTTCTCAAAATTTGAAGTTCGTTGATGAAAAGATCGAATTCAAATGTAGTTGCGTCGACTCTGGTGTATCTGATCATGCACCAGGTTGCTAAAAGCATCTTCTACGAGAATTTTGTCAACATTTAAACTTCGATGATGAACAAATCAAATTCCAATGTAGTTGCGCCGACCATGGTGTACCTGATGAGGCACCAGGTTGCTAAAAGCATCGTCTGCAGGAATTTTCTCAACATTTAAACTTCGATGATAAACAAATCAAATTCCAATGTAGTTGCGCCGACCCCGGTGTACTTGATCATGCATCAGGTTGCTAAAAGCATCGTCTACATGAATTTTCTCAAAACTTAAAGTTCAATGATAAGAAGATCGAATTTAAATGTATTTGCGCTGACCCTGGTTTACCTGATCATGCACCAGGTTACTAAAAGCATCGTCTACAGGAATTATCTCAAAATTTAAAGTTCGATGATAAACAGACCGGATTCCAATGTAGTTGCACCGACCCTGGTGCATGATCAGGTACACCAAGGTTGGCGCAACAACATTGGAATTTCGTCTTTTTATCATCGAACTTTAAATCTTGAGAAAATTCATGTAGACGATGCTTTTAGCAACCTGATGCATGATCAGGTACACCAAGGTCGGCGCAACTACATTGGAATTTGATTTGTTTATCATCAAAGTTTAAATGTTGAGAAAATTTCTGCAGACGATACTTTTAGCAACCTGGTGCATGATCAGTTACACCAGGGTCGGCGCAACTACATTTGAATTCGATCTTTTCAGCAACGAATTTTAATTTTGAGAAAATTACTGTAGACGATACTTTTAGCAACCTGGTGCATGATCAGGTACACCAGGGTCGGCGCAACTACATTGCAATTTTATTTGTTTATCATCGAAGTTTGAATGTTGAGAAAATTTCTGCAGACGATGCTTTTAGCAACCTGGTGCATGATCAGGTACACCAGGGTCGGCGCAACTACATTTGAATTCGATCTTTTCATCAACGAACTTTGAATTTTTAGAAAATTCCTGCAGAAGATGCTTTTAGCAACCTGGTGCATGATCAGGTACACGAGGGCCGACGCAACTACATTACAATTTGATCTTTTTGTCATTGAAGTTTAAATGTTGAAAAAATTCCCGTAGACGATGCTTTTATCAACCTGGTGCATGATTAGGTATACCGGGGTCGTTGTCACTTCCAGAGGAGTACCAATATTACGCACCTTTATACCGTCCGGACTCAATGACATACTTGAATCGTGTCCAACAAGGTAGTTATATGAAGAAATATTATTTTCCTATTATATAAATTGTGAATCGCCGATTATGTATAAAATATATATAATTTTTTATATAGTGCCTATACATAATACATTATGTATAAACTATATGGAATTTTTCCGCCTGTGATAGTTTGACCGCAAAATGGATTTTTTAATTTTTCATTATTTTTTGTGCGATCAAATTTTGAATTTTTGAATTTTTGGGAAAATTCAGAAAGTTGTTATAATAATCTTGTAGGACTTCCAAAAAACAACATTTTTCTTCTCATCACTCTTTTTATATCGTGGATTGTTCCGCTTAAAATGGTCATTTTTTTTTTATTTTGAAAATGCTATAACTCTGATAATTTCATTTTAATCAAAAAATGTCTTTAGAAATTTGCTGTACATGGAATTTTTAAATCTTGAAAAAAATTGTCTCAAAAATGTTCAAAATGCTCTAACTTTTTGAATTTTGATCCAAAAAAGCTGATTAACAAACCAATACCTTCTCATTATGACTGAGAATGTAACAATGCTCTAGCTGTAATGAAGCCAAAATTATTGCCTTCTAAATATGGCCCTTTTCTATGAAATTTTGTTCAATATCATTTTTTAAAATAAAATGTACCGTTTTCCAAAAGAACTTATTTTCCGAGCAATTCAGGAGAAAGTTGCCACCAGATAGGTTAAGAAGGACCAAATTCTTAGCAAATCTAAAAAAAATGCTCCATGCAGCTCTAATTGCATCGAAATTATGGCCTCCTGAAAACTACGCTTTTTATGGAGTTTTGTTGATTTTTTTTTTAATTTTTCGTTTCTGGGGGATGAGACATGGAAAAATGTTTTTATTATATTGTGTATCTTGTGCTTGAATTAAATAAAGACTATCAATTTAATTATGAACTGAAAACTTTTATTAACGATATTATGAAAATATTATTGTAAGCCTAAAATGAGTGATTTTGTATTTAATTTGTTAAAAAACGATGATTAACATAATTTCATTACAAAAGGATCATATTCAGAAGGCCCTAATTTAGATGTGATTAGAGCTAGAGCATTATTTTTTTTTAGATTTCCTAAAAATGAGGTCCTCTTTAACCTATCTGGTGGCAACTTCCTCCTGAATTGCTCGGGGAATGAGTTCTTTTGGAAGACGATACATTTTATTGAAAAAATTGATGTTGAACAAAATTTCATAAAAAAGGCCATATTCAGAAGGCCATAATGTTGGTACCAATACAGTTAGAGCATTGTTCTTTTTAGATCTACTCAAAATTAAATTTTTTTTAAATAACATACTGGCAACTTTCACCTAAAACGCTGAGGAAATGAGTTTCTTTGAAAAACGAGAAATCTACTCAAAATTGAGTCTTCTTCAATTAATTATTTGGCCATTTTTACCAGATATGCATAGGAAATAAGTTATTTCCGCAAAACTATATATATATATATATATATATAT
>CAKNXH010001092.1:100680-117967 GCA_932178445.1 Andricus quercusramuli
CAAATTTTATGCAAATATAATACCTTCTCTGATGAGAATGTAAAAATAATATTTAGACGTTTTCCAAGCCTCATGAAGTATAACACGTATTTCCCATAAGAAAAAAAGAAGTTTTCGAAAGTTTTGATTAGAATTGTCAATATTAGGTGAATAGATATGAAGCTTAACATTTCTCTTGATAATTAGCTAAAGAATATAACTCTTTAAATATAAACCCTATAAGTCTGTTTTATAGGATCCCAAAAAAAAAACCATAAATTAGAAATTAGGTTCTGAGAGATTTTGGCACTAATTATGATTTTTTACAAAATTGACTTTTTATACATGAAATTCTACTTGCTACGGATGATTAGATATACAAATAAATTATTTACACAATTTATCATTGTTTTTAGCAATTTTCTGTTAGAACAGAGTTAGAAAGTCGGGTTTTTTTTCGAATTTTCCACCTTATTTTCAAATCTTCAGTACAGGGAGGCAATAGCCATTTGAATTTTATAGAAACAATTATTCAAATCACTTCTTATTATTTATAATGATATTCTCTTAGAATAATGCTAAAAAGTTGAAGCTTTTCTAAAATTTTCCACTTTTTGTCTACTTTTGAATTGGTGTGAGGTTATAATTATTTTAAGGTAACAAACATAATTTTCTACATGATTTATTATTATTTATAATAATATTCTCTTTGAATAATTTTACAATTTTTATAATTATCTTCTTCTACATTAATGCTACACAGTTGCGATTTTTCGCTGAAATTTCTAACTTTTTGTCGAGCTGTCTTTCAGCGAGGTGATAATTAATGAAAGCTAAGAAAATTGTTCAAACAAATTACACCGGCACACAAAAAAAGCCACTTTTCTGTTCTACAGATGCGACACATATATTCCCATGTATTTTGACCCGCTGAGCACGAATCGGTGGTCCGTTTGACCCCAGCACATCTGGGTCAAGGGAATTTGAAGGTCAAATGGACAGAAAAGTATTTTGTGTGAAGATAACTACTATAATTTATGTTTTTTGGGTCGCTGAATCCGAATCCGGGGTTCATTTGAACTCAGCGAGTCGAAGTCAAGGTCATTTCAAGGTCAATTTCGTTCATTCATCTAAAAACAAATTTCTGACTGCAGATTATGAAAGAACGGAAGATTTTACGTCCAGATATGTATGTTTTTATATTTTTTGACGACCTCTAAGGTCATGTTAAGGTCATTTCATTTAAATATATAGATGATTTATATGGGTAAATGGTAAACGGGCTACATTGGACTAGACTACCATACTAATATGTTGTGGGGGTCGCTAAGTCTGAATCCGAGGCCCATTTGACCCCAGAGCGCCAAGGTCAAGGTCAGATCAAGGTCATATCAAAGTTAGATCTGAAGAAAAATGTGTCACTGTTCCAAAATTTGACTTTTACATGTTTTAAGGGTAGCTGAATTCGAATCTGAATCTCCTTTAACCCAACGAATCAGGACTAAATGAGAGTTACTGTTTGGCATTTTGGAATAGCGTTTATTCTTTCTTTCGCCTATAACGTTCTCTTTTATTGTCAAAGATTCTATGCAGTGGATTTCTAGTTCTCTTCGAACTATCACCATCTTCATCGCCAGGTACTTGATCTCTCTTTAGCAGCCAGCAGTAGTCAGCCAACATATTCACGTCCCATTTTCCTTGCCATCGAAGTTCAGCGTCTTTTAGATCTTGATGGAAACGCTCCCCTTGCTCTTCGCTGTAATCGCCTAAGTTCTCAGGGAAATAGCTGATATGAGAGTCCATGAAATGAAGTTTGAGATTCATCAAACATCCCAAGCGTCGATAGTTCCTCACCATATTTGCTACGATTGCTTTGTAGTCATTACTTCTGTAATTTCCTAAGAATTTTTGAGCATCATCTCGAAAACTGAGCCAAGCAGCTTTTTCTAAGCCTGTCATTGTCTTGATCAAATTTTCGTCGTAAAATATTTTACGGATCTGAGGTCCATCAAATACTCCTTCTTTCAATTTAGCATTATTTAATCGAGGAAATTCATTTGTCAAGTACTGAAAACATGTTTCTTCTTTATTCAAAACTTTGACGAATTGTTTCATAAGTCCAAGTTTAATGTGCAGAGGCGGGAGCAATACTTTTGATGGATCAATTAAAGGTTGTTGAAGTACATTATGGATTCCAGGTTCAAGTTGTTCTCTTATTGGCCAAACCTTCTCCTTTTAATGATTCGTGCGATCCCTGCTATCCCACAAACACAAAAAGCAGGGATACTTTGTATATCCTGATTGTTGACCAAGGAGAATCGTTATGATTTTCAAATCACCACAAACTTGCCACTTATGTTTGTCATATTCAATTTTCTCCAATACATATTGGACGTTTTCGTAACTTTCTGTTAATTTTGTTGAATGCGCTATTGGTAGACTTGCGTACTCATTTCCATTGTTAAGCAGCACTGCCTTAAGACTTTGTTTTGACGAGTCTATAAACAATCTCCATTCTTCTGGAACGAAAACATCCTTTTTTAGTTCATTCATCAAACCGTTAACGTCTCTGCAATATACCAACATACCTTCTTCATCTGTATTGAAGTACTGACGGAACTTCTTCTCTCGATTCCTGTAAAAAGATGACTTCGTCCCCTGTTCTACCATTCCACGGCTCTTTAACTCAGCTGCCATATATTCAGAAGCATCTTTAGGAAGACCCATGCTCCTGATGAAATCGTTTAAACTATCTTGGTTGAATAGTCTTATAGATTCATTTTTTTGCTTTCTCCGCAGTTTTGGCACATATTCTTCATTTTCATGGTCTTCGTATGAGCAATCATCAGAATCTTCTTCACCGTCTAACATAACCTCTCTATCTGTCTCTTTATTTGTCGAAGCTTCATTTATCATTGAGCTCGTATCCATATTTTCGATAGCAGACTCTTGATTAGACTTTGCAGTTATGACAGAAGACACTATTGCATAAGATATTCTTGATTTGTTTTTAGCGTTGAATCCTTTAACTTTTGTGTTGCAAAAATAACAGTCTTTTTCTGATTGAGGTATTGACCATATTACCGGTGAGGAGTATTTTAACATTTTATTGTTTTTCACTTTATTCCAACGTTAAAGCATAGTGTAACAAGCACTGCAAATGCTATCTGGAGCAAATGTTTCATTTTTAAGGGAAATTTCTCTTTTATAACATTGACGATATATGTCTCTACATTACTCATTCATTGACCTACGGCAAGTGATGACTTCATACTTTCCACAAACGTAGCAAAAAACATTTTTATCGCTGTTGCAGTCATGGCTGGTAAAAACATGATTACTTGTTGTAGCTTTATATTCTTTATCAGTTGAATCGCCAACCAATAAAGGGTGGCGGTAGCTGGATGACGACGATTGCGGGCCCGTTTCCTCACCCTGACCAATCGCCGATACTCGGCGTCCAATACCCTGCATCGTACTTTCTCTCGTGCCAGCCATGACGGCACAATGCCTTCACCACAGGGCTTAGCCGAAAAATGAAAAGCAAGAAAAAAATCCGTTTTCCGCCGTCACCACGTGGAGCACAGAAAAAACTTCGGGTAAATGGTGTTGCAGGTAACTTCGTACAGAAACTGTCTTTTGTTCTCATTAAAGTTGTCACCACCGTCTTTAAAATTTGAAGCCACTAGCTTTGCTCGCTCCAGTTAAGTTAGCTGATCGTTGGTGTAACAGGCAAATCGGATAAGGGCGGCTTCATAAAAGATCACTTGCCGAATCGTTAGAGCTGTCAAAAGCTCCTTGCAAGCGTGGGTAAAAGCAGCAAAATATCGAGACGCCAGGGAAAGTTTACCCACATGTAGAAGTCAAATTTTGGATCGGTAACACATTTTTCTTTCGATCTAACTTTGATATGACCTTGATATGACCTTCACCTTGGCACCGTGGGGTCAAGCGGGCCTCGGATTCAGACTTAGCGACCCCCACAATATATTAGTATGGTAGTCTAGTCCCATGTAGCCCATTTACCATTTACCCATATGAATCATCTATATATTTAAATAAAATGACCTTAACAGGTCTTCACAAAAAAATAATAACATACACATCTGGACGTAAAATCTTCCGTTCTTTCAGAATTTGCAGGCAGAAATTTGTTCTTAGTGGAATGAACGAAATTGACCTTAAAATGACCTTGACCTTGACTCGCTGACTCCAAATGGACCCCGGATTCGGATTCAGCTACCCAAAAAACATAAATTATGGTAGTTATCTTCATCCAAATGACTTTTCTGTCCGTTTGACCTTCAAATGCCCTTGACCTAGATGTGCTGGGGTGAAACGGACCACGGATTCGTGCTCAGCGGGCCAGAATACACGGGAATATATGTATCGCATCTGTAGAACAGAAAAATGTTTTTTTTTGTGTGCCGGTGTTATTTTTTATAACTATCTTCTCTTAGATAATTGCTACAACTTTGCGATTTTTTCCTGATATTTGTAACTTTCCTCCAGGTTTTTAGTTACGGACAAATAATAAGTAAACATTGAAGAGAATCATTATTAATCAATCCCGTTTTTTGTGAATATATTTTTCTGAAATGGAACAGATATTGGAAATATTCTTCAAATTTGTTATATGGATCGTATTGAATGTAAATTTTCCTTCAATTAGTCACTGAGAGCTTTTTTGCTTAAATTAATATTATATTAATATTTATCATTTGTCCATAAGTAAATAATCGAAGAAAAGTTGAAAATTGTAGAAAAATCCGCAACTTTCTAGCATTAGTCTAAGAGAAGATAGATATAAACAATAATGAATTGTTCAAGCAATTATGTTTGTTGATTTTCATTAGTTATTATCTCACTAAAGGAAAAGTAGACAAAATTTAGAAATTTCATTTGAATAACAGCATCTTCTAGTATTACTATATATAAAGATAGTTAAAAACAACT
The DNA here is from genome assembly GCA_932178445.1 of Andricus quercusramuli. Lineage (NCBI taxonomy): Eukaryota > Metazoa > Arthropoda > Insecta > Hymenoptera > Cynipidae > Andricus > Andricus quercusramuli. Next base: position 105,616 of record CAKNXH010001092.1, read on the forward strand.
ATTTTTGTTAAATTTCATCAATCATTACTTAAATTTAAGTGAAAAGAGGACAAAAAGTTGGAAATTTCAGAAAATACTGTAACTTTCTACCATTAATCAAGAAGAATATTATTGTAAATAATAATTTGCTTAAACAATTATTTTTGATGAATTTTATTAATTATTGTCTCACACTAGGTGAAAAGTGGACAAACAGTTGGAAATTTTAGAATAAATCGCAACTTTCTAACATTATTCAAAGAAAAAATTATTATAAATAACAAATTGGTAAAACAATTATGTTTTTCAACTTGAATTAATTATTACTTTATTTTAAATGAAAAATGAACAGAAAGTCAAAATTTTTAGAAGAAACTGCAACTTTGTAGCATTATTCTAAAAGAATATTATTATAAATAATAAAAATGTTTCAAAAGCTCATTTGTGTTGAATTCAACTGAATATTAAATGATTTGTTGTCCATGAATCAATATTTTTTTAATATTGATTTTTATTTTTAATATCTAATCTCTAATCTAATATTTAAAAATATGGATCTTATCAGACCAGTAGGCAGAAAAGAATTAACATCAAACAATTCAATACATTTATCTGGTCGAGAACCATAACATCAGAAAATATATAATTTTCATGTTCAAAAAATTATTCTTACAAGTATGTATAAGGAATTACGGTCGAATTCAACATGTAGGGGTTGTGAAGAAATTAATCTCGTCTTCCGTAGCTTAGTGGGTAAGAAAATCAGACCGGCAATCTGAAAGATCTGGGTTCGAACCCCCACGGAGCTGGAGAGCAATTTTTTCACAACTTAGAAATAAAAATGAAATTTCGATTTTAGACCGATAAACAGAAAATAATTACCCTGGTGCAAAAATTTTGACCAAAAAGTACAGAAAACTAAAACTATTTTCACAGGAATCTACAAATAAATACCATAAGTTACAACCAAGATTACAGGACAGTACAACTTTCTTCTATTATTGAGACGAATTTTGTACTTTTTTTTGTATTTTTTGTACATTGTTGTATTTTATTGTAGCTTTTATTTTCGACAAGAATCTACAGTAATTTCCAGCTTTCGCAGCCAAAAAGTTGTTATATTTCAAGCTACGATGAAAAATATTTAGAATATTGTTTAGATTTTAAAGAAATGGTAAAATATTCAAGATAAGAATGAATAATCGTTATTTAAGAAAAAACCTCACGTTTGAAGCTTTTTCGAATATATAGCATTATTTTTAATATTTATTATCCTAGGTCGGAAAAGAACCACTTTTTGACTGCAAATCAAAATTGAACAATTGAGAAAGAATTGAACAGGCTCATTGAAATTAAAAGATTCGAACTCTTGGAAATAAATTTCTTTCATTTGAAGTTATAAAAACTGAACCGCAAATTAAAACACTCAAAGTGGATTACTTTTGAATTTTAAACTTTTGAAATTGAAGCTTCAAAAAATGTTAATTCAAACACTCAGTAATTTTCGCGTATAAAATTAAAGCTTGGAAAACTTTTCAATCGAAATTTTTCAATTAAAAGCCGTTAAACTGCAAAATTCAATTTTTAACATTTATACATTTTACAATTAAAATATAGAATTATAAATTTGCTTTAAAATTTGCTTCAAAAAAATAATTCGACATTTTTCCAGGAATCTGATAATAAGTTTATTAGCTCGGAACTCATTCCCAAAAATTTTTGGAAAATCTTGCGAAAGTAACAAAATTACCTTAAAATAATTGTTAGTTTTTCTCTGAATTTCGACACGTATTTTTTCATTCATTTAAACCCGTTCAAAATGCTTAAAATGATTATAAATTTCGTGTTCGACATCTTCAAAAATCTATATTGTGTTTTAAATATTTTGAAATCTTTTCACGTTTCAAATTATTTTTGAATTTTTTCGAAACTCCTAAATATATTTGAAAATTACTCGATTATTTTTTAAATCAATAATTGCTCAATTTTTATTCACTATTCCAAATTTTTAAAATATTTTCAAACATTTTCTTAAAATTAAGTTTGGTTTTTCTCAAAACTGATAAATATCTCTTAAATTAATTCAAATTTTTTCTAAATTGATAATTATTCAATTGTTATTTATGCATCAAAATTCAATGATCTCGCTTACATATTAAATTTATTTAGAGAAATTATAATAATTAATGGATTATTAATATGAAGTTTATTTTCATTATTAATTTTAATAATATTAAGATTTTTTAGAGTAGTTTATACAATATATTTTTATAGATCAATTAATCATGAATTTATTTATAAAAATTTAAATAAATTTATTTCAATTTTTAACCGAGAATATTTATTAATTTATTTACATTTAATTTCTTTATTTTATTTTATTATAATTTTTTTAAATTATTCAAATAGTTTATAAAAAACATTGATTTGTGGAATTAAAAAAATAATATTTAATTATTGTTCAAATTTCAATAATCGAACTACAGTTTAGTGCGATTGATTATAGCGAAAGTTCTTTGTGAAAATATAAAACGTAGTTTTAAATACAGTTTCTCAATATTCAAACTTTTGTGAAATACTGTATTTTGTTGTTCAATTTTGTACATTTATTAGAAAAAAGTACACGTTTCAACAAAAAATTACAGTTGTAGAAAGGTTGTACTTTCTTGTAAAATTTTTTCCACCAGGGTAACATCAAATTATTTAATATCTATAGTCATCTGGTCAAAAACCATAATATCATCAAACCATCGTGAAACCAACATCAATGGACGAATTTGGGGGCGAAATGCATGAAAATTCTAAGAAAAAAGTTTGGTCCAATTTTCCTTTGCCGATTTTCCGAATTTCTGTGAAACACTCTATGGGAATTCCCGATGAAACAGTTTGTGAAAAATTTTCGCACATGGGCTAAAAATGAAATTGCAATCTCAATCCTTCAAAAATAAGAGATAAGTTCCTGGAAGTCAATAAAAAAGTTTCAAGGAGATACAGGGCTAAAAATATCGAAAAACTTTACCAGAAGAAGTTACTTCAGCCTTTTCCCTCTATTTATCAAATCGCGTTAAGCGTATCGTAATTTCCCAATCAGAACGCAGGTGCGTCATCCCGGGCACAGATAGGAAACGTAATAGCACTTTTGAAATCCCCAGACCGCGAATGAAGGGCAATTCACAAAACCTCCTACCATTTTTATCTGCTGAAAGAGAAATCTAAAAATGGCTCTTCTTTGAATCTGATATAAAATTACCCCGAAATTTCGAATATTTTAACCGGGAAACCGGAAAATGACTGAGAATTTTTTTAGACAGGGAAATTACATGGAATTTATTTTTTGACTGGGAATGTTACAATTTTTTTAAAAGAAAAATCTATCAAATCACTTGAAATGTCAAAAATTTGAAATTAGTTTGGTTTCAACTTTTTTTTTTTAATTTTGAGTTCAATTCTTAACTTTTTCAATTATCAAATTACTCACTTCAGAATGTGTAATTCTAAAATATTTTACTTTTAAAATTGCCCAATTTATGTCTTTATTTTTGAGCGAACGTTTTCAATTGAATTAATTCAAAATCCAGTATAATATATAAAAATCATATGAAAATATGAATTAATTAATGATTTTTTTTTATTGAGTTGTATTTCGAGCACTACGAATTGAAAATCATTGAATTCACAAGACGATTCTAAATCTGTTAAAAATTTAGTAATTTGCAGAATTCAACGTTTAAAATTGAATTTTTTCAATTCGAAAGTCTGAGTACTTAAACAAATTTTAACTTTCGGCTGAAACTTCATGAACGATTCTCAATTTTAAAATAATTTCCAAATGTTATTTCAACCTAAAATATTCCATTTTTAATCCATTTAATTTGAAATTTTTTCAATTAAGAAAAAGAACAATTTTTTAAGACTTAACAATATTTGCCTATTCATTTGAAATTAGTCAAAATCAAAATTTCCAAATAATGAGATTCTCTAGTAGGAAAATTCCCGAATGATAAGATTCCTAAATTATAAAATTCCCTAATTGGAAAATTCCCGAATAATAAAATTCTCGAGCAGCTTATAATATTACCGAATTTGAAAATTCCCGCATTGAAACAATGAATTCTTTTTATAAATAATATTTAATTAATAAAAATACAATAAGCAGATATTTTTATAAAAAAAAATATTTTTAATGTTTGAGGTTTCTAAAATTATTGTTTGAATTAAAAATAATAATAATTGAAAAAATATATTTCTGGATGAATTTTTTTTTAAATTACTGTTATTTTAAATTCAAATAATAATTTTAGGAACTTTAAGCATTGAAAATATTCCCCTAATATAAATATTCAATTACCGTGTTTTAATCAAGAAATAAAAATTATGTAGAATAATTCTTCAATTTTTTAAAGTCGAGATTTAATAATTTGGTAATCTCATTATTGTATTTTTTAATTCAGGAATTTTATTATTCGGGAATTTTCCGATTCAAGCATTTTATTATTTCGGAAATTTTATTATTCAAAATTCAATTATTTAAAATGTCATTATTCGGGAATTTTCCAATTCGAGAATTTTACAGTGCCGAGAATGTTATTTTCCGGGATTTTTCAGTTGTTCCAATTATGTATCAAGTATTCAAAACCCAAAATTTTGAAATTGAATTATTTGAAACATAAAAGCTTGACAGCTCTATAAAAAAATTATTTGCAAGTGAAATTGTTGAATATTGTTGTGCAAATAACAGTTGAATAATGATTGATTTACGAAAAAATCGAGTAACTTTACGTGAAAATTAGAAGTTTGGAAATGATTCAAACTTAATTAAAACTTGAAAAGATTTTAAAAGATTTAAAAAAAAAAATCTAGAAGATTTTCAAGTAAAATAAATTTTTCAAGATTAAAAAAAAAATCTTGGAAAAATCGAATCATCTTTAATTATATATGTAGATATTGTGAAAACATAAAAAAAAATTAATTTGTAAAGGTCTCAAAATTTTTTCAACAAAATGTAGATTTTTAAAGATTCAGAAATGAAACTTGGAACCTTTTCAAGAATTTTGAAAGGTTGCAAGATAATATAAATATTTTTTTAAGATTCTTGCTAAAAGTTAAATTCATTTATTTTTTTTTTTTTCGTTCAAAGAGCATATTTAAAAAGATTTCAAAACAAACTTAATTGCATAATTGAATAACAATTGGATAGTTATCAATTTGTGATGATTTAAAATAAAAATAATTTAACTTCGAATTCAATTTGTAATCGTTCAATTTTTTATTTTCCTAACTAAAAATTGCTTGAAATGATAAAACTTTCAAAATTTAGAATATATTTATTTATTCTTGAATTTAGATTATTGAAAATTATAGCACTGGTTTACATTGTTTAATCAGAAATTTTGAACTGTACAATTTATGAAATTTAAACATTTTTAATTTTGCAGTTCGACGAAATTTAATTCAAAATTGTCCAATTGGATTGAGTATTTTAATTTGCAGTTTAGTTTTTATTTCTTCAAATGAAAAAATTGTTACCTTCCAGAGTTGGATTTTTTTTTTAAATTTCAATGACCGTCACAAATTTTTAAGATTCGGGAAGACCCTCGGGAAATGACCGGGAATTTTTTCCTCCATTGAAACAGCCACCCCGAAATTTAGGGACCAGGGAACGGATTAGAGCTACTGTGAAGTCATCTTCAGAGCGCAGCTCGGTTCTCACAAGTTGAGAACCATCAGTCCGGAAGAGTGGGGATCACGAAGCAACGTGCCTGCCCAGTGTGCGCGCGCACGCTGGATGCTGGTTCAACCGGGGTTCTCCGCATGTGAGAGCCGAGCTGCGCATGTGAGAGCAGAGCTGTGCTCTTCAGCTAACTTTACGGTGGCTCTGATTCGCTTCCTGCTGATATTTTATAAAATATTAGTATATTTGTGACATCTAATAATAAAGTTGATGATTTTTCAAATTTCAGCATATTTATGACAAAGCATAATTTTATTTTTTTAATATCATAAGAAGCATAATACTGTTGAATGCGATGATTGATTTTATTTTAATTAAATATTGCAAATTGCAAAATTGTATGTTGTAGTTTAAAGAATTAATAATGTTATTATTAAATGTCACTACCATACTATAATGACAAAAATCTTGTTTTCTACGGAACCAAAAATAAATTTTGAAAATAAAATTGACGATACATTAAAATTCCCGAACAGGTTATGATATGAATTATCCAGTGAGACTACAATAATGAAATATTCAAACAGTAATTTAAAAATAATATATAATATAAATAATATAATATTATATAGAAATAAAATTGTTTAATTGTTAAAATTTCACATTTTTATGTCAGGAATTTTTGTATCGGATACTATATAATTCGGCCATGTTCTACCACGAATATTATTATTCGGAAATTTTTTTATTCAGTTTTATGATAAAATTTTCATTTTTTGGAATTTTACAGTGTGAGGATTTTATTTTTCGGCATTTTTCAGTCGTCCCGAATATTAATTTTTCTTCAAAAATACAATAATAAAATATTTTGGTGAAAATGACAGTTTCATTAAATTTTTAAAGTGTTCAAAACTATTGCTAAAATAAGTGGGACGATGGTCGTGGGGATTAAGGCGTAGGCTTTGGACCCACTCCGTCGGCTTGCGGGTTCGATTCCCGCCTTGCACTCTGGAAGAGCCTCGGTGGCCCATGCGGTGAACACTTGCCTAGCAAGGGAGCTGTTCATCTCCGGAGAGTCGTGGGACCGGTACCTCTAGAGAAAAAGGTTCTCTAAGTACTTAAGGCTGTTGCTCTTGGTGGTTCGGAACCCACCTTAAACTGTAGGTCCCCCTCCCACCACCAAGAAAGTGCGTGGGGGTGTGTGTAAAGGAATAGGGAAGAGATACAAGAAAAATGTAAACCCTTAGGGGACACATTAGAAGCTTCCATTCCAGTAAGAACTATTGCTAAAATATTTTACTATATGATTCTTGATAAATAAAGAGCGTATAATAAAAAATATATATTTTTTTAATTATTCAAATTCTGGAATTTTCTAGTTTCGGAAATTTTACTGTGTCGGATATTTTATAATTCGAACATTTTCTGTAGGGAATTTTAATATTAAAGGAATTTCCAGTTCGGTAATATTATAAAATATATTTATTTTATTTTATTTTTATAACACATTTTTCAGAAATCTGACAGTTTAGGGATTAGGAAGACTTGAAATCCCGAAAAATAAAATTCCCGACACTGTGAAATTCCTAAATTGGAAAATTCTCAAATAATGAAATTCCCGAAATTATAAAATTGGCTAAACATAAAAATTCCGATTAGGAAAATTCCCGTCATATAAAATTCCCAAACTGTTTTTAATATTTAAAATTGGGAAAATTGTGATAGTAAATTTCCCAACAGAAAATTGCCCTTTGAAGTGTATTTAAATTATTGTTTTTTAAAATAGGAATAATTGCGGATAAGATTTGAATTAAAAAACGAATTTAAAAACACTTGCGCCTCAGAGTAAAAAATTTGTTTTTTCCAAATTTTCTCAAAATCTAATAACGTTTTCCAAACAAACTTTAAAGGATTCAGTTTATTACTGATTCATCTAAAAGATTCTTTCTATTAATTTCATTCGATATCAATCATTCAATTTTTGAGGACATTTTTGTATTTTTTAGAAGATGCTGTGCACATTTTGTAACAAAATTTTTCATTTATAAGTATATTTTGTTAACTATTGTTTTTTTTAAATTCAAACAATAACTTAAGAAAATTTAAATATTAAAACATATTTTTCTTCAATAAAAACATGTTTTTTTATAAATAAATGATTTTCAACAAAAAACATTTTTTTACTTGTTTAAATTCGGGAATTTCCTAGATCGAATATTTTATAATTCGGCAATTTTCTATCGAGAATTTTCGAATTCGGCAATTTTCTATCGAGAATTTTCGAATTCGGTAATATTATGAAATACCGGGAATTTTATTATTCGGGAATTTTTATATTTTGGCAAATTTTATTATTTCGCGAATTTTATTATCCGGAAATTTTTAATTTCGGGAATCTAAGGGTGTCGGGAATTACATTTTTTCACAATTTTTCAGTCGTCCCTAGGGAATCTTATTTTTCGGCATTTTTTCAGTCATCCCAAATATTATTTATTTATTAAAAATAGAATACTGAAATATATTGATGAAAATTTTTTTTTTACTGTTTAAAGTTTCGAATAATATTATTCGAATATTTCATTATTGTATTTTTAATAAATGAATAATGTTGATTATAAAACAATTTTTACATTAAGTAGATTCTGGGATTTTTTAGTTTCGGAAATTTTACAGCGGCAGATATTTTATATTTCGGCAATTTTTCATCTAATATTTTCTTTTTTGGGAATCTTAGAGTGTGGGAAATTTTATTTTTCGGCATTTTTCATTCGTTCCATATATTATTTATTTATCAAAAATACAATAATGAAATATTCTGATCAAATAAAAAATCTTGTTTAATGTTAAAAGTTCTGAAAATTATTGTTTGAATCGATGTTTGAATATAATATTATTGTATTCTTAATTAATACATAATGTATAATAAAAAACAATTTCCACATTGCGAAAATTTGGAAATTCTCTATAGAAAATTTTATTATTCAGGAATTTTTAAATTCGGTAATATCATAAACTGTTCGGGAATATTATTACTTAGCAATTTTACAAATTCGGGATTTTTATATTCTGAGAATTTTCTATTCCTAATATTTTCTTTTTCGGGAATTTTAGAGTGTAAGGAATTTTCTTTTGTTCGTCATTGTATAGTCATCCAAAATATTATTTAATTGTTAAAAATATGATTATGAAATATTCTGATTGAAGAAACAAATTTATTCAATATTTAAAGTTTTGGAAATTAATGTTTGAATATTTCATTATTATATTCTCAATCAATTTTATTATCCAAGCATTTTCAAATTTGGTGATATTATAAGCTGTTCGGAAATTGTATTACTTAGCAATTTTCCGAATTCGAGATTTTTATTTTTCGGCATTTTTTTATTTCTCATATTTTCTTTTTTAGGAATCTTACAATGAAGGGAATGTCATTTTTCGCAGTTTTTTTGTTATCTCTTTTCTAGATTAGATTTTTGTTTTACATTTTTAAATTTTTACATTATCTACATTAGATTTGATGCTTAGCGTATTTGTCATTTATAGAAAAATACTATTTAAAAAAAAATGATTTTATTTGTATTTTCAATAATAGATGAAGGATCTGTTTTGTGGAAAGTGGGCATATTAGTGCCAGCTCATGAGCTCACTATGAGCGCATTACGAGCAAGAAAAGTCTGTCGACCACTGATAAGCCGACGCGATCGAAAGAAATCGAAAAGTGCAAAGACTCGTAAACGACACGATTTGCGTCACCACGCATGCTCAAAGACTACAAAACCTATAAAAGTACCCTGGAATCTGCACGGATTCCAGTGAGGATGTGAAATCTGCGTGAAGTGCCTCTGATGGGAAATACAAAATTAAAAAAAAAAAATTAAAAAATCTGTTGTCGGAGATCTACAATATTTTTTATTCAATATGACGACTGAGGAATCAAAAAATTCGAGAATCTTTCTCGTTATTGTTGTGTATCTTAGCCTCTTTCTAGATAATGTTCTTCTTACTGTTGTTGGTGAGGTTTTTCAATTAAACAATTTTTAATTATTCAGATCAAGTTAACAAAATACCTGCGTTTGATTTGAGAAGTGAAAGAATGTTTTTTCTTTATCTATGATACATTTTTAGTACTACTTAGTGTACGAAGCTATTTGGAAATTGTATAAGAAATTATAATTTTTTTGCAAAAGTGAGTAATAAATTCAGGGTGGCCACTGGACCAGGAATTCGAGAACTAACCGGGAAAATGACAGAGAATATTCATTATTATTCACTTAAATTTATTATTTTATTTTAAATATTACAAATTTTATATCACATGATGTAATTTGAATTATATTATTTTAATTTTAATAAATTCAAATTTTTCTTTAATGTTAATTTCAATTGATAAGTTTTTTCGTTTAAGGACTTTATTATCGAGCATACATTGTCAACTTAACGTAGTTGTGCCAAAAATCAAATCTCTGGAAAAAAAGATTTAGAAATTTTTTTATTGATTTGAAGAATTGTAATCAGATTATCAGTCATGTCCTATAAAGAAAAAAACCTTTCTTTCTTTAATGAAGAAGTGCAGAATTCAGAAAGAACAAATATTTTAACAATCGTTTCTGTACTAGAATTTTTTCTTACTCTCGTTTCTTAACAATTTTTAAAAAATGGCTGAATTTTGATAAATCATTTTTTTCTCGGAAAAAGCACTTTCTGCAACTCTACTCTTTCTAGTTTAAAAATAAGTAGGTAATTTTTCAATATAGTTGTCGAAAAAAATTTTTTTAAAAATTGTTTTAGCGATTTTAGCCATTGAATTTACATTCAAAATTGGAAAAAGTGCAGTGCTAGAGAAAGTTTTCTCTGGGGAAATCCATCATTTCTTTAAATTCAAGCACGTTCTACAAATTGATAAAAAGCAAAAATTGAATTAAAATAAACATTTTTAAAATAACTGTTTTTTTGTGAATTTTAAAATTGTTTGCATTAAAAATGTTTTTTATTTGAAATCGTATCATCAGTAATATTATTTTGATCTTAAAATCACAGAAAAACTATTTTTTCAGAGATCTGATTTTCGGCACGGCAACTACCTTGAAGAATTTAAAAATGCAGTTTTGAATAATTGAATAATTAAAAACGTTTGAATTTGGAATTTTTTAATAAAAAAAGATTTAAGTTGATCAACTACAAATATAAATTAGGTAGTAATTTTTTTAAGTGAACAGCAGTTCGAGTGGTAAAAATTGAAGTAATTTCAAATGAATAGATGCTCATTAAAAGCATTTACTTCATTTCAAATACTATTTAAATATTGTTTCAGTCTGAAATATCCCATTTTTAATTTATTTACTTAAAAATGTTATGTAAAAATGAATTTTTTAAAAATATTCATAAATATTTGCACGTGCATTCAAAATGAGCAGTTATAAAAATCTTTATGTGAAAATAACTATTGAATAACTTATAATTTAAAATTACTCAAAATAAGAGTAATTCAACTTCAAAGGATTTAGTTACAAAAAAATGTTTACATTTTACTATTATAATCTGAAAGAAAAGAAAGAAACTTTTGGATTACATTTTTTCCGTATAAGAATATGTTCAAATTTCACAATTCGAATTTTGAAAGAATTAGACAAAATTTTGTTATATAATTTTTTTCCGATTTGGAAGAACTTTTTTTTACATTTTTATTGAGTTTGAAACAAGGAAATTTTAGTTTTCACTTTTTGGTAAATTGGCAGAGAGGCATTTTATATTTTTAGGATTTTTCTTGGGCTGTAAAGAAAATTTTGGTTTTCAATGCTTTATGAATGGGAAGGAAGATAATTTTTTATTTTCAACATTTTTATTCTGTTGGAAGGGAGGACAATTTTTGTGCCTAATTTTTTCTAATTTGAAATTGGCCTATTTTTGTTATTATCATATTCATTGAATTGAAAGGGATGGAATAGCGTGTTTTAGTTTTATTTTTCTGAATTGGAAGACGCCATTTTTTTCCATTTAAGATTTTGATTGAGCTTATGGGAAGAATTTTGTATTTGAATTTTTGTTCTTTCCGAATTGGAAGAGTAAAATTTTTTATTTTTAAGATGTATATTTTTTAGAAGGAAGGGAATTTTGGTATTCAATTTTTTCTGAATCGGAAAAGGCCATTTTCTGTTATTAGCGTTTTTATTGAGTTGAAGAAGGAAAATTATTATTCTCTATTCTTTTCTGAAGTGGAAAGGAGCAATTACTTATTCTAACCATTTTTGTTGAGTTTGAAATAAGACAATTTTGGTTAAAAATTTTTTTTTTCGATTTGCAGAGGAATATTTTATATTTTTTAGATTTTTATCGAGTTAGAAACAAGAAAATTTTGTCTTCCAATATCTTATAGATTGGAAGCACCACTGTTCATTTTTTTACATTTTTATTGAGTTGGAAGGGACAAACATTTTGCTGTTCAGATTTTTTAAAATTTGTATCGAGTTACAAAGAAGAAAATTTTTTGTTTCCAATATTTTATAGACTGAAAGGACAATTTTTTGTTTTCAACATTTTTATTGAGCTGGAACAGACCAAAATTTGTCTGTTCCATTTTTTTCTGATTTGGAAAAGGCCTTTTTTGTTATTATATTTATTGAGTTTGAAGGGATTATATTTTGGTTATTTTTCTCTGAACTGGAAGAGGCCATTTTCTCTTTTTGTTATTTTATGAAGCTGAAT
>CAKNXH010001092.1:118367-129844 GCA_932178445.1 Andricus quercusramuli
TTTACATTTCAAATATTTGTAGCGTTTTTATTGAGTTGAAGAAGGGAAATGTTTATTTTCAATTTTTTTCCTGAATCGGAAGAGAGCAATTCATAATTCTTAACATTAATGTTGACTTTGAAATGAGGGTTTCCAATTTTTGTTGAATTTGCAGAGGAATATTTTTTATATTTAAGGTTTCAATCCAGTTACAAAGAAGAAAAGTTTTCGCTTCCAATATTTTATAGATTGGATGCACCATTGAAGAAAAAATTTTGATGGATGAAGGCAAATAAGACAAAAACTCATATTTGTTTGTGAAAGTGTACGACGTTTCGTTGGCATCGGTTCGCCAACCTCATCAGGCTAATTTATTAAAATAAAGAAACACCAGATAAATAACACATATTTTTACAGGCACATAGTATAAGTTAAAAACAAATTTTAGAAATTGCTATTGACATTCACTGATTAAAACATAAATTTTAACGCGTCTAATTTAAATCAAATATGAAGGATCCATTTTTGGTCCAATGACATGACAGTCTAAAGTCAACTGAAGAAACAAAACCCTGTGTCGTTATCACATACACGTACTCATACACATATTCATGGATAGTACAAATTGAATTATACCTCGTCGAAAAAAATTAATTTCTTTAATAACGGAAAATATATTTTGCTAAGAGCATAAATATCTTTTTTTTTTATTAATATTATTTGAACTGCTGATAATATGGAACATCTCTCAAATCATTCTTTTTTATAGTTAGGTTCTCGATCTATAATTTTTACATTGTCCCAATCAATTGTGTGACCAAAATTATGTTGATGTTTATGAACAACCAACTCTGCTTTTTTTCTATTGATATGTTCATTGATCCGAGTTCTTAAAGATCTTTTTGTTTCACTCACATAAGATGCAGGACATTGTTTACAAGAATATTTATAAACTAAATTCGTTTCATCCTATTTTTAAAAAGTATCTTTTCCTAATTTTATCACAGAAGTTAAATTTTTTTAATTGTACGGATCGTAGCAATATTATAAATATTCAACATCTTAGACAATTCTGTAAAATTATTAGAAAAAGGAAGGCAAACTTTAAGTTGAGGTACATTGGAACAAATCTGATTATTATGTACTACCTTGTTGTGAGAGTGATATTTAATTTTTTTCATGCGGACATTTATGTTTTTATCAACAAAGTCAATTGGATAATTATTATTAATCAATAACTGTTTAATTATTTTTAAATTATTGTAGTGCAAATTATTGTGAGCTTATAATAGGGCTCTGTCAACAAGATTGTACAACATATTTTTTTTCTGTTGCATAAGATGTTGTGAAAGAAAGTTAATTAGTCTGCCAGATGACATCGGTTTTTGGAACCGATTGGTGATAATATGATACTCTTTTCTAATTAACTTCATGTGCAAAAAATTATTACTTTTATTTTTCTCTAATTCAAGGGTAAATTTTAAACTTTTGTTATAAGAATTGGAGACTTGAATAACTGTATCAATATATTTCAATATATTTATTTTTAATGCATATGATCGTGTCATCCACATATCTAAAATATAGAGGAGGAACGCAATCGTAGAATTGAAATTTTTTTTTTAGACATGTCACTTCCAAATCATCCATTACGATATCTGCAAACAAAGGTGAAATTGAAAAGCCCATTAGCGTGCCATTAATTTGTTTGTGAATATCGTTATTAAAAATAAAAAAAGTGTTTCCAAAAAGGAATTTCGTACAAGTTCTGATGTCGTTGAATGGATTTTTACATTGATTGTGGACATATTCAACTCTTTTTTCCAAAATTTGTAAAACTAAGTTACGAGCCATATTTGTAAACAATGAGCTTAAATTAAGTGAAAGAAGAACATAATCGTCGTCTATGTATGTATCTTTAATTTTTTCTTTCAAGTCAATACTATTGTTGACATGTAAAATGGGGGTTTTAATACAATTTTTTAACTCATCGTAAATTATTTTGGCTAAAAAATGTGTTGGACTATTGATGAAAGAAATAATCGGACGAAAAGGGACATCTTGTTTATGTATTTTTGGCAGACCATAACATTTTACCAGAACTGTATCAGTTAAACTAAGTTTATGGTTATGGTATTCGTATTCTAAAAGATTATTGTCATTGAGATTTAAAAAAAATTTTTGATGTGTCTGTAGTTTTTTTAAAGGATTTCTATTCATAGGAATGTAAGAAGATGTGTCAGAAAGCATATTAGTCATTTTTAAGTTATAAGCTGATTAGTTTAAACGAATGGTGAGATTACCTTTATTAGCATTCATAAAAAGACATCGGAGTTATTTTTCAAAAAAGTTTTTGTCTTATTTAATTTTTTTGAGATTTCTCTGTCTTCTTTGGCTATATGAATATCTCTTTTCAAAGTGTTGTTAATATTAGTAGTTAATTTGTCTCTAATTTCATTTTTAAGGTCATTATGTAGATCTGACGATTGAAGAACAGATGCTACATTTTTGATCGTATTAATAACTTCTTGTGGTATTTGAGTCTGATAAATTTTAAAACCAATGATCTTTATTTATCATCGATCGGTTATATTGATTAGCAAATAATGATTCAAATTTAATTTGGTGTTTTGTATTACATTTTTTATGAATAGAATTGAATTTAATTAACGATAAATCAAAGAACTTTTCTAAAATATTATCATCCAGTTCAGATTCTAAAATGTTTTTTCTTATTTCATCAAGGGTTCTATTTAAAAAATTAATGTGAAAATTAATGTCTCGAATTTCAATTTTTAGTAATTTTCAAGAATAATGATGAAGAAACTTGTGAAGTTGTTTTCGACTAGTAAAACTGTAAAATGAAACATTTTTTTGTCGTTTGTTAAGGTCTACAATATGTTGAGAAACGTCATTACTTCTGCATTTCAACAAAAATTTTCGCTTAGATGTAGCTTCAGCTAATCTTCGGTTTTCCGTAGACCATTTTTTAAGAGCGTTTTTGATGTTGGGTCCATAATGTTTGTCAATATGTTGAAAAAAATTTGATGTCGCACACTTTAACAAACAAATATGAGTTTTTGACTCATTTTCCTTCATCCATCGAAATTTCTTCTTCAATGGTGCATCCAATCTACAAAATATTGGAAGAGACAAATTTTCTTCTTTGTAACTGGATTGAAACCTTAAAAATATAAAATATTCCTTTGCAAATTCAACAAAAATTAAAGACTAATTTCGCCTTCTTTCAAAGTCAACAATAATGTTAAGAATTATGAATTGCTCTCTTCCGATTCAGGAAAAAAATTGAAAATAAACATTTCCCTTCTTCAACTCAATAAAAACGCTACAAATATTTGAAATGTAAATTCACCCCCCCCCCCTTCAGTTTAATAAAATAATAAAAAGAGAACATGGCCTCTTCCAGTTCAGAAAAAAATAACCAAAATATCATCCATTCAAAATCGATAAAAATGATAATAAGAAGCAAAGGCCTTTGCCAATTCAGAAAAAAATGGAACAGAAAAATGTTTATCCCTTCCAACTCAATAAAAATGTTAAAAATAAACAATGGTGCTCCCAATCTATAAAATATTGAAAACGAAAAATGTTCTCCTTTGTAACTCGATAAAAATTTTGAAAATATGAAATAATCCTCTGCAAATTCAACAAAAATTAAAAACTAGAATGGCCTTATTTGAAACTCAACAAAAATGTCAAGAATAATGAATTGCTCTCTTCCAATTCAGAAAAAAATTGAAAATAATAATTTTCTTTCTTGAACTCAATAAAAGCGCTAAAAACCGAAAATGGCCTTTTCCGATTCAGAAAAAATGGAATACCAAAATTCCCTTTCTTCTAAAAAAAACATCTTAAAAATAAAAAATTTTACTCTTCCAATTCAGAAAGAAATAAAATTCAAATACAAAATTCTTCCCATAAACTCAAACAAAATCTTAAATAGGAAAAATTGCGTCTTCCAATTCAGAAAAAAACAATTAAAAAACCCTATTCCATCCCTTTCAATTCAATAAATATGATAATAACAAAAATAGGTCGCTTTCAAATTAGAAAAAGTTAGGCACAAAAATTGTCCTTCCTTCCAACAAAATAAAAATGTTGAAAATAAAAAATTATCTTCCTTCCCATTCATAAATTAAGCATTGAAAACCAAAATTTTCATTACAGCCCGAGAAAAATCCTAAAAATATAAAATGCCCCTCTGCCAATTCACCAAAAAGTGAAAACTAAAATTTCCTTGTTTTAAACTCAATAAAAATGTATAAAAAAGTTCTTCCTTATCGGAAAAAAATTATATAACAAAATTTTGTCTATTTCTTTCAAAATTCGGATTGTGAAATTTGAATATATTTTTATAAGGAAAAAATGTAATCCAAAAATTTCTTTCTTTTCTTTCAGATTATAATTGTCAAATATAAACATTTTTTTGTGGATAAATCCTTTGAAGTTGAATTACTCTTATTTTGAGTAATTTTAAATTATAATTTATTCAATTTTTATTTTTACATAAAGATTTTTATAACTGCTCATGTTGAATGCACGTTCAAATATTTATAAATATTTTAAAAAAATTCATTTTTATATAAAATTTTTAAGTAAATAAATTAAGAATGGGATATTTCAGACTGAAACAATATTTAAATAGTATTTGATTGTGAAATTTGAATATATTTTTATACGGAAAAAATGTAATCCAAAAATTTCTTTCTTTTCTTTCAGATTATAATAGTAAAATGTAAACATTTTTTTGTACATAAATCCTTTGAAGTTGAATTACTCTTTCTTTAAGTAATAATAAATTATCAGTTATTCAATTGTTATTTGTACATTAAGATTCGAGACTTTCAAATACGAATCTAAAATTTTTGAAATGTAACAATTAAAATTGTAACGTTCAAAGTTCAAATTTAGCTATCAGAAATTGTAGTGATTCAAGGCTTTCTGGTCTGAAAAAATTAGGTTGAAATTGTTTAGTTTCAAACATTTGATTTACAATTGCTCATTTTGAATGCACAGTCAAATATTTATGAATATTTTAAAAAATTTCCTTTTTATAAAAAATTTTTAAGTAAATAGATTAAAAATGGGATAATTCAGACTGAAACAATATTTAAATAGTATTTGAAATGAAGTGAATGCTTTTAATATGAATCTATTCATTCGAAATTATTTCAATTTTTCCATTTCATCTGAAATTTCTTCAATTTTTACCACTCGAACTGCTGTTCACTTAAAAAAATTACTACCTAATTTATATTTGTACTTGATCAAGTTAAATCTTTTTTTATTACAAAATTCCAAATTCAAACGTTTTTAATTATTCAATTATTCAAAACTGCATTTTTAAATTCTTCAAAGTAGTTGTCGTGCCGAAAGGGTCGGCCGTTGGAAGGGACAACAATTTTTCTTTTACATTTTTTCTGAATTGGAAAAGGCCCTTTTTTGTGATTATCATTTTTAGCGAGTTTGAAGGGATTCTATTTTAAATATTTTTTTCTGAACTGAAAGAGGGCAATTTTTTATTTTTAACATTTTGGTTGAGTTTGAAGAGAGGAATTTCGGGTTTCAATTTTTTCCAGTTGGACAAGGGACATTCTTTAGTTTTCAAATTTTTTATCGAGTGGATATGAGGACATTTTAGTTTTAATATGATCTGAATTGGAACAGGAACATTCTCATTTCTAATTTTTTATTTAAAACATTTTGGTTGAGTTGAAATTTCGGTTTTCAATTTTTTCTTAATTGAAAGAGTGAAATTTTTAATTTAAAGACTTTTTTTTTGTTTTGAAGGGAGGAAAGTTTAGTTTTCATTTTTTTGAATTTGGAAAAGGGACATTTTTTTCTTTTAAAGATTTTTAGCGAGTTGGAAGGGAGGAAATTTTGTGTTTTAATTTTTTCTAAATTGGGAGAGGAATATTTATTTTTTTATTTTTAAGATTTCTATCGTGTTGGATGGGAGAAAATTTTGGAAACTTGCCTTTTATACATGTCAATTATTGAGCATTTGAATTAAAAATTTTGCTAATTGTAATTTGTTTAAGCGTCAATCTTGAAATTCAAAAGAGTTTCACTTTGACTAATTTAATATACAATTTAGTTTTGATTTTTTTAAAAATAAAAAACTTGCAGTTTTAAGAGGTTAATTTTTTTAATTTTAATGACCGTAAAAAATTTGTGGAAACCAGAAAATGACCGGGAATTTTTTTCTTCGATTAAAATGGCCACCCTCAATTTAAAAATTATCCTGGATCCTCTTTTGATAGAGAATCAGAAAGATAAGCTTCCAAGGTGAAAACAGAAAGTGGGTCATGCAAAATTCTATCCACTTAAAAATTGATGCATTTGGGTGGATTGTTGCTTTTTGCAAACTCATATTTTATTCAAGTACAATTTTATGGAACGGGAAAAGCAATATAAGTCAACCTGACATGGATATAACTTCCTTTGATGTATTCCTTGTATCCTCTTTTTTAAAAGTAAATTTAAATTTCAGTTTGCGCTCTAAAATACAGTTGAGTGCATGCATTAGTTTAACAATTTTTAATATAGAAGGAATACATTATTTATTTATAAATAGGGCTGCCATATAGTCACTATAGTCACTTTTTTAAGAAGAGGCCATTTCAGTCCATTAACTCCATCTCAATTTTGATTTAGTCTAAAAAAAGAAAATTTAATTAATCTATGAATAAAATCTATAGTTATCAATGGTGTGAAAATACTAATCAATATCAGACTTCACAATCTTCTCCTTATTCCGCTCTTTTGCCTTTTTTCAAAAGAATGGTTATTTTCTTCCCTATTTAAAAAAAAATTTGCATTGCTATTTTTCGCTTCAATACAAACTGAATCAGTAAAGTCAAACAAGAAAATTTAACTAGCTTTGGTTCAAAGTTAGAAAAGTGGAAGTCATCTTTCTTGGTTGAAAATGATTTTTGTTGTTGTTGAAAATGTAACTTTGTTCTTAAAAATTCATCCTTTTGGGAGTTCAATTAAAAAAAAAACATTTTCAACCAAGAAAAATGACTTTTCTACAAAAAACTTAATTTTTGATCAAAAACATGAATTTTCAACATGATAGTTGATTTTTTTATGTAATAATTAAATTTTCAATTGAATAATTATATTTTCAACCAAAAAAGCGGAATTCTGGAAAATTCATATTTTTGATCAAAAATTGAATTTTTGGTAGAAAAGTCATCTTTCTTAGTTGGAAATTTAACTTTCTTTTTAAAAATGCACCTTTTTAATTAATTTAATTAATAATTCCTCTTTCTTGGTTAATAATTAATTTCTTTCATAAAAATTCAACTTTTCGGGATTCTGAGACAAATTTTTTCTGAAAAATTCGATTTTCCAGCTTGAGACTCGAGTTGGAAATTCATCCTTTTGGTTAAAAATTCAATCATTTGGTTGAAAATGTGTTTTTTTTTGTTGAAAATTAATTTTTTAAACTGAAGTTTCAAATTTTCCATTTTTCATTGAAAATTGACCTGTTTTAGTCTTTTTTGGTAGAAAATTAATCTTCATGATTGAACATTCATCTATTAGGCTGAGGATTCAACTATTTTGTTAAAAATTTGTGTTCTTTGTTAAATTCAACTGGTTGAAATTTGGTTTCTAGCTCGTTGAAAAGCAATTTTTTTGATTTAAATTTTGTTTAGTTTCGTTAAAAATTAATTTATTTTGTTCACTGAAAATTGAGCTATTTGGTTGATGATCCATCTTTCTTGGTTTAAAGTGAATGTTTTATATGAAAATTTTTCTTTTCAGGATTAAAGGAAAAAGATCAATCTTTTTGGGTTGAAAATTCAACTCTTCAGTTAAAAATTTAGCTTTTTTGGTCAAGAATGAACTTTTTTCGAAAATTCATCCTTTTTTTAGTAAAAATGTAATCTTTTTTGTTAGAAAAGCAACTCTTCGGATCATAATTATTATTAATAATCTTCTTTGGTTGACCATTCAACTATTTAGTTAGAAATTAATTGTTGTGATTGGAGATTTATAATTTCAGTTGGAAATTCATTCCTTTTTAAATTTATCTTTTTAATAGAAACTTAAATTACTTGATCAAAAATTGGTGTATTTTGTTGAAAAATGTCTTTTTGGTAAAAAATTAATCTTCCTGGTTGAAAGTTTACCTTTCTGGTATATTTTTGGCGTATTTTGTTGAAAATCGTCTTTTGGATAAAAAATTAATCTTCTTGGTTGAAAATTCATCTTTTTGGCTGAAAATTCCACTGTTTGGTTGAAACCCTAGGTATTTTATTGTAAATTCGCCTTTTTTGGTAGAGAATTGATCTTCTTGGTTAAAAATGATTCTTTTTGGTTAAAATTCATCTGTTTTATTGAAAATGCGCCTCTTTTGGTAGAAATTTCATCTTTTTGGTTAAAAGCGCAACTTTTTGCTTGAAATAATAATATGGCTCAAATATTAACTACTACATTTTTGACGAAAATTCATCTTTTTTATTGAAAATCAAACGGCTTGTTTGAAAGTTGAACTACATCATTGAAAATGAATTTTTTGGTTGAAAATACATTATTCCATTTGAAAATTCATCTCTTTGTTTAAAAATTTACCTATTCTGTTGAAAATTATTCTTTTTTTAAATAAATCGATTCAACTAGAAACTTAAAGAATACATTTTTTGTTTTGGTTAAAAATTCATCCTCATTGTTGAAATTGTAATATTTTTACAGCAGTCATTTTTAATCACTTTTTAGCTTTCAGTCACTTTTTCCACTTTTTAGGGTTTCGTAGTGCCGGGTAAAAACCCTTATAGTTTCAGTCAGGTGTCCGTCCGTTCGTACGTCGTACTTTTCTCTGAGAAGGGAAAGTGAGGGGAACCCGTAACCCCTAACTCTTAACTGACAATCCTCAAAACTCATCCCACATCCTACAACTCGCAACTCGCAACTCGCAACTCACAACTCACAACTCACAGTTCAGAACTCACAATTCACAAAAGAAGGGTGAGTAGGGGAAGTGAGGGGAAATGAAGAAAGGAGAATTAAGGGACTTGATGGGAAATGAGGGTCAGGGAAGTAGAAGAAGTGGTGAGATATGAAGGGAGGGTTAATAGATCAACGGAGGTGAGTGAACCTACGGAAGAATAGAGAAAATGAGGGGAGAGAGGAAGTGAGGGAAAATGTTGAGGAAAGTGAGGAAATGGGGAAGTAGATAAGGAATAAGTCTCACAGCTCATAATATACACCTCACAACACAAAACTCACAACTCACAATTCAAAACTCACAACTCACGAAGGAACGGGAAGTAGGGGAACTGAGGGGAAATGGAGAAAGGGAAGTAAGGGACTTGAGGCGAAATGATGCTCAGAGAAGTGGGAGAAGTGGTGAGATATGAGTGGAGGGTAAGTAGCTCAACGCAGGTGAGTGCACCTACAGGAGATTAGAGAAAATGACGGGGTAGAGGAATTAAGGGAAAATGTCGAGGGAAGTGAGGAAATGGGGAAGTAGATGAGAAAGAAGTTGAGGAAAAGGAGAAGCGAAGGTTAAAGTGTGGGAGAGGAAGTAGGGATGGAGAGGGCAAGTAAGGGAAAAGTGGTGGAGTAGGAAAGGGGAAGCATGAACTCAGGAGAGGAGAAGTGAGCGCAGGGAAAGTTGAGGAAGTGAATAGAAGGCAAGTGGGAGATTGGCGTATGGCAGAAGAAGTGAAGGAGAGATGAAGAACGTAAGGGACGTGATAGGAGAGGAAGCGAGGAGAGGAGCTTGAAAGGCAGTAGTGGGAGTGATGGAAGTGGTGGGAGGGGAAATAGGGAAAGTAAGGGAGATGTAGTGTGGCGAAGCATGGAAGTGTGGAGAGGCGAAGTCAGTGTAGGAAAAGTAGGGGAAGTTAGTTTAAGGGTGGTAGGGGAAGTAAGGGGGGGGAGTATGGGAAGTGAGGTTGGGTAAGTGGGAAAAGGGAGGGGGAGTGAAGGAGGAATGAAGAGGTGGTTTGTTTTTTTAATATTGGTAGGGAAGTGAGGGGAACTAATATGGAAATTTCGGGAGGAGAGGAGAAGTAGGCGAAAGGACTTCTTTATATGCTGCTCTGATTTTAAATGATGATCAATAAAAGTATAAGAAAAAGTAATTAAAAGAACCGTTTATGCTAGATTTAAAAAAAGTTTTCATGTTTCTTTTCATGGAATAGTATCCACTAAAGGAAAATGTTTATTTCAGTGCCCATCATCCCAGATTATCTGTGCACACTCGAAGGTAATGCGACGAGCATTGTCAACTCCGAGGATGAAAACGGTCGTGTGGGGATATTGCTAAGCTCTAAAGCGTTTATCCAGTTAATTTTAAATCCAGTTGTTGGGACTTTTATTGGCAGTACAGGATATGCGAAGCCACTTTTCTTTGGAAATATGTGCCTACTTATTACCGCACTGTGTAAGCATTTTTTTCACGTCTTTTATTTCGGTCTTTATATGAGAAACTATTAAATTTTTTATTTTTACAACATTTTTACAACCCACATTGGAGGCATTCCAGGGTAAGGTGAACCAGCTTCAACCTAAAAAAGACATTACAGGAAATTTTTTGCGGAATATTATTCTTGCAGTATAGGCGTGTTTTGCGCAAAAAAAAGAATAATAATCGCAGGAGTGCTTTTTTGAAAATTTCAAATTTTGATGATAAAAAGAATTTAAATAAAAAACCTTTTTTACTCAGGGATTATTGAAAATGGAATATAGAGTTAAAAAAGTTCTACAAAAAATGTTGTAAGATTATAACAGTTGAATATACAGAGAGTTATATTTTCCTTGAGTGCGAAAGGTTATTAAAAAATAATATAACTTGGGGTTTTTTGCAAAATTTCCTCTTTGGATGATGTTTGGATATTTTTGATATTTATATTTGATACATTTGATATTTTGATATATTATTGATTTTAAATATAATAGACCTCTTTTTGCTCAAAAATTAAAAAACATTACGAAATGATATATTATTGATGTTATGGATGTCGACCAGATAAGTGTAATAAATAATTCAATGTTAATTTTATTTGTCTGCTGGTATAATATCAGTATTCTTTTTTAATATTGATTGTTATTTCTAAATTGTGGAAAAATTGCTCTCAAGCTCCGCTAGGATTCGAACCGACGTCTTTCAGATTGCGGGTCTGATGCTCTTACCCACTAAGCTAGTGGCACGTAGCTTACGGCTGAGAGCATCAGACCGGCAATCTGCGAAACCTGGGTTCGGATCCCAGCGGAGCTTGAGAGAAATTTTTTCACAATTTAAAAAATCAGTATTGAAAAAATATATATTTCATACCAGTAGACAAACAAAATTAACATTAAATTATTTACCATGAAATAAGGTTCCAAAACGATACATGTACCTTTTACAGAGGTTTTTGTATATTTCAAAAAACCCTTTTATCGCAGAAAAAGTGGTTGAATAATTTTTTAATCACTGATTTATCTCAGGATATATAATCAAACGATGCGAGCACGATTTT
>CAKNXH010001092.1:143032-174441 GCA_932178445.1 Andricus quercusramuli
TCTTGGTCGAACATTCAACTGTTTGGTTGAAAATGAAAATTTGGTTGAAAACTAATATTTTCTTGGTCGAAAATTGAACTGTTTAGTTGAAAATGTACTTTTTTGTTGAAAATTAATATTTTCTGGTTGAAAATTCAACTATTTTGGTACGCAATTTCACTATTTAGTTTAAAATTACCTTCCTTGTTGAAATTTCATTATTTATGGTCGAAAATTCAACTTTTTGGTTGAAAATGAACATTTTTTCAAAAATTCATATTTTTTTGGTCGAACATTCAACCATTTGGTTGAAAATGAACTCTTTGGTTGAAAATTCATATTTTTTATCTGAAAATTTAATTTTTGTGTAGAAAATTTCTCCTTTCCGCTTGAAAATTCAACTATTATGGTATAAAATTACGATATGGCTGAAGATCAACTTGATTGTTAAAAAATCGTATTTTTTTGGTCCAAATTTCAACTGTTTAGTTGGGAATTACCTTTTATTTGTAAATTCATATTTTGTGGTTGTTTTATTAAAAAATCATCTTCTGACTTCAAAATTTAACAATTTGGCAGATAATTCAACTATTTTTTCCAAAATTCTTTCTTTGTTTTTGAGAAAGTTAGTTTTTTTGTGTTAAACGTTTGACTATTTTGGAATGAAAATTCGATTTTTATTTGGATTGGAAATTCAACTGTTTGGTTTAAAAAAGTCATCTATTTAGTTAAAATTTTAATAAATGTTGACTTGAAATATTAGGAATTTAAAATTAAATTCAATATAGCAGCCACATTAATTTTATTACCAAAAATGTATTTCCCCATTATTTTCATATTTTGGTAAAAAATAACCCCATTTCCCCTGTTTTGAAAGAATTGAGGGCTCTGAAGTCTGCAGTTTGGAATCATGTAAATTGAAATGGGAGGCGATGATTCTAATTTTTTAAATATCTTTTACATTAATCTGTCCCTTTATCTATGAATCCTGCTAAAATAATATTTATTAGGAAGTATAAAGATGATAAAGAATCTGTAAAAGCCTTGAGTAAGATTTATTTTCCCTTTTTTTTCTCTCATTCAATTCTTCATCCGATGTCCAATACCTTTTAGAATTGGAATCTCCTTTCACCCTTTACAATGTAGAGTTCGCTTCCTTCTACGTAATCAGATCTTTCAATCTCTTCCTGCCTCCTGATCCAGACATTTTTTACTATTTATTTCCTCTTTCATGATTATCTCTTATACTAATATAAAAAAGTGAATGTCAATCTTATATGAAAAGTCAGCTTAATCTGATTTCACAGGTCTTCAGATCTTCACTCTCGATTTCGAGACTGTTATCCAGGTGATTACTTCCATGGCAATAAGAATCATCAAGTATGATACAATAATTGAAAGAGTATCATCAATATACACCCAGAGAATTATCTTATTTAAATCCATTTTTTTATTAGTCACACATTTGATTAATATACTGGTGATTGCCAAAAAAGTTGACATTTTTGGCAATGAGATCTTCGAAAAGAAACAAAAATTCAAACAGCCCAAGATCTATATATTTTTTGATTAAGGCTCTTGAGACGACTCGGGTTTTCGCCCCATACATAATACGTCTACAATAATGAATTCTCCAATGACATATTTTCAACTAAATAACTTAAAAACAATTATGTCGGCCTCAACAAAGAGATTTTTTTGAAAAATTTTCTTGCTGTTTTTCTTTGTAACTGAAAATTGAATGTTTTCTGCGCCTGTAAAATGCAACATGCTGCTACCGTGTATGCCGGGCTGCAGTCTCCTGGTCTCATGGACTGCAGTGCGGCATACACAGTAGCTAGCGCGTTGCATTTTCAGGCGCGAAATACTCAATTTTCAATTTAAAAAAAAAAAAAAAAAATGTGAAAAATCTTCCTGTTCCGGCTGACGGAATTGCCTTCGGATTATGTGGTTAAAATATTCCATCAAAGAATGCATTCTTGTATATGGGATAAATAACTTTTTTCACGATTCATTTAATTTTGACTGCAACGTATCAAAACATCTTCTATGTGTCTTTTCAACACTTTCGCGCTGTTAAATTAAATCTTTCGAATTATTTAATCAATTATTGTAAATACTATGCATGTTTTATGATAGTGCTTTTCGCTGGTAATTTGCATTTTTTAAAAAGAATTTTAATATAAGATCATAAATTTTCAAGGAAACAAAAATCATCATTATTATGGAATTGATTCGCAATATTCAAACCACATTTTATGCTATGGTAGCGTTTTACACCGGAAATGGGTATTCTCAATCACAAATGATTTCAAAGAATAAAAATGTTCCAACAAATTGCACTTTTGGTTTTGTTGGCTCCTTTTGCTGGTTATCGTTTTCTAAACAAAGATCATTAAAATTTAAAGGTTCATAATTTTCAACAAATTTAGGATACGTTAGTGTTTTACACGAAAAATTTCGATAAGATTTATAATATTTTAAGAACTTCTAATTATTTTAGTATTTTTCGTCAGAAGTTTTTCATCTTCAATAAAAAAATCAGATTACAAAGAAGATTTACAACTTTTGAACTATTTCAGGTTATAATAGTGTTTTGCACAAAAAATGGGTAATTCAAAGCAAAAATCATTATAGCTTGAACAAGATTCGCTATTTTTGAAAAGTTTCAGAGTATATTATCGTTTTTCAAAGGAAATCATTTTTTGAAACAAGAATAATTAGATTTTCAAGATTCATAAGGTTTGACAATTTTAGGTTACGTTATAGATTTCTATAACAGAATTTGGTAATTTAAAACCAAAATCATTATCTTCTGAACAAGATTTAGAATATTTTAACAACTTTTATTATGTTAGTGTTTTCTATCGGAAATTTGTATTTTTAATAAAAAAAATCAGATTACAAGAAAATTCACAATTTTCAACAATTTGAGGTTAGGTTGGCTTTTCACATAAGAAATTAGTATTTTAAAATAAAAATCATTATAGTTGGAACAAGATTTGCAATTGTTGAACTTTTTTAGGTTAAATCAACGTTTTTCACGGAAAGCTGGTTTTTGAAAACAAAAATCGTTAGATTCGAAGGTTGATATTTTTTTATTTTTAGTTTATATTACAGAGGTTTATACCGAAAATTGGTAATTTAAAACAAAAATTATTATCAGTTGAACAAGATTTAGAATAACTAAAATTTTTTTTTATTATGTTATTGTTCTTTATCGGAAATGTGTATCTTCAATAAGAAATCAGATTTCAAAGAAGGTTCACAATTTTCAACAATTTCAGGTTTTGTTAGCTTTTTCACAAGAAATTGGTATTTCGAAATAAAAATCATTATCATTTTAACACGATTTATCATTTTTATTCAATTAGGGTTAATATTAGCGTTTTTTGACGGAAATCGGTATTTTTAATTTAAAAAAGTCATATTTCGAAGAATATTTTCAAATTTTAACAATATATTAGGTTATGTTAGCGTTTTACACCAAACATTAGTATTTTAAAATTAAAATAATTATAATTTGGAAAACGTTTAGAATCTTTAAAATTTGGTGATTATTTTAGTATTTTCTGTCAATAATTCGTATTTTTCATTTTTAAAAATTAGATTTCAAAGAAGATTCACAACCTTAAACCATTTTAGGATATCCATTTGTTTCGCACAGAAAATTGGGGTTTAGCAATATCAGATTATCTTCATTTTGTTTTGTGGCAAATTTAGTATTTTTAATTTTTAAAAAACATTTTAAAGAAGATTTACAACTTTTAAAAAGTTGAGGTTATGTTAGCCTTTTACTCAATAAATTTATATTCCATAAAAAAGAATCATTATATTTCGAACAAGATTTGCAATTTTTAAACAGTTCCGTTATATATCAACGCTTTATACAGGAAATCGATAATAAAAAAATCGTGATATTCTGAAGATTTACAATTCTTAACGATTTTGTATTACGTTATGTTGGTAGTCTTCTACTAATATTGCTATTGTTAATAAAAAATCATTATATTTCAACGAATATTTACAATATTATTATTTTAATGTTTTTTGTCAGTAATAAGTTATTTTTCTGAAATTAATTTCAATAATAATTAATCTTTTATTTTTTAATTTATTATTATTATATATTTTTTATTATTATTTATTTATTATTTATTATATATATTATAATTATGAATAATTACTAATATTTTATATATTAATATACAATTATTTAATTAAGAAAATTATTAAATAATAAAAAAATGATAACTAATTAGTTAATATTTTCCGTTGAAAAATTGTTTTTTTTATAGAAAATGCAATAGTTTCAATTATTTAAATTATTATCTCTTTATTATTATTACTTTTCGATTATTTTAGATAATAGATACTATGAATTATAATCTTTTTTATTGATATTAATTGTTACGAGACATTTCATTAAAAAAATTATGAAAAAGTAGTGATCATTATCAACAGTTATTTGGTATCAACGTTGATAAATTGTTTTTTAACTATACTAAAATCTTCGCAAGTATAAAATTAAAAGTGAAGTGATTTTCAAAATCCTCAACTTTTAAATATCAAACCTGATATTTATTGATTTTCCCAACTGAATGTAAGTAATATATGTGAATTTCGAATATTCAAAGAAATTGTTAATATTATTGATAAATTTTTAAATTGAAATCTCTAGTTCGGTACAAATATTATTGAAAGAAAAAGTGAAAAATGACTGGGACTTATAGTTGTCAACTTTTTGGCAATCACTCATAACAATTATTTTATAGTTAAATGAGAAATTTCTCTGGGTGTATTGTTGCAATTTCAATTAACATCATCGATTTGCAGAAATCGGAAAAAAATGCAAGCTGGATGCACCTATTGTCAGATTATCGAATTCTCATCATTTCCGGGGCAATTTGGTGCTCGACGTCCCCAATGGCTATTTTGGAACCCTGCCTGCCAATTTGGTTGAAGAGTCACATCAATGCCGAGGTCAGTTGAAAAATTGGGAAAAAACTAACAAAACTGGATATAATAGACAGTCTTAATTAGAAAATTAAGATTCGTAACTTTTCTAAAATTATGAGAGGGAATAATTTTAGAAATATTTTGCCCCCTCTTCAGAATATCAGTTGATTTATTTAAAATTTGAAATAATACATTTTTAAAGATGTTTTTGAAAATTGCGTTTTTTTCTCATTCAGACAGTCCTCCTTTTGGATTTGTTAATTTCGAAATATTTTGGCTATCTAAAAAAAAAGTAGCGTAAAATGTCCTGAAAATCTCGCAATCATTGTTGTAAACCTGACTGATTGTCTTTTCATTATTTGAAGTTGTTTCATACCCTTGATTTCAAATTTCAATATGAAATCAACAATTTTCGAAGGAGACTCAACATTTCTGAAAATATTAGGTTGTGTCAATAGTTTTACCGGAAATTAGCATCTTTAACCGAAAATCATCATCAATATTTCTAATTTTCAACAATTTTAGGTAATATTAGCGTTTTACACCGTAAATGGGTATTTTTAATAAAAAATATTAAACCTTAAACATTTTTCAATAGTTTACGCTTTTCGGTTTTGTTACCGCTCTTTCTTCAGGAATTGAAATTTTAAAAATATCATTAGATTTTAAGGGTCATAATTTTTTAACAATTTCAGGTTACGTTCGCGTTTTACACCAAAAATTGGTATTTTGAAACAAAAATTATTATCATTCAAACAAGATTTGCCACTTTTTTAAACAAATTGTTGTTACGTTTTCTTTCTAAAACATTTAAAATATTGCAACAACTTTAGGTTATGTCGGTGAGTTTTACCTGAAATCAGTATTTTCAAAGAAAAATCATTATAATTTGATAAAGATGTGTGGACTATTTCTAACAATTTTGGATTTTGTTAGTGTTTTCCCGCAAAAATTGGTATTTCAAATGGAAAAGAAAATATTTCAAAAATTTCAAAAAAGGTTTACAACTTTGAAAATCGTTTAGGTTATGATGGCATTTTATATCTCAAATCCGTATTCTCATTAAAAAATAATTATATATAATGATCCAGAAAATATAACAATTTTGTGTGCAATTGTAGGTTAACCTAGCGGGTTTCACAAGAAATAATTTTATAAATTTCATGAAAGATTGATAATTTTTGAACGATTTAAGGTTATGTTGACGTTTACTTTACTTTACTTTTGATAGAAATCATTGATTATTAAAGAAGATTTAGATTTTTGAACAATTTTAGGTTATGTTGCCGTTCAACACCGCAAATCGGTTATTTTCGTAAATACCCATTATATTTAAAAAAAGATAACAATTTTCTGTACAAAACTAATTTTGTTAAACAAAAATCTTTAAATTTCAAAGAATACTTAAAATCGAGAAGTATTTTTGTTATGTTGTGTTAGTGTTTGCCGTAGAAAATTGGCATCTTTATTAAAAATCATTTATTCTCAAGGTTTACATTCAGAATAATATTATATTCACGAATGTTGGTTTTGTTGGGGTTTTATACCGGAAATAGGCACTTCTAATGAAAAATTCATTGGATTAAAACAAAAATAAAAAATTGTTGAACAGTTTTAGGACAGAAATATACATTCTTCCAGTTACTTTTTTACAGTAAAAAAATAATACTTTCCACGAAAATAGTAGAAATTGTAGGTCTAGTGTAATTAAAAAAGTGTCATATGCAAGATTTCTCTTACGCCGTTAAATTCTTATTTTATAGAACAAGAAGTTTTTTTTTGCATTGTTCATTTTATCAAGGTGAAACATCACGACGCTACGACAGAAAATATTCAAAGTTTCTCTTTTTCAGCTTTAAAAACCATTTAATGAAACTTTTGAAATTCAATATTTTTTTGCTGTTTATAATTGAACTTATTTAGGTTTATTTGCAATGAAGTAATAAAATTGTCAACAAATAAGTTGATTTTTTTAACTAAATTGTTGAGCCTGCAACCAGCAAAGATGAATTTCCAACTAAATAATCACATTTTGAACAGAAAATATTGAACTTTAACTAAAAACAGTGGCATTTCCAACGAAATAATTGAATTTCTTGGAGGACAGTTCAATTTCTAACAAAGTCAGTCAAATTTAAATACAAAAGGATGAATTTTCTGTCGAAATACGCGAATGTTAAAAAAAAAAAAAACAGTTGAATTTGCAACCAAAACTTTAACCAAAAATGGTTGAATTTTCAATACGAAAATTTGAATGTTCGACCACAAGACGAATTCACAACGAAAAATTAAATAGTTGGTATTTCAACAACAACGGAAACAAATTTTCAATAAAATAGTTAAATTTTCAACCAAAGAGTTGTATTACAAAAAATCAACAAAATAGTTAAATTTTTAACCAAATAGTTTAACTTTTAACCTAAAAATATGAATTCTCAACCAAAACGACGAATTTTCAACAAAGGAAATAAATTTTCTACCAAAAAATGCCCAATTTTGAACGAAATACATCAATCTGCAAACAAATAATAACATAGATTTTCAACCAGAAAGTGGAATTTTCTACCAAAGACGATAAATTTCCATCCAGAAAAGAAATAGTCAAATTTTCATAACGAATTTGAAGAAAAGTGGTTTCATTTTCAATCAGGTAGTTGAATTTTCAATAAGAAAAGATTTTTAATTTCTACCAAAAAAGATAAATTTATTGGAAAAAATATAAATTTTCAATCAAAACTGGAATATTTAAATTTTCAGCAAAAAAAACAATAATAATTTTCATGCAAAAAAAATCATTTTTGACAGAATAGTTCAATTTTTAACAAATAAAATGAGTATTTAACAAAGCAGTTCTACGTTCAACCAAAAGGTTGAATTTTAAAACAAAAAAGGTAAATTTTCAATAAGAAAGTTAATAGTTGAATTTTCGACTAAAAACGATCAATTTTCAACCTCAAATGGAATAGTTAAATTTTCAATTCAAAAAATTAATTTTCATACAAAAATAAAGTTTTTTCAACAAAATAGTTCAATTTTCAGGCAATAAGATGATTTTTTATTACAGTTTTTTTAAATTCCAACCAATTCATTGAATTTTTAATAAACAGAATAAATGTGCTCATAAAAAAAGAGATGAATTTACAACAACGAAAAAAATGAATTTTCAATAAAATAGTTAAATTGTTAACCCTTAACCAAATAGTTTAACTTTTAACCTACAAAGATGAATTCTTAACCAAAACGACGAATTTTCAACAAAGAAAATTAATTTTCTACCAAAAAAGACAAATTTTGAACAAAATACACCAATTTACAGACAAATAATTAAATTTTTTACTAAAAGTCATTAATTTTCAGTAAAATAGATTTGAACTAATCAGCCGAATTTTCAACCGAAGATAGGAATTTTCAACTAAAATCATGAATCTGCCATTCTGCAACCACCGAATGAATCTTTAATGAAGTAGGTCAACTTTTAACAAACAGAAAAAAAAATTCTATAAGACAGTTGAATTTTCAATTCACAGTTATTAATTTTCTACCAAACAGACGAATTTTCCAATTAAAAAGACGAATTTTCAACAAATGAAGATTTTTCAGCCAAGACAGGAAAAATGCAATTTTAATCAAAAGAGAGGAAATTTCTACCAACAGGATTAGTTTTCTGCCAACAAAGACCAATTTTTGACTTAAAAAATGGGTTAAATTTCATAAAAAAAAAAAAAAATGGGAAAGCCAAATTTGTAGGTTATCAAATTAATTTTGAATGAGAAAAAGAATTTTTAGCAAAATATTCAAATGTTCAATCAAAGAGATAAACCTTCAAACAAATAAATTTTTAACAAAGTGGTTCAAGTTTTACCCAAGTGATTGAATTTTCAATTTAAAAAATATTAATTTTCAGCCAAAAATAGTTAAGCTTTTAGTTTAAAAATTATTTTCCAACGAAAAAAAGTAGATATATTTCAAATAAAAAGTATGACTTTTCAATAAAAATTGTTGACTTTGCAACCAAATAACAAAATTTTTCACTACAATTACAGTCGTCAGGATGAAGCAGCTGTGAGAAAAGAAATAAAAATACAAGGCAAGTAAATTACTAACTAAAATAATAACTAGTCCCAAATTTCATTTTCAAAATTCTCTAACTTTGCCCCGGCCAATTTTTTACTTGCTCTAACCATTAATATTTAAATACCATTTCGATTGTTGTTTCGTGATTTTCACCGTGATAAAATAAACAGTCTCTTGTTAAAAAGGTAATCTTTTTTCGCTTAGCAGAGGAAAAGTTTAAAGAACTATTTTTTCTCTGAAAGAACAGAAATTCCAGAACCATGAGCAAAATTCAAGGACTTTTCCAGTTTTTTTCCAGGTAAAAACGAATTCCAGGACTTTTCCACGTTTTCAAGGATTTTCAGGACACTAGACACACTGAATAATTGAACAATAATAGAGTAGTTTGGATGATGAAGTGAGGAGATGTTAGGGGAAGTAGGAAAAGGAGAATTAGGAGGAGGGAGGGGAATTAGAGATGAAAAGGTAGGAAGAGGGGATTTAAAGTAGCGGTAGGGAGTGAGGGGAGAAGTAGTGTGATTAGGAAAAGTTGGGGAGGGTATAGGAGTGGGGAGACGGAAATTAGTGAAGGGGAAGTAAGGATGATTAGTGGGGTTGGAGAAGAAGTGGAGGGAAGTGGGGCAGGGAATTGGGGGTGATATGGATAGGGAAGTGGTGGGTGGAATGAAGTAGTAGTGGGAGGAAGGGGAAGCAGTGGGAGGAATGGTAAAGTGGTAGAAGGGAAAGTAGGGGATGTGAAGGGACGATGTGATATGATAGGATCGGATCGGACAGGATATAATATAACAAAATAAGAAGAAGTGGTGATATAGGGAAGTGACAGGGTAGGGGAAGAATTGGGTTGAATCTAATACAAAAACTAAATTTTCTTAGTGAAATAAAAATATAAGAGTTAAACATTTTTAACACTATATTAAATAGGCTGCGAAACCCTCTCTTGTGGACACATCTCGCCTACTTTGACTAATTTTATATTTTAATTACGAAATTGCGTGAGACAAAAAAATGTCTTACTTTCTTCCCTGTAGGGGAAGAAAATTTCGCAACCAAGGGAAGTGAGGGGAGGAAGTGGGCGGAGGGAATGTATGGGAAGATAAGGAGAGTGAGTGGAGGGGATGTAAGGAAAGTGAGGAGTGGGTGGAAGGAGTGTATGGGAACATAAGGAGAGTGAGTGGAGGAGAAAATGTATGGGAAGATAAGGAGAGTGTGTGGAGGGAAAGTATGAAAGTAAGGAAAAGTGACGGGGAAGGAAAGTTTGGTAAGTGACAGAGGGGACATATAGGAAGTGAGGGGGATTCAGAGGTGGAAAAGTAGGGGAATTAAGGAGAGGAGAAGCAAGGAAGGAGAAGAAGAGGAAGAGGAAGTGATGGGAAGTAGGAGAAGGGAAATTGTTGGAGAGAGAAGTAGGTGAAAGAAGGGTAGTAGCGAAGGGAAAGTATAGGAGAAGATTTTAACTACTTAATTAACCTAGTGATTGGCTAAAAAACCTTTTTTCGTAACTGCGTGGCACCTATTCTGACTAATTTTTCTTTTTACAGAAATGGCAACTGGGCACAGTTTTTATTCCAGACAGTGTTGGCTACCTGATTGGAACAAATTTTTTTGGGATGATTGCATATCGTTACGGCAGATGCAAAACAGCAGTTCTGGCTATGGTCCTCGTTGGTGTGAGTGCTACCTTGGTTCCAACCGCTACTACAGTTTCACAGCTTATAATTCCTCATTTGGGTATGGGGTTGGGAATTGGGGTTGCGGACGCTGCTTTGGTCCCATTATTGGCTAGCCTGGTTGATCAAAGCGGCAATTACGGTCTAGTTTACTCCATCCAGCAAGCTGCAGTGAGCTTAGCCTACTCTTTGGGTATGTGGAATATGTGTTTATATCCAATTATGCTATCAAATATACAACCAAATAGTCAATAATATGGGGTCATCCCTATATTACGTGGAGTTATTTTCAGTTATTTTTGACTCACTCCTCCCTAGTGTGACAATTCGTGACATTTCTGTGACACCTCCCCCCTCCTTAATTTATCATCTAACTGAATCAAACTTAAAAGATTAAGGGTCGTCCATTATCTTTTTCCCCTTCTCTAAAGAATTCTTATTTTTCCCGTTTTCAAGAAACTTACCCTTTTTCTCGTTCTTTTGCTTGAATTTGAACTAAATTAATACAATTCGACAAGAAAATCTAACTATTCTTGGTTAAAGGTTTATTTTTTCGTCAAAAGTCTAACTTTATATTTTTGGATCGGAATTCATCTCTATTGGTTAGAAATTCTAATATTTGGTTTCAAATATTTTTTTTTTGGTGAGTGTAGTTTTGTTTTGTTGAAAATTAATTTGTCCAAATAAAGATTGAACTATTCCTTTTTTTGTCGGAAATGTATCTTTTTCAGTTTAAAATTCTAATATTTAGTTGGAAATTTATATTTTTCAGTTGAAAATCCAAGTACTTGTTCAAACATTCATGTATTTTGTTGATAATTGTTCATCTTCTTTATTTGTAGCAAATTAATTATATTGATTACTACACAATTTTTTGGTTGAAAATTCAACTCTTAGGTCGAATGTTGATCTCGTTTCTTAAAAATGTATTTGTTTTTAGAATTGTTTACATCATTTAAATATTCATCTCTTTGATTGAAAATTTACAGATCTTGGTAAGAAAAATTTTCTTTCGTTTGAGAATTAATTTTCTATACTGAAAATGTAACTATTCCATTTTTTGTTGAAAATTGATTTTTTCTGATTGAAAAGTAATTTATTTTGTTGAAAATTAGTCTTTTTTGTAGAAAAGTACTTCTTGGTTGAAAATGCATACTTTCTGATTGAATGCAAATGCTCGGTTGAAAATTAATCTGTTTTTGTTGAGGATTCAAAAATTTGATGAAAATTTGTGTTTCTCAGTTGAATTCAACTGTTTTTTTAATTTCAAATTGAAATATTCTGTTGTTGAAAAATCAAATACTTGGTTTAGAATTGAACGACTTTAAAAAATCCTTTTTTTTTGTTGAAGATTCATATTTTTATTTGCAAATTCAACTACTTGACCGTAAATTATATTTTTTATTGAAAATTCATCTACGTCTTCGAAAATTTGTTTCTTTTCCGGGTTAAGCAATCAATTATTATTTTGCTAAAAATTCAACTATATAATAGATATAGAATATATCTATTACAAAATAAACTCTTTGGTTGAAAATTCTACTCTTTGATCGAATGTTGATCTCTTTTCTTAAAACTTTATTTGTTTTTACGATTCTTCACTGCATTTGAAAATTTTAATATTTTGCTGAACTTTTTTTTGTTTCGTTGGAGAATTCATTTCCTTTACTGAAAATGTAACCATTCCATTTTTCGTTGAAAATTGATCTTTTCTGAATGAAAATTAATTCATTTTGTGGAAAGTTGGTCTTTTCTGTAGAAAAGTACTTCTTGGCTAAAAATTCATACTTTTTGATTAAATGCACATGATTGGTTGAAAATAATTCTGCTTCAGTTGAGGATTCAAATATGTTGTTGAAAATTTGTATTTTTCAGTTGAATTTAAGTGTTTTTCATTTGAATTTGAATATTTTTTTGTTGATATATTAACTATAAGATGTTTCGTTAAAAATCAATTTTTTTGTTGTTGAAAAATCAAATACTTGGTTTAGAATGGAACTACGTTTTAGAAAAAATTCCTTTTTTCGGTCGAAGATTCATAATTTTAGTTGTAAATTCAACTATTTGATCGTGAATCATATTTTTTATTAAAAATTTATCTATGTCGTAGAAAATTTGTTTCTTTTTTGGGTTAAGCATTCAACTATTTTGGTTGAAAATTTCATTATTCAGTTAAAAATGCAATTATTTCGTTAAGAAGTCGTCTTTTTGGTCAAATGTATCTACTCTAACTACTTTGAAAAAATTGATTTTTTTCCTTGAAGATTCATCTCTTCGCTTGAAAATTCAACTCTTTTGTTGAAAATTCGTTCGATGTTTGGTCAAAAATTGATTTAAAAAAAATGAACATGTAACTATTCCATTTTTGGTTGGAAAAGTTTCTTCTTTAGTTTGAAATTTAACTATTTATTTGAGAATTTATCGTTTTAGTTGAAAATTCAAGAACTTGGTTGAAAATTAATGAATTTTGTTGATAATTCAGCTTTTTTGTTTTTTTGAAACCTTGGTCACAAAATAAACTCTTTGGTTGCAAATTCTACTCTTGGTTGAACATTTAAATATTTTGATGAAGATTCGTTTTTTTTTTGTTCGAGAGTGAATTTTCTTCACTGAAAATATAACTTTTTCATTCTTGTTCAAAAAATTCTCTTTTTTGGTTGAAAATTCATATATTTTGTTGAAAATTCTTGTTTTGTGGTAGAAGGTACTCCTTGGTTAAAAAATCATCCTTTTTCATCAGGCATTCAACTACTTGGTTGAAAATCAATCTCTTCTTTGTAAAAAATATCTTCATGTTTTGGTTGAAGATTCATAAATTTAGCTGAAACTTCAACTATTTGTTCTGAATATTTGGTGTTGTAGAAAATTTTTTATTTTTTAAATTCAATTATATTTTTGGAAATGAGCTATTTTGGTTTGAAGATTCAGGCTCTTCGGTAAAAAACATGAATATTTTTTGAAAAATTCGTCTTTTTTAAATTGAAAAATAATTTTCTTCACTGGAAGTGTAACTATTCCCTTTTCGTTTCAAATCTGATCTTTTCTGGTTTATAATTGATTTATTTTGTTGGAAATTCGTATTTCTTGTTAGAAAAGTACTTTTCTGTGGACAATTTATCCTTCTGGGTTGAACATGCACTTTCTTTTTTGAAAATTAATCTGCTTTAGTTGAGGATTCACCTTTTAAATTAAAAATTCATATTTTTCGGGTAGAAAATTGAAATATTTGGTTAAAAATTAAACTATTTACTTGGAAAAGTTAACTATAGTCAGTTGGAAATTCATTTTCTTCGGTTAAAAATTAAATTTTTGATCTGAAAATGTAACTATTCCATTTCTGGTTGAGGACTAAACTATTTGCTTCAAAATTCTTCTTCTTTAGTTGAATTAAAGCTGTTCAAAATTCGCTTTTTTGCTGTTGAAAATAATTTTTTCAAACTGAAAATTTAACGATTTCAGTTTTGGTCGAAAATTCAACTGTTTCGTGAGAAATTTATCTTTCTTCAATGAAAATTAACTTTCTCCTTAAAAATTGTTCTTTTCCGGTAAAAAAAAAGGATTCAACTATTTTTTTAATTATTGGAAATTAGATTTCCAACCTTATAATTCAACGATTAAATATTTGGTTGAAAATTCAACTATTTCATGGAAAATTCACCTTACTTGATTGAAACTTAACTTTCTTGTTGTAAATTCTTTTTTCCTGGTTTGAAATTCAACTTTTTTCTGAAACATTCAACTTTTTAGCTTGAAAAATAATAAAATTATTTTGATAAAAATTCCACTTTTTTTCGCTCTACTTAAATGATTGATAATTCGTTTTTCTTTTGTTGAAAATTAGTTTAATATATTTCAGGGGATTTCAAATCACTTCAAAGATTTTACTGTGTTTAAAATGATTCAAAAAATTTAAGGATATTCAGCAGTTATCTCAAGTTAAAAAATGAGCATTATTAAAAATTATTGATAAAATAGAGGAAAATATTCTCATATTCCATCGTAATTAATTTTAGAATAGAACTGAAGGCGAACATTTGTAAAAAATATTTGAAGTTAAAATTGTTTATTTAGCAATAATTATTTAGAGTTTCATGTTTTTTCCTGCTGGAATAATTTTCTTCATAATAAAAATATACCAACAAAGCTTGTAGAGAATAAAGAATGAATGAGCTCTGCAACGTCGAACATTTTCGTCGAAAAATAAAATGATTATTTTTTTTCGTAAATCCCCCAAGGCTAACAATCTCATTTAAAAGCGAAATGCACCATAAAAAGTTTCACCCTTCTTTTCTAAAACCACATTTTTTCCACCCTTAAGGGTTGATTAGAAAGTCGAACATTTTCCGGTAAAAAATTGTATTTATCAAGAACAAAACATGAAAAAGTTTCAACTCTTCGAATTTTTAAATCGTTATTTCTTCGTTATTTTTAAATATCGGCTTTTCGATACCAAAAAATCGTAAAAACAGTGAATTAAAAAATGATAGCTGTCTAAAGAAGGTGGTTCAAAAATTCGACTTTTCATTTTTGGTAATAGATCCCACAATTTGTTCGTTTTTCAGAATAAGAGATTCCCTATTTTTTCCAATCGCCTCATGCGCCGGGGCTTTTGGAATTAACATGTAATTTTCAATAGGAAAAAGTTCGGTTTTCGGAAAAATGAAAAAAAGAAGTACTTATTATTAACATGTTGTAAATTAAATCTTGCTTGTTTCAAGAAATGTTCAATGAATAATTTCCGCTCACAACATTCAATTTTGACTTCCATAACCCTCATTTTTTGTGCCCGGAAGATGCCCCCAAAAATGCAAAATATCAGTTTCATGTAAAATTCATGCTAAAGACGGTATTTTTTGTTTATTTTGGGATTAATTATTTATATTCGATGAATCACAAGTTTCCAAGTAATTTTCAACTACTTTGATATTGTTTAAACAATTATTATTTGTTGAAAAAGAATGTTTTCTCCCGTAAATCGTGAGAAATTATTATTTTTCGTCCGGTGAGTAGTATCTCTTCAAGATTTGCAGATAAAAAATTGTTTCAACAAAAGAAAATTGTTCGAATAATTATCAAATATCTAAAAAAAGAAGTATTATTCTTGAAATTCATCAACAGTAACAGTAACGCCCTGTTAATTTTTAAAAGCTCGAAGCCACGGGTTAATTTTGACCAATATAAAAAAAATGGAATTTCTTTTTCTGGAAAACGAAAAAATCGTTAGGATTCATCGCCAAAAAACGAAAGTCGAACAGGTATAAATTTGGACTACTCTAATGTTCACTTATTACCTAAGGTTTAAAAATCAGCATTGTTAAAAATGATTTGTAAGATTGCGGAAAATATTCCCATTGTGGATTGTATTTAATTTTGGAACAGGACTGAAAGCAATATTGATAAACAAATATTGCAGGTTGAAATTGTTTATTTAACAATAGTTGTTCCAAGTTTTATGTTTTGGTTTTCTCTTCAGGTAAAAGTTGCAATTTTGATTTTAATCCCATGTTGTTGGCTCATCTTATTAAATGAAAGATTCTCTACAAATCTCTTTGGTAAGTTTTTTATTGAAGGAACCAAATTTTTGAAAATTATTATTGATAAAAATTGCAAACTCATATTTCTTCAATCAAATTTTAAAAATAAAAACATAACAAAGAGATTTATAGAAAATCTTTCAAGGAATAAAATTAGCCCTACAACACGAGGATTGAATGAGAATTGCTATTTTCACCTCAAGAAAAAGCAAAAACATGGAACTTCTAATAAATATTGTTAATTTAATAATTTTTAATTAAAAATTATTTCTCTCTCAATTTCTTTCGATTTTATAAATCACTTTTAAAAATGCTCATTTTTGAACATGTGGCAACTAGTGAACATCCTTAAAAATAACCTTAATGAACAGGATGAACAATTTTTAATTCATTTTTCAGTCTGGCTGAAAATGTTTTTTTGATGAAAATTCATTTTTCAAACGGAAATGTCAAATATTCGAGTTATAGATTTATCATTTAGGTTGAAAATGTATCTGGCTAGCTGAAAATTGTTTTTCTTATTTTGGTTTAAAATTAAGTTTTATATCTGAAAATGTAAATTTTCCCATTTTTGTAGAAGACTGATCTCTTGTAGTTGAAAACTAGATTCGCCTTTCTTCTGAAAATTGATCATTTTCGTTGCTAATTCATCCCTTGTGTTTGTTGAAATTCAACTTTTTCAACTGAAGATTCAACTTTTTAGTTGAAAATTCATGTTTTTGTTTGGAAATTCATATTTTTTTTTTAGTAGAAGATAATTATTTTTGGTCGAAAATTCGTCATTTTGGTTTTGAAATTCGTCCTTATTGGTACGAAATTAATTAAATTTTGGTTGAAAAATCGTTCATTTAAATTCACCTTTGTATGTTAAAAATTCAATTATTTGGTTCAAAATTCAAATGATTTGTTGAAAATTAGTTTTTTTTTATTGTTGTTAAAATATCAACAATTGCACTTTCCGTTGAGAATTCATATTTTTTTATTGAAAATTCTACTAATTGGTAGAAATTCGAACTACGTCTTGAAAATTAATTTTTTAAATTCACCTTTTTGTTTTGGAAAATTGATAATTTTAGTTGCTAATTCATCTCTTCTGTTTGTTGAAATTCACATTTTTCAACTAAAGATTATTTTTTATAGTTAAAAATGCATGTATTCGTTTGGAAATTTGTATTTTTCAGTAGGAAATAATTATTTTTGTTTAAAAATTCGTCTTTTTGGTTTGAAAATTCGTCTTTTTGGTACAAAATTAATTTATTTTTGGTAGCAAAATTGTTTTTTTCTTAAATTCATCTTTGTACTTCAAAAATTCAATTATTAGGTTCAAAATTTTAATCTCTTATTGAAAATTCGTTTTTTTGTTGTTGTTGAAATATCAACAATTGCACTTTTTGTTCAGAATTCATCTTTTTTTTATTGAAAATTCTACTAATCGGCAGAAATTCGAACTGCGTTCCTAAAAATTTATTTTTTTGTTGGAGACTTATCGTTTCGGTTAAAAATTAATTAATTTTGGTGGAAAATTAATTTCTTTACTGAAAATTCAACTATTCAATTGTTGATCGAAACATTTATCTTTATTAGTTTGAAAATTGAACCATTTGGTTGAAAATATTTTCGGTTTGAGAATTTATTTTTTCATATTTATTGAAATTTATTAAAACTGTTTCATATTCATTCATTGAAATGTATTATTTATAATTTATTTGGTTGAAAATGTAACTGTTTTTGGTTGAAGCTTAATATTTTAGGAATAAAATTTTGACTATTTGATTGAAAAGTCACCTTTTGGGTCGAAAATTCATCTGTTTTGTTGAAAATTCGTCTACTCGAAAACAAAATTCATTCTTTTGGATTAAAAATCTATCTTTTTCTGTCGAAGATTCAACTGTCTTCTAAAAATTTAAATTATTTGGTTGAAAATGCTACTGTACTCTAAAGAAAAAAATTTAATTTGAATCCAAAGGATCAATTTTCTCAACTAACTCAATTTTCAAATTTTGAAACGGAAATGGTTCAACTTCAAACAAAAACAGTGTTATTTTCAATTAAATAATTGAATTTTTTAAAAGACAGTAAAATTTTCGATATAAAAAGATTAATTTTTTATCCAAAAAGGATGAATTTTCTTTTGAAATTGACGAATTTTCAAAAGAACAGTTAACTTTTCAACCAAGAAGATAACTATTCAACAAACTATATAAATTTTTAACAAACTATGTACATACAAGTAAGTTTTCAACAAAATAGTTGAATTTTCAACCAAATATTGGAATTTTCAACATATTGAAAATTGTGGGCGGGTTGAAAATTGAACTATTTTGTTGCAAAGTCAATTATTTTGTTTAAAAATGGACCATTTGGTTGAATTTGTTTTTAAAAATTCAACTCTTCTGTTAAAAAATTGACCTTTTGAATCTAAAATTCAGCTTTGAATAATAATGGTCAGGAAGATGAAAAATTTGTCAGGAAAAATCAGCGAAAAGTCGAGGAATTTTGAAAATGAAGTTTTACGGCAACCTTGCTTTGGCGTTTTAATGAACTAAAAAAAATCGTGTTTTTGATTTCGTCTGAAAAGAGTGACACCTTCTCTATATATTTTTGATGAAAAAATTATTTTGAAAAATAGAACATCACTGAAAATATGTAAAAGAATGAGAATAATATTTAGCGATTGAAATCAAGAAAAATGGTATTTCATGACGATTTTTTTTTTTAGAATATGCAAGATAAACGATAATTCATATTCAGGAACATGAATTCTAGAAGAAGGATTGTCGAGGGTTGAATAAAGCAAGCTTTGCATTTTCATGAGTGGATCTTGTTCCCCTGAATCTCCTTTTTTTATTTCAGGGCCTATAATAGGAGGAGAATTGGTTCGATCAATTGGATTTCAGTGGGTCATGCGAATCGTAGGACTCGCAAATTTAGCTTATTGTCCACTTCTGATATATGTTGCTGTGGAACAAAAAAAGCCACTATCTCAAGAAGAGAAAAAGGATTACAATTCTATCCAGATGCCAGTTTCGAAGTACGAGCGTTTCTACGACTCCGACGACGGCCTCTGAATTTCTAAACATCTCAACAATCCCTCTTTATACTACTTTCTATCAATTTATTTTTACTTGAGCCGCTTTCGATAAGGTCCACTTTTAAAATTATCTATCTTCGTGTTTGTATCGACTAAAAAATACTTCTGCAAAATAAGTTTTTCGTTAATATATTATATTTAATATTTATTATATCAGACTTTACATTCTGTCCCATATTCCCCTCATTCCCCTCATTTCCCGTTTTTTGAAGAACTTTTTTGAACC
Source organism: Andricus quercusramuli (assembly GCA_932178445.1). NCBI lineage: Eukaryota > Metazoa > Arthropoda > Insecta > Hymenoptera > Cynipidae > Andricus > Andricus quercusramuli. The sequence goes on from CAKNXH010001092.1 coordinate 162,563, forward strand.
TATTTATTCTTCATTCTTCTCAGTTGAAAAGTCTACTATTATTTTGTGGTACCCTGGCGAAAATATCGGATAGGAATCCCTTCCAAACTAAACCGAAGTCATCCGAATTATTCCGGAATCTTCATCTAAACCAATCCGAGTTAATTCGAACCAATCCGAAAAAATGTCTACATTTCGTTCGATCCAAATCGGTCAAAAATTAATCCGACTCAATCCGTTTCAATCCGAATAAATCGGATCCAAATTTTCAACGAATTCATTCGGGTTCATTCGGATTGAAAATTCAGTGTATATCAATCGGAGCCCGGATTGATTCGGATTTATTTGAATTAAAACCTTGGTTCAGATTGTTTCGCTTTTGAGTTCGGATTAAACCGGATTGAGTCGGATTAATTTTCAAACTATTTAGGTCAAACGAAATGTAGAACTTTTTTCGGATTGGTTCGAATTGACTGGGATTGGTGCGGATACGGTGGCGGTGTGGGACAGTCCATCACAAAAAAGCCCGCGTTTATTGATTTCCATATTAGTTTCTTTCAAATAAAATGAGTTTCTTTGTTTGGATAAATAGTGATGTGATGAAAATAACCTTAGGTACGTAGCATTCTTTGTATTGTGTTCGTAGAAACATAATAGACGTTTTCAAAATAAAAAAAAACTTTTTTTTTAGATTAAGGCCATGTGATGAGTGTGTCACGTGACCAGATTCCTACCTTACCCGCACTTTCTTTATTTGTTAACTTATTTGCACACGAATAGCCACATCAAGTTGAAAATGTGGGATCATAAATAACAAGCACTAAGAAAGGCCACTCTGGTCCTAAATTGTAATAATCATGAAAAAAGCAAAAAAAATTTTTTACAAAAAAAACTTTTTTCATGATTGAAGACCAGAGCCGCCTTTCTTAGTGCTTCTTATTCATTATCCTGAATTTTCAACTCGATGTGGCTATTTGTGTTGAAATAAGTTGAAAATTAAAAAAATTGTCGGTAAGGTAGGAATCCTGTCACGTGACCCACTTGTCACATGGCCTTAAGTGCTATATATGAATAAATAAAACAATATTTTGATGTAACACTGAATGCTTTTTGAATATTTTTTTTAGTCACACATACATTTAAATTACTTAAAGAAAAGAAGTATTATCAGTTTGTTTTTAAACTTATATGCATATACATTTTATCAGAGTCTGGAGAAAATTAGAAAAGATTTTTTAATATTTCAGATGTACCAAAAAAGAATTCAGAGGATTAACAAAATTTTTTTAAAAGGATTCTACAGTATAGCAGGAAAAATTCGAGTCTTGTCAAAAGATATTTAAAATAAACGATATTTTCAATCTATTCAAAACCTCTTGAATTCCTAAAAATATTTTTAGCTGACTCGAATTTCTCTTAAAATTTTGAAAAAATCATTAAAAATTTAAGAAAATGGCCTTAGAATCTTCAAAATTTTCCTAGGAATTTCAAGAAAATTTGTTTATTCACTTGAAACTTTTGAAAATTATGTTAAAGCTTCTAAAGTTTTGGTTTAATTTTTTTTTTCAAATCTGTCTCCATAAAATCTTTTGCAGTACAAAATTATTTGTTAATCTCTTCGAATCTTCTAAACATTTCTTGAATTTTCAGGAAATTCAGGAAAAAGAAAAAAAAAAAGAAAAAAAGAAAAAAAAAGAAAACAAAAGAAAAAAAAAGAAAAAAAAAGAAAAAAAAAAAGAAAGAAAAAAGAGAAAATCAGGAAAAAAGTTTCAGGATATCTTTTGCAATTTTCTCTAAAAGTTCATTTTCTAAACTAAAAAATTATAAAAAATTTCCCCATATATCTTAAGAAAATTCTATTTTAATCTTTCAAAAATTGTGAAACCCTCCAATATTTTTAAGTTATACCAATTTTTCGTGAAATATTTTTAAATATTCTGTAAAAATTAGTTTCCCAACATGAAAAATCATTTCAATTTTTCCTAGGAACCTGAAGATTTTTTTGCATTTTTTTTAAACCTAACAATATTCATGAAATGCCTTACAAGTTTTTATTATTTTTGAATCATTTCAAAACTTCTACAATCTTAAAATCTCTCAAGTTTCTTCTAAAATTGTTCAATCTAGCAAAATTTTACCTTAAAATCTTTTACACTTCTTTTCAAAATTTTAGAAAACAATTAAAAATTGTTCTTAATCTTCTTCTAATTTGCTCTTAGTGTTCACAAAAAAAATCATTCGAAATTTTACCGAGAATCTTAAGAATATTTGTTTCATTCACTTGACGCCCTGCAAAATTGAGTTCACCTGAAATTTTCTTAAATCCTGAAAAATTAAAACAATTTTCTTAAAGTCTTCCATATTTTTTCCCACACATTTTGAAATCTTCAAAACTGAAAATCATTCTTTTAAAATCAAACTTATTGTAATGAAGTTATTCCCATTCCGTGTTACAATTTTCCATTTCAAAAACACTTGAGGCAATTCTCCATATTTATTCGGATGGTCCTACCCTGCTGGAAATACACGGATTCAAACAGATAAAAATTAGTGGATTCAAATGGATAGACATTTTTTATGCGTTTGAATGAGCAATTTGCATCCTTTTCAATCATGTTCAATTCTTTGTTAGATTTAAAAATCTTCATCCGTTTAAATAATTTCCTTTACGCGAAGTGGAATTTAATCCACCCCTATCCGCTCTAGTTCGAACTTTTTTATCCTTATATATCAGTGCGATGGTATCCTATTCATCCGTTTTAATCTGTCTTCAAGGAAAAATATTATATCCTTTTGTATCTTCTTCAATCTATCTTCAACTAAAAATAATCTATCCATATCTATTCGCTTAAATCAGTCTCCAAGTGAAAATATGCTATCCATATCTAACCGTTTCAATCAGTCTTCAACTAGAAATGCTCTATCCGCGTCTATCCTGCTGAATCTGAATTGAACTAATAATATTCTATCCTCGCGTATCAGTTTGAATACAAAAAATTCTATCCGTATCTATCTGCGGTGAAAACTATAATGCTAATTCGTATTTGATAGAAAATCACTAACTATAACGGATAGTGCATCAGATTTTTGAAGAAAGGTCTGAAAAAGGATAAGTAATGATTGGCACGGATTAATATTCTATCCGTGTTACATAATGATAGAAAATAAAGCACTTCGCGGATAGACAAAGATAGGATAACGGATAGAAAAATTATGGATTAGAACGAATAGACAATTCTTTCTGTGGAGGAAAGATTCATGGAGATAAATATTGACTAGCATGGATAAGTATTCTATGCGTGATAGTTAACAAGGAATGTCAAAGTAGGTCGTGGATAGAAAAGGATAGGATGACAGAAAATCATGGATTCGATCGGATAGGAAATATATTTGGCGGGAAACGAAATAAAGAGGATGAGTAATGATTGACACGGACTGAGATTCTATCCTTGTTGCATGACGAGAAAAATCAAGTAGGTCGCGGATAGACAAGGATAGGCTGACGGCAGAACATCATCGGTTAGAACGGACAGCCAATTCTTTCTATGGAGAAAAGATTGATGAGGATAAGCATTGACTGGCATGGATAAGTATCGTATTCGTGCTTGATAACAAGGAAAGTCTAAGTAGGTCGCGGATAGAAAAGGATAGGTTGCCGGATGGAAAATTATGGATTAAAACGCATGGGAAGTATAAATATATTGCGTATTCGTTTCATTCGATAATTTTTTTCATTCATATTGTGGAGACCCGATTAAAGAGAATAAGTAATGATTGCCACGGATTAAGATTCTATCCATCTGACATAACGAGAAAAATTAAAGTGGGTCGCGGATAGAGTGACGGATAGAAACTTATTTACTAGAATGGATAGTCAATTCTTTCTGTGAAGAAAGTATTGAAGTTGATAAGTAATGATTGGAGCGGATAGAGAAGGATAGGGTGACGGATAGGAAATTATGGATTGGAAAGGATAAGCAATATGTTTTATGGAGAAAAGATTGAAGAGGATAGGTAACGATTGAGACGGATGTGCATCCTATCCGTGATAGATATTTAGAAATGTCAAAGTAGATATCGCGTAGACGAGGATAGGGTTGCGGACAGAGATTCATGGATTAGAACGGTAAGAGAATACATTTTTCAGAGAAAGGATTAAAGCGGATAGGTACTGATTAAAACGGATACATTTTTAATCCGTGATAGGTGACGAGATCAGGTCTAACTAGTTAGCGGATAGATAAGGATTGAGTCGCGGTTAAAAAATTAAGGATTGAAACGTATAAGTATTAAAACGAATAGTAATACACAAACACGGATACTGGAGGATTAAAATGCATAGTTACACCGGATAAGATTATTATTCAAACGGATATATGGATATCCAACGGATATAAACGGATTAAAGAGCATAAAAAAGTATTCAAACGGATACTTATGGATAGATGACGGATTGAAACGGATAAGATTTAAATTCGTTTACTTTCAGCAGGGTAACTACATGCTTTGAACAATAACTCTATAAATAGGATTTTAAAGAAGCTTCTCCTTTTTTCTCGTTTCTTTCTACTCAAATTCGAATTGGAATGAGAGAATTCATTTGAAAAATCCAACTATGTTTGGTTTAAAGTTATTTCTTTTTAGTTCAAAACTCTACTATTATATTTTTGGTACAGGATACATCACATTTGGTTAAAAATTTAACTATTTTGAGTATAATAAATGAACAGTTTAGTCGAAAATGAACTTTTTTGTTGAAAATTCAATCGTTATAAAATGGTTTTTTGAAATTTAGTAAAATATGTTTCATATTTTGACAGGGTGGTATGAATAAGAAGTGTCGAAATTTTGAAAAAATGTTTGTCTACTACTTTCCACACTTTTTATTTTTTGTTGAAAATCAACTGTTTTGTAAAAAAGTTAATCATTTTTGGAAAATTCAACGAATTAGTAGAAAATTGAACTGTTTTCTTACAAATTATTATTTTCTGGTTGAAAATTCAACTACATTTCTAAACGTATCAAGAATCCCTATGTATACCGCTTTCTATTTTTTTTTATACCATTAAGCATTAAGCCATTTCCCTTTTGGGGTAGGCGTGACACTGCCCGATTCGGGTAGTGTTTCTAGGTGGATTATTTATTACTAGTACTACTAGTGTGGGCTCAATTTTTGACCGATTCCAATGATATTTTTTTTTTTAAATACTCGTAACGAATTATAATCTCATGTAGGACTGCTACTTTTTTAGTTTTCTGCGAAAAACTAACCTAAAAAAATATGAACTTGCCAAGGTAGCTGAACCACGAAATTTCGAAACTTTTAAAACCATGAAATCGGTAATATCTTTACACACCTCAAACCAACAAACCTCAAACCCACAAAAATTATACCTCAAACCCACAAACCTCAAACCCACGAACCTCAAACCCACAAACCACAAACCTCCAAACCCGTAAACCCAGAAACCTCAAACGCATAAACCTCAAATCCACAAACATAAATCCCCCAAGCACATAAACCTACAATCCTCAAACTCACAAATCCATAAACATAAAATCCCAAACCGACGAACCTTAAACACATAAACCTAAAACGCCAAACCCACAAACCTCAAACACATAAACCTATAAACGCAACTCCACAAGCCCACAAACAGCAAACTCACAAACCTCAAACCCACGAAACTCAAACCCACGAAGCTAAAACCCACGAACCACAAACCCCCAAACCCGTAAACCCACAAACTGCAAACCCACAAACCTCAAACCCACACAAATTATACCTCAAACCCACAAACCTAAGACCCACAAACATCAAACCTCCAAACCCGTAAACCCAGAAACCTCAAACGCACAAACCCCAAATCCACAAACATAAAACCCTCAAGCCCATAAACCTACAATCCTCAAACTCACAAATCCATGAACCTAAAATCCCAAACCCACAAAACTCAAACACAAAAAACCTAGAACCACAACTCCACAAGCCCACAAACAGCAAACTCACAAACCTCCAACCCACAAAACCACAAACCTCAAACCCGTAAACCCACAAACCTCAAACACACGAACCTCGAACCCACAAAAATTATGCCTAAAACCCACAAACCTCAAGTACATAAACCTAAAACCACAAATCTACAAACCTCGAACCCACAAACAGAAAACCCACAAACATCAAACCCCATGTTCATAAGACTCAACATATAAGTACATCATGCAGAATAGTCCACAAACCCACCAACCTTTAGGGTTTAGGGCTTAGGGTTTATGGGTTTAGGGTTCATGGGTTTTAAGTTCAAGGGTGTAGGGATTATGGGTTTAGGGTTCGTGGGTGTAGGGTTTATGGGCTTTGGGTTTAATTTTTGTGGTTTTAATTTTTATCGTTTGAGGGGTTCGAGTTTCGTGGGCTTCAGGTTCGTGGGTTTACGGGTTTGAGGTTCGTGCGTTTGCTATTTGTGGGCTTGTGGAGTTGAGGTTTTAGGTTTATGTCTTTGAGGTTTGTGGGTTTGGGATTTTAGGTTTATGGATTTGTGGGTTTGGGATTTCAGGTTTATGGATTTGTGAGTTTGAGGATTGTAGGTTTATGGGCTTGGGGGATTTATGTTTGTGGATTTGAGGTTTGTGCGTTTGAGGTTTGTGGGTTAACGGGTTTGGAGGTTTGATATTTGTGGGGTTCAGGTTTGTAGGTTTTAGGTTCGTGGGTTTGAGGTTTGTCGGTTTAGGGGTTGAGGTTCGAGGTTAGTGGGTTTGAGGTTTGTGTGTAAAGATATTACCGATTTCATGGTTTTAAAGGTTTCAAAATTTCGTGGATCAGCTACCTTGGCAAGTTCATATTTTTTAGGTTAGTTTTTTGCAGAAAACTAAAAAAGTAGCAGTCCTACGTGAAATTATAATTCATTACGAGTATTTTGAAAAAAAATTTATAAGAATCGGTCAAAAATTGAGGATTCAGCAGAATTTTTGAAAAAATTGTAAAAAAAACTCACTGTGCAACGGGCCAACAGCACGCAGTATTCTCGAACGTTCATCCATCCAAGTACTAACCGCGCCTACTACTGCTTAACGTCAGTGATCTTACGAGAACTGATGTTTTCAGCGTGGTATCGCCGTTATTAATTTATTTATACTTGACTTTCAGCAAAATAATAATTACTTTTTGTCAAAAATTCAACTATTTGGTTGAAAATAAACTTTTTTGTTAAAAATTTATATTTCTGAATTGAAAATTCATCTTTTTCTGAGAAATTTGTCTCTAATCCTAATTTTAATCTTTAATCTAATTTTGTTTTGTTTGAAAGTTAATTCCTTTCCAATTTAAAAGTCTTATACCATTATATTTATACCATTATACCATTATATTTTCTTAAGAATTCCTTTTTTCATTAAAATTCATTTGTTTGGTTGAAAATTTAACTATTTAAAAAAAAAATTATTTCTTTTGGTAGAAATCTCATCTCCTAAGGTACGAAAAAGAAACATTGTTGAGAATTCATCTTTTTTAGTAATAAATTAATTTTCTTGGTTCACAATTATTCTTTTGGATTGAAATTTCAACTCTTTTATTGAAAATTCGTTTTTTTGTTGTTTGAGAATTAATGTTTTCAACTGAAAATTTAACTATTCCATCTTTGAGTCAAAATTTATATTTTTGGTTGAAAATACAATTATTTGGTTAGAAAATTCATGCATTAATTTCAATTTGCTGTTTTTTTTTGGATAAGGTTAATCTCCTTGGTTGGAAATTCATCTTTTTGGATGAAAAATTCAACTCTAGCAGAAAACTCTTTTTTTTTTGTTTTGCAAATTCCACAATGCAGTTGAATTTTTTTCTATTTTGACTGAAGAATCTTTCTTGATAAAAAATTTGTCTTTTTGGTTTGATAATCATCTTCTCAAGTTAATAATTAAGATATTTGTTTTTAAATTCAACATTTTTGTTAAAATTTTGGCTTTAAAGTCTAACTATTTTTTTAAACAAGTCATCTTTATTGGTTGCATTTCTTTGTAGAAGGTTCGTATCTTTGGTTGTCCGTTCAACTGTTTGTTTGAAAATTAACTTTTTCAATGAAAATTTATAATTTCGGGTTTGTGAATTCAACTGTTTTCTAGCAAAATCACCTTTTTGATTCGAAAATTAAACAATTTCGTTGAAATTTTTTTGTCTTGCTCAACAGAAAAATCTTTTTTAGTTACAAATTTTTCTTTTTGGTTAATCTCTTTGGTTAATAATGCAATCGTTTTCTGAAAATTTATGTGTTTTGGTTGAAAATTCAACTCAACTATTTTGTTCACAATTCGTTTTTTTTTTGTTTCAATTCCCCTGTGTTTTATTTAAAATTGGAATATTTTTGGAAGAACTATCAGTTATTACATTTATTTTTGAAAATTGAAATTTATTTATTTTATTTTTTTGTTGAAAATTCATCATTTTAGTTGAAAAGTCATAATATTTGGATAAAAAACGAACTATTTTTTTTTTGAAATTCCTTTTTTTTGGTAAAAAATTAATTTTCAACTGAAAATTCAAATGTTCCATTTTTAATTGAAAATTGATCTCTTATTGAAAATTCAACAATTCGATTAAAAATGCAGTATTTATTGAAAATTTGGATTTTTGCAAAAAAAAAAAATAATATATAATAACTTTGTTAGTAAATTCAATTGTTTGATTGAAAATGAACTTTTTTGTTGGAAGTTCATATTTTCGTGTTGAAAATTCAACTCTTTTGTTAAAAATTCGTCGTTTTGGTTTGAAAATTCATATTATAGGTAGGAAATTCAGTCATTTCGTTGAAAATTTAACTTTTTTGTTGAAAATTCGTTTTTATTGCTTGAAGCTTCAACTATTTGGTCGTGAATGCAACTTTTTTGTTGACAAATTATTATTTTGATGATAAAACAATACATTTCCACTTGCAATATTATGAATATTGTACCTGAATTAATTTCATTTAAAATAATTTATTCAGCAATTTTATTGAAAAATCACTTCATTTATCCTTTTTTGAGAGCAATTTGGCTTGACTTGCTATCTCAGGAAATGCAGATAATTTATCAGGATTTAGGAAACTATTTATGGTTTATGTGAAGATTTATGGTTGTCGGAAACTGACTGAGAAGTGGTCTTTTAAACTGGCAGAGTATCGATCCAGTCGAGATTTAGGATAGATAAGAGGTGCATTGTCAGAAAATAATTTGCATAGTCGATTGCCGGTAAAACGTCAACTGCAGACGAAAATTTGAATATAAATTTTCATATTTCCACCTCACAGCCGAATGGACACAATCTCCTAAAATCATGAAATAAATTCACAACGGAATTAAATTTTACAATAATAATAATAATTTCCTGGCTCATCGTTTTTGCTCTATTCCTCTGCTTTTCTTCTTTTTTGTCAAATTCTTTTTTTTTTCCCTGCTAAAAATGGACTTTTTCAAGAAATAATGGAATTTTTCACAAAGCAGATTAATCGTTACCAGATAATTGATTTGCTAACCGAAAACATGAATTTTTAATCAAGTAGATGAATTTTCAAATAAAAAAGATAGCTTTTAAGCCAATTAGTTAAATGTTCACAACTAAAAATTATATAGTAAAATTCCTAACTAAAAGAGTTATTATCTTTTTTTTATAAATAAAAAGAGGAATTTTCAACATAACAGTTTAATTTTCAACTCAAGAGATTAATTTTCAATTCCATGTAGGTAACATACTGAATTTGATATGTTCGAGACTTAAAGCCGAAATGTATAAAATTTTCAACAGAAAGATGAATTTTGAAGGAAGAATGCTAATTTTCTGAACAAGAAACGAAATTTCAATAAAACACAGTAAGACTAATTATTGTAAGAAAGACAAATTTTCACTGAAAATGGAACAGTTACATTTTCAGTCAAAAAATTATTGTAGGTATAACCAGAAAACAAATTTTCGACGAAATAGATTTTCACCCAAACTATTTTCAACTAAAATGAAGAATCTTCAACCAGAAAATTATTTTTGACAAAGCAGTTCAATTTTCAACTAAGTCGTTAAATTTTAAAATAAATATCTACAATTTCAACTAAAAATCGAATAGTTAAATTTTCAGTTAAAATAGTTCAATTTTCGTCCAAAAAATGATTTTTCAACAAAATGATTGAATTTCCTACAAAATAGATCGATTTTTCAAGAAACAGTTAAATTATTAAGGAAACAATTTATTTTTCTAAAAAAAATACGAATTTGCAACAAATATACGAATTTTCAGCTACAAAAGATGAATTTTTAATAGCAAATGGATTTCTTAAATTTTTAGTCAACAAAGTTAATTTAAGAAAAATCAAATTTCCAACAAAATAGTTGAAAACTGTTTGGATTGCCGATTTAAATTATTTCGAATTATGTGGATTAATCTGGATTACAAGTTGATTACTTGATATACCTAAATTATTTCAAATTATCTGGATTAAAAGTGAATTACTATGGAATGTAATTGGATTAACCGGATTACCTGGATAAATTAAAATTTTCCTGGATTACAAGTGGATTACACTTAATTATCAGTTTTTTGAATCAAAATTATCGCCAACGGCGGTACCACGCTGAAAACACCAGTTATCGTAAGATCAATGAAGTTAAGCAGTGTTTGGCGCGGTTAGTACTTGGATGGGTGACCGTTCGGGGATACTGCGTGCTGTTGGCCCGTCGAGGGTGTGGTGAGCTCACACTAGTAGTACTAGTAGTAAATAATCCACCTAGGAACACTACCCGAATCGGGTAGTGTCACGCCTACCCCGAAACGGAAGTGGCTTAATAGTATATATATCAGTGATTACAACTGGATTAATCTAGATCATAAGTAGATTACTTTGGATGACTTCGGATTAGAATTGTATTACTACGACGCTTTCCGGAAATGTTTTTGAAAAAAGTTCGAAAAATCGTGTTTGCTTAGACACGTACCATTGCATTTTCGAGCGAAATGCTTAATCTATACTGTCGTGATTTGGAAAAACACCGTTAACTGCAAAAAAATCGAAAAATGAGTTTTTTTATCGTTGGAATCGTGAAAAAAAGATACAACTGACTATTGAAATAATTTTGTAAAATTGTTAATAACTTTAAAAATAATAATTGCATAATTTTTAGAAAACACTGTTAACTGCAAAGATTGGCGTGTTGTAATTTGAGAGAAAGCCGTAACTGACCGTTAACTGCAGGCGTAAATCAGAGACGACTTAATGTGTGACGTCAAAATTCGAGAAAACGCCGTAACGAACAGTTACGGACTTTACCAAAATTATTGAACGGCGATTTCGAGCCTTCGTCATTTCGGAGAAGTCCGTAAGTGCTTACGGCGTTCTCCGGAATTATCGAACTCCGAGAAAAAAGGTTTGTGATTCGAGAAACGCCGTAACTGCACATATTATTAATTGCAAAATTATTATTGAAAATCTCTATTTGTTATAATTATTAACAGTCATAAATTAACAAGAAGTTATATTGTTAAAAATGTAATAAGTAAAAATAATTTTTGTAAATCATTTCGAATGTTTAAAGTGGAAAAAGTGACTCGGAAATTTCCCAAGAAAATTGATGAAATTGTTTTTGAAAATTTGCAAGATCTGAGAATTGTAATATTTATTATTTAAATTGTTTGCCGGGTATTTTATAATATTTAAATTTCTATGATTAAAATGTGAAATTTGATTATATGATTATAATCCAAGTATGTTAAAAATCACATCATTTTCAGTCAATAATTTTGTGCTTGGATACATTCGGAATTTATGTACATTTATTAAATAAACATGCATTATTTCCGCTAGAATTTCGTATTATTTATTATTAATGAAATTTAATAAAACTTATAACATTCTTATGTATATATATATATATATATATTCATATA
>CAKNXH010001092.1:179441-225893 GCA_932178445.1 Andricus quercusramuli
ATAAATCGTTTCATTAACAAAATTATGAACTGTACAATTGAACACTTTTTGTGACTTCACGATAACACAATGCGAACCTCAAATAGCGTGGCATTAAGTGGCACGCAACGTCATATTAGGAAATGACTTCAGATTGGTTGAAATCGTTGAAGATCACTAATTCGTTAGTGATCGCCCTAGGTTACTAATGAATTAATGAAGCAAAGCTACTAAATAATAGTGAAACATGTTTACTAATTGAGATTAGTAAAACTTTTACTAATTTATTAGTAAAATGTTTACTATTTTGAAAGTAAAACATCAAAATATTACTATTTGGTTAGTGAACCTTACATTTACTAATTCAACTAGTGAAATTTTCACTAATTCATATTTAGAGAGCGTTTTTTTTCGAAAAAAGAGGCTGAATATCAAATTCCGTAGTTTGCATCCGTATTCGGAACCTGTTCGTGTTTGGATTTTTCAAAATACTTTTTTATGGGTAAAGATACGTTAGATAACATAAAGAGCTTTCCGAATGGAAATGGTTAAATTTTTACGACCTATAAAAGCTAAAACATTTTTATTTCTTTATTTCACGTAGAATTGGGTCCCCAATCATTCATTCAATTACAGCTTTCATAGAATATGAACGAAACGAGCTATTAAAAAAAAACTTTTTTGTCTGAAAAATAGAAAAAATAGTTTCTTGTTTTAAGTCATAACTCTTGACCCATGAAGGATAGATGATTTTTTTCCTTCAGATTTATGCATAATTTGCTGCACCGCATTGTTTTTGCGTCATCATCGCTATACCCTAAAGTGAAGATTTTTTGAAAAACTGAACACGACTAACTCGCCCGGAAAAATAGGTCAAATGTGGTCAACTTTGTGAAAACTTTGTTAAATCATTTAGAACTAAGTCTGCTCTAGAGAAAATTTATATCAACATTTTATTAACATTTTTTTTTTGTAAAATTAACAGGTCCCAAAGTACAGATACAAGCTTTAGAATTTGATTTTTTGGACTGTTTTGAAAAACAGTGTGTGGTAGTGAAGCCACACGGCAGAAATAAAACTTTGATGAATTTACACTAAAACTTTCGTATCACATTGCAATATATTGCATTATATCTTATTAAAGAGCAGAAGGAAAGTAAAAGTAGAGAGTTTGTCAGCATGAGAAACAGCGAAGGTGAAATGCTATATGATACAGACGGGATAGTAGACGCTTTGAAAGACTCTTTTGAAGACTTATTGGGTGGCGAAGATATAGTGCAACAGAATTTCGACATAGAACATAATGCATTAGAAAACCCAATTGAAAAAGTATGTGTAACTGAAATTAAAGATATAATTAAGAACTTAAAAAACGATACAGCTGCTGGTGTAGACGGTTCTTAAAGCGTACGGAGTCAATGAATGGCTCCTACAAGCAATACAAAAAATATATACAGGTAGCAAAGCGAGTGTAAGGGTAAATGGGAAAATGAATGACTGGTTCGATATTATGCAAGGCGTGAAACAAGGATGCGTTATGTCCTCATGGCTATTTATCATATTTATAGATAAGTTTCTAAGGATGGCCCTCTTCGACGAAGAAGCTGTAGATCTCGAAACAGTGAAAGTACGTGGGTTAGCTTTCGCAGATGACAAGATTGTTATGGCAGAATCAATCAAAGACTTGCAAACAATGTTGAATAAACTTAATACAAGCATGAAGAACATGGGCCTCAATATTAACGCAAATAAAACAAAAATCATGGCGTTTGAAGGAAAAAGTGAGAAAACAATGTGCAACATTGTCCTGATTGCTGATTTCTTGGAATCCCTCAAAATGCCCCAAAATGTCCAAATATCATAAATATACTTTGAAATTCCTTCGAATTAATAAATTTAATTGAACCAAGATTCTTTGCCATATTCAAAGATGAAATGTGTCCCAAAAATTATTTGAATTGTAAAAAAATAAATCTTATAAAATTCTCTTAAATTTTGAAAACATGTTCACACATTTGAAATTGGAATATGAGATTGATGATTTTCTAGAATCCCTCAAAATGCCCCAAAATGTCAAAATTTCATAAAAATATTCGGAAATTCCTTCACAATAATAAAAATTCAATTGAACCAAGATTCTTTGCAATATTCAAAGATGAAATGTGTTCCAAAAATTATTTGAAATGTAAAAAAATAAATCTTATAAAATTCTCTTGAATTTTCGAAATATTTTCGCACATTTGAAATTGAAATCTGAGATTGCTGATTTCTTGGAATCCCTCAAAATGCCCAAAAGGACCAGATTTCTTGAAAATACTTTGAAATTCCTTCGAATCAATAAATTTAATTGATTAAAGAATCCTTGCAATATTCAAAGATGAAAATTATACCAAAAATCATTTGAAATGTTAAAAAATGAATCTTATAAAATTCTCTCATACTTTGGAAATATTTTTACACATTTAAAATTGAAATCTGAGATTGCTGATTTCTTGGAATCCCTCAAAATGCCCAAAATGTCCAAATTTCATAGAAATACTTTGAAATCTCTTCAAATTAATAAGTTCAATTCAACAAAGATTCCTTGCAATATTCAAAGATGAAAATTATCTCTAAAATCATTTGAAATGTGAAAAAATAAATCTTACGGAATTCCCTTAAATTATGGAAATATTTCACACATTGGAAATTGAAATCTGAAATGGCTGATTTTTTCGCAATCCCTCAAAATGTCCGAAAATGTCAAAATTTCATCAAAACACTTTGAAACTTCATCAAATTAATAAATTCAATTGAATAAAGGTTCCTTACAATTTTCAAAGATAATATATAAAAATGTATTATACTGTATCATAATATTGGCAAATTGATAAATTGGTGAATTACACTCGTAGTATTGCATCATAATCCAAAAAGAGGGTAAAAAGGGGGAAGAGAACCTACTTGGCTGTACGTGCAGTCATCCGCTCGTGCGTTTGTTTTCAATTCACTCCTATTCCAATGAAATTCACTAACGTCCCAAAACAAGTTTCACTTCGAAAACTGGTTTCTTTGAAGAGTCATAACTCAGCACCTACATCAGATATCAGTTTTTTCTCTGACTTAAATTGCTCAAAATTTTGTCTAATTTGATTTTGTGTTTGGACATTTCGTTCAAAAATACAATGGGATAGATCAATCTACGCAAACATGACTTTTGCAACTTTTTTTGGACAAATTTCCGGGTACGTCATAGTATTTCCTAACAAATTTGGAATTTTATCAGGACCCCTCAATAAACCGCTCTAGCAAAAAACGTGCCTTACCTACTTAATGCCGTGCAGAAAACTTTTTTCGTACGAGATGCCTGGACTACTCGCCTAAAATAGAATTACTAAACCTTTGTGATCCCTTGTATCAAGGTTTTTTCTTTCGGGGAAAGATGAGGGTGAAGGAAGGATAAGATTACAATGAACGAACAAGAAACTTGGATGCTTGACATGGGTTCAAGATGTACCTACTTGAAAGAACGATCGATTATCTCCGTGGTAATTAAATCGTCAAAGGCTTAACGGCATTTAGGTCGGCAAGTTTCCGAACACCTATCAACTGATCAATTACTTCTCATCAGCTCATTCATCTCAGACCTGTCAGAATGTATAAAGTACAAATTAGAACATTTTCTTAACCTCATTAGAAAAATTATGAAATATCGAATTTTACATATTTTTACATTGTCTCTAAAACTGAACAAGTGATATTCTTACTGATTGTATCAGTATTTTGAATTATCATTGGTAAACCAGTGATTTTCGAATTTGGCAGAGTGAACCATTGAGTGAATCAACTATGACAGCGTTACTGAATATACCAGTGACGCTAAATGATAGATTGAACCAGTGATATTGCGCTCCACGCGGCCAAGACATGAACCTCCGGGCATACGGTACGCGCGTCTCGCCGTTTGGGCCTTTGCATTTCTCGAAAACTATATTATTCTAGAAATATCTGGGGCCTGACTGCAATAAGCAGGGGATATAATATTATCTTTTGTTTGAAGGTGGGGAAGCTCCTGGTCACTTGGGTTTGACTTTAGGTGACGCGACACGTTGACGTAATGACGGGCCTTTCCAAAGTTAGGCGCAATATATTGCATCCTATTATATTGCAGCCTGGCTCTCATTTTTTTCTCTGAGAGTGAAGTGCGCTCTTTAAAAGATAATTTTGTAAAGGTTATCACAAAAATGATGAATGATAAGTGTCATTCCTGAACAGGTGACCGACAACAACGCGTACGACTAGGTGTCTACTGGTACTGGAGTAACCAGTGAACCTCACTGATTAAACCAATGGCGGAATTCCACTGAGTGAACCAGTGAAATCTCACTGATTTTCAGTGACATACTTACGGCTGTTTCAACCAGTGACTCCATAAACTACGAAAAAAATTTGAGGGATGGAGGGGGTCGCGCCAAAAACTACTGTTGGTAACAGTCGGACGAGGGTTGTTAGCGGAATTAACGTCACGAACTTATATAAAATTTAGTGCGTTTCCTGATGATAAATTTGAACACAGTTTTCACTTTTTTCCTCTATTCCCCATTTTCACCCTTTTTAAAAAAATTCTTCTTTTTCCCCTATTTTCAAGAAACTTCCCCTTTTTTTCATTTTTTTCCACTTGAACGGAAACTGAATCAAAAGAACCCGATAAGAAAGTTACACCATTTTTCGTTAAAAAGTCTACTATTATCTTTTTGGTTCGGAAATCATCGCGTTTCATTAAAAATTCTAGTATTTGGTTGAAAAATCAATTATTTTGTTGAAAATGCTACTATTTTTTTATAAACTCACCTTCTGGGTCAAAAATTCTTCTTAATTGGTTAAAACCTGAAATACTTTATTAACAGTTCATCTTTTTGGTTAAAAATGTATCTCTTTGGTTAAAGATATAATGATTCCTTTTGTTTGAAAATCATCTTTTTGATTGAATGTTGAACTCTTTTCAATAAAATTCATTTTCTTTCATGAAAATTAATCATTTTAGGTGAAAATGTACTATTTTGTTCAAAGTTCGTTTTTTTTTTGGGTTGAGAATTCATTTCTTGAGCTGAAAATATAGCTATTTCATTTTTAGTTTGAAATTTATATTTCTAATTCAACTATATGGCTAAAAATTGATCTGTTCTATTGACAATAAAAAATTAAATTAAAAATTATCTGTTTTGGTTGAGGATTCAACTATTTTGTTGCGATTTCGTCTTTTTATGTTGAAAATTATACTATTTGCTTTAATGTTAATCATTTTTTTTAAGAATTCCTTTTTCTTGGTTAAAGATTCATCATTTCAGTTGAAAATTCATCTCTTTTATTGACAATTTGACTATTTCGTTGAAATATCGTTTTTTTTTTTTTGGTTAAAAATTAATTTTGTTGATTGAAAATAGAAATACTATATTATTGGTTGAAAATTAATCTTCAGTTTTCTAATTTAATCTGAAAATCTAAAAAATTAAAAACTACATTAATAGAAACCAATAAGAAAATTAAACTATTTTTTGTTGAAAAGCCTACGATTATCTTTTTGGTTCGGAATTCATTGCTTTTGTTTAATAAGAAAATTTCGGAAATTTTGTTTAAATTATGAAGAACAATTAATTTATTGAATATATCCTATTGATATAATTGTAATTCATTTATTTTCAACAAGGCAGTCAGTCCAGTTTTCAACAAACTGGATCAAATATTTTGAAATAATTAAAAATGATTAAATACATTCCAATTTTTTCAAATTTGAATGGATAAATAATAAAAATAATAATATAAAATAATAAATATAAATAATGAATTTCATAATTTAAAAAATTACATCATTGTATATATATTTATCACATTGTTGTATTGATATATTCAATAAAAATGTTATTATTTTATTATTGGTTGAAAATTCATCTTATGGATTTATTTAAATTAATTAATCGATTAGTTCAAGAATTTCTTAAAAACTCAACTATTCGGTGGAAAATTAAGGTATTTTGTTGAAAATCCGTCTTTTTTGGTAGAAACTGAATGAATCTTCTTAGCGAAAAAGTAATGTAATTGTTGTTTGAAAATTCATTTATTTGGTTTAAAGTTCAACTATTTTATCAAAAATGTATTCTTTCAGTTAATGATTTATCATGTTAGTTGGAAATTGAACCATTATGAATCAAAATTCGTGTATTTGGTTGAAGTCTTTTTTTTTAAATTAATCTTCTTGGTTGCAAATTCATCTTTTATTAATGACAACTAAATTGGTGTTTTTAAAATGAAAATTAAATTCAATATTTGAAATTTTTTTAAATTTGTTGGTCAAAAATTGATCGTTCCTAGTTGCAAATTTATCTTCTCGGTTCTAAATTCGTGCTCCTTGTCGAAAATTCATCTTTTTCGTTGACAATTTAACTATTTCGTTGAAAGTGCGTCTATTTTGGTAGAAGTTACTCTCTAAATTTCTTGGGGTGAATATTTCACCCGAAGCTCAGGGTGAACACTCTGCTCACTCCGTTAGATTCACTTGATCACACCAATAGAATCTTCTTGGCTAAAAATTCATTTGTTTTTTGTTTGGGAATTCAATTATTTGGTTGGTTTTTCTTTTATACTGATGTTAAGGTTTTGGCCAGATAAATTGTTATTATAAAAGGTATGCTAATTGTGTTTTTGACTACTGGCCTAATTTATTGATTTAAAGAAGTAAGACATTTTGGTCCGTCGACGTCGGATTTCATCAGTTATTAAGCTGTTGGTCAATGTTTATAAATAACAAAATAATACAATAGCGTATATACATTATAAATTATAAATTGAGTTTCTGACCTTAAAATTAGATAAAGTAACAATGGAATGCAGTGTGCATTGTTCGAGTGGTTAGAGTATTCGTATATCGCGCTGACGGTAGTTTTGTCAAATAAAATGCTATTTCCTGTTTCGATATGATGTTCAGCTAGTGCTGATTGCGTGAAATGTCTAAGCCTGACTGTACTCTCATGTTCCTTTACACGTTGGCTCACCGCGCTCCTGGTTTCTCCAATATAGACTTTTACGCAAGAACAAGGGATTTTATATATTCCCTGACCCGACGCCGATACTGGGGTTCCTAATCCCTGCATCGTAAAATACTTTCTCTTTGTGCCTGCCATGACGGCAGTAACACCGTTTACCCAGGGACTCAGCCAGTAACGTCAACCTTTTTAGCATATTTCGGTTGTGTCTGTAACCAGGGCTTTAACAATGCAGGATTAGGGACTCCAATATCGGCGTCGAATCAGGGAGTATATAAAATACCTTGTTCTTGCGGAAAAGTCTAGATTGGGGAAACCGGGAGCGCGGTGAGCCAATGTGTAAAGGAACATGAGAGCAAAGTCAGGCTTGAAAATTCCACGCAATCAGCACTAGCTGAGCATCATATCGAAAAAGGACAAAACTACCGTCATCGCGATGGACGATAAGGGTTATATAAGGCCAGGTAACGTTAGGTTAGGTGAGTTTAGGTTAGGTTAGGTGAGTTGAAGTTTGGTCACGTCAATTGTAAGAATAAGACTCCGCTAATATAGGCTTTAAAAAAAAATCAGCCTTCAAGGCAGTATATCCCCAGAACAGGAAATACTAATTTTTTCAAGTTTTTTAAGGTTGGGGTGTAGAACCAATTCTGATATCGGATTCGGATTCAGCGCGTCAGAATCCATAGGAAAACATATGTCGCGTTGATCTAATCCGCTTCCTAGCTATGAGTGAGCCAATTGTAATTATTTTTAAACTCTCATTATTGCTATTTATTGTTCATAAGGTGAATGAATATGCTTCCAAATCACGCATAATTCCGTTTTTTAGGTTGCTCTTCATTCACTCATAAATTCCGCCTTTTTTTCTGCGGGATTTACTTATTTACCCCCTTAATGTAAAAAAGGAGGGGGAAAAGACAATAAATAAGAGCAGGTTTCTTCACACGAGGGCTCAGGGATACGACTCCCACGTCAATTCGAAGTCGAAGCGTGATCCAATTTTTATTGCCCTTTGGTAGATTTGATATTGAATCCCCGAAGTATCGTTCTGGGTAAGAATCCTAATCTCTAGGAAATGAAAGAGAAATAAATTTGAAAAAGATGCTCTCGTTTTATTAGAGCTTTCTACAAATTACTGGTATTTTAAATCTATTTTTGGAAATGAGAGTAAATCACTCTTAGGGGCCGTACCTCCCCCCCCCCCCCCCCCCCTCTTTCTGTACGTAATTTTTATTTTCCAAAAATGTCTAATTTTTCATTTTCCTTGGTCATTGATATTCAAATACCAGCATTTGAATCTTTAAATGTTTTAACATGGAATCTTTTATAAACGAAATAAAACAGTATTTCAGATCCAAATTTGGAATTGATTAATTTATCCTAAGCAAAAAAATGTCTTTTCTACTATGAAAGATGGATTTTTAACAAAATACTTGAATTTTCAACAGAATAATTAAAATTAAAATTAAATTTTAAAACAAAAAATATGACTCCAGCAAAAAATTATTTTTCCACCGAACTGATGCATTCTTAGCTAACAAAAATAAAATTTTAAACCAAGGAAATTATTTTTTTTTTTTCCAAAAAAGGAGAATTTTTTCTTCTCTATTTAAAAAAATGGAAAAGTTACATTTCCAGTAGAAAAATTAATTTTAAACAAGAAAAAAAAATTTTCCACTAAACAGTTAAATTTTTAACCAAAGACATAATAAGCCTTCAATCAAAAAAATAAATTTTTAACAATGTAGTTCAACTTTTACCCAAGTAGTAGAATTTTCAAGCTGCGAAGATTAATTTTAAGCGAAATAGATAAACTTTCGACCAAACAGATGAATTTTCAACTAAAAATATAACTCTTGAAGAAAAATGATTTCTTGAAAAAGTGATTCAACCAAATCTTTCGAATCAAATAATTGAATACTCAAGCAAAGGAGAATAATTTTCAACCAAAAAATTGCATTTTCATTAAAAAAAGAAATTTCTACCAAAGCGGATTAATTTATAAACCAAAAAGATACATTGAAAAAAATAGTCGAATTTTCCGTTAAAACAGATTTCAGTTGACTTTTCGCGATCAAAATATAAATTTTTAACCAAGAAATAAGTTTCTACGAGAAAATTGAATTTTCAAACCCAAAAAGAGGAGTTTTTACCTAAAAAGGATGATTTTTTAACAAAATTGTTGAATTCCCTTCTCAATAGTTGCATTTTTATCCAAAGAAGATGAAATGTCACTTAAAACAGATGAATTTTTATTTAAAAAGGAGCTGAGTTATAAAAAAATGGTTGGATTTTTATCCAGATAAGATTCCAGTTGACTTTTCAAGTTCAAAATATGAATTTTTCAACAAAAAGTAAGTTCCTACGAACAAAATTGAATTGTTAATCCAAAAAGACGAATTTCTCCTACCAAAAGGAATGAATTTTTAACGAAATAGTTCAATTCTCTACCAAATAATTGCATTTTCATCCGAAGAAAGAGGAAATTTGTACTAAAACAGATGAATTTTCAATAGAAAAAACTATTTTTATCAAATTGAACTTTCATCCAGAAAAGCTTTGAATTTTAAACAAAAAGTAAATTTTCAACGAAACAGTTGCATTTTTATCCAAGAAAGGTGAAGTTTCTCTTAAACAGATGAATTTTTAATTTTAAAAACACAAGCAAATTACAAAAAAAAAGTTGAATTTTCACTCAGAAAAGATTTCACTTCATTTTTTAATACCAAAATAAACAATTTATCCAAAAAGTAAATTTTCTACAAACTAGTTAAATTTTCAACAAAACAGTAGAATTTTCAAACAAAAAGTATGATTTTTCAACAAAATTGTTTAATTTTAAACCAAATAGTTGAATTTTTATCCAAGAAAGATGTAATTTCTGCTAAAGCAGGTGAATTTTGAAATCAGAAAAACAAATTTCCAGAAAAGAGTTTAATTTTCAACCAAAGAGTTGCATTGTCCAAGAAAAATGAATATTCTACTAAAACAGGTGAACTTTTTAATCTAGAAGACAAATTTTCAAAACAAGAGTTCAATTTTCATCCAACAGGATTTCAATAGACTTTTCTACCGAAAAATACAAATTTTAATCAAACAGTAAATTTTCTAGCAGAAAGTTGAATTTTCAAAAAAAAAAAGTTGCATTTTTGTCCAAGAAAGATGCAATATTTCTACTAAAAAAAGATGAACTTTTCAATTAAAAAGACGAATTTTCAGAAAAAATATTTTTCATCCAAGAAAGATTTCAGTTGACTTATCAGCAATAAAATAAGAATTTTAAACAAAAAGTTACTATTATACGGAAAGTATTGAATTTATAACCCGAAAAGACGAATTTTTAACAAAGCAGTTGAATTTGCAAAAAAAACATGTCTTTTTAAGAAAATTGTTAAATGTACAACCAAATAAAACAATTTATAACTAAAAAGATAAGATAAGATTCATTTTTTGGGTTGAAGATGTATGATTTTCTTGCAATAAAAATTCATTTCTTGAATTAGAAACGTAACTATTTAGTTGAAAATGAGTTTTTTTTTCACAAAAATTTAGTTTGTTAATTGAAAAGGTAACGATTCCATTTTTTGTTGAAAGTTGATAAAACATAGTTGCAAATTCAACCATTTGCTTGAAAATTGATGTATTCTGTTGAAAAAATCATATTTTTTAGTAGAAAATTAATCTCTCTGGAGTAAAATTCGTTTTGTTTTGTTTGGAAACTCAACTATTTGGTTGAAAGTTGAACTGCTTTGTTAAGAATTTATTCTTGTTGTCCATCATTCATCATTTGTAGTTGATAATTCAACTTTTTGTTTAAGAATTCTCACATTTTGTCTCAAATTCGAACATTTCGGTAGAAAATTAATTTTTCTGGTTGAAAATTCATCTGTTTTGTTTTCAATTTCACTACATGTTTGAAAGTTGAAGTGCTTTGTTAATAAATCATTCTTGTGGTTTATTGTTCGTTAGTGTATAGTCGAAAATTCACCTTTTTGTTTGAAAATTTTTGTATTTTGTTTGAAATTAATTTTTTCTGGTAAAAAATCAATTTTCTTTGTTGAAAATTCATTTTCTTTAATTAAAGGTCACTACTTTGCTCGATTTTAAACTGCTTCATTAAATATCCTTTCTTGTGGTTAGTGATTCATCACTACATTTCGAAATTCGACTTTTTGATTGAAAATTCTTGTATTTCATTAAAAATCATCTATTTTGGTAGAAAATTCATCTTGTCGTTTCAAAATTCTCTTTTTTTTTTTTAAATTTAACTACTTAGTTGATAGTTGAATTGCTTTATTAGATAATCATTCTTATAGTTAATGACTCATCGTTTTAGTTGAAAATTCAAATTTTGGTTGAAAATTCCTGTATTCTGTTGATAATTAGTCTATTTTTGTAGAAAATAATCATTTCGGTTGAAAATTCATCTCATTTTAATTTGATATTTTAACTATCTGTATGAAAGTTTAACCACTTTATTAAAAATTAATTTGTTGAGTTAAGATTCATCATTTTAGTGGAAAGTTCATCTCTTTCTTTGACAGTTTAACTATTTTGATATATTTTTTAAAAATGAATTTTATTTTTTGGATGAAGATTCATCATTTTAGTTGAAAATCACTTTTTACCGATTCTAATTTAAAGTGTACGATTTCAGAATAAATTCAGATATCCGTGTATTTAATTAAAAGAAATTTTTTTTAGTTTAATCAGTCATCATTGTTTAAAAAACTTTTCCCTGTTAAAACCTTTTTTTTCCCCTCTCGACACCAGAAAACTCAACTCTACTAAATTTAGTTTTCTACATTTTTTCAGAAATTCAATGAAGAGTTTGAACAATTTGTAGTGGAAATCGGTTTAACGTAAAGTTGTTTAAGCGTAAGCGTGGAGCGGAATGGATTAGTTTAACAAGTTAACTTTTTCGGTTAATTAGTGGTCAACCGAGTCCTTATTCAATTTTCGAGTTAGCTAATTATTATTTCTACCCGGAAATCTGTGACGCTCTTACCGTTTCGAAATGTCACTTTTTCTTTGCTTTACTTTTGAAACAAATTTACTATCGTTACTTTTGTATTTTAGAAATATATAATAAGAAAAATAATTAACGCTTATTTCAAATCATTTTTTAAACTCTTTTTGGAGATAGTCACTATACTAACTTTTCAAAATAAAAAGATAATTGCAGTAATTTCTTTCAATGAATTGAAACACAGAGCTTATTCTGAAATTTTATTGAATTTTTCATAATTCCCTCAAATTCTTCGGAATTCAATACAATTTTGCTCAAATTAATGGAATATTTTGGCTTTTTGAATTTTTTTCCACTTATTCGAAATTAACTATGATAAGATTTATCCTGATTTTTTAAAAATCCTTTATAAAATCACGTTCAATATTTTTGAATTTCCTTAAATTATTCTAAATTTACTCAATTCTACTCAATCCAATGAACTTTATTTGTAGTTTTTTTTCACCATGAATTCTTTTTAATTCACCTTGAATTCTTAAGTATTTCATCAAATTCTTTGAATTCCATTGAATTTTTCTCAATTCACCTAATCTTTTTTTTGATTCAGCTTCAACTTCTCTATATTCACTCGAATTTCATTTTCTTTGGTGATTTTTTCGAAATTCACTTAAATTCCGTTTACTTCCATTTTACTCGATTCGATAAAAATTTTTTGATTTTTGGAATTGATGAATTTCCTTAAATTCTTCTAACTACACTTGAATTTTACTGAAATCGGTAGAATATTTTAGATACTTTTTAACTTACTTGATTCAATTTGGATTTCATCCTAAATTCCTTTAATTTTTTTAAATTAATTGGAATTCTTCTGAATTCGCTTTAATTTTCTTGACTTCATTCAAGTCTACTCAATTGAATACATTTGAAAAATTTTGGATTTGTTTTTTTGAATTCACTCTGAAGTTTTTCAAACACATCTGGAATTTCTGGAAATTTTATCAAATTCTCTTGAATTCTTCTGAAATCATTCTAATTTTACTATATTCAGTGAAATATATTTTTTTAATTCATTTTAAATTTTTTTATTTTTTTTTATTTCTTTGAAATTCTTATGAATTCACTTAAATTTCTCTAAATTCGCTCAATTTTACTGAATTGAATTGATTAAAAAAAAAAGAAGTTAATCTTTTTCAAATTCAATCTGAAATATTCTATATTCACTTTGAATTCTTAGGCATTTCATTAAATTCGCTTGAATTCCCTTGATTTCTTCTAAAATCACTTTAATTTTACTAGAATCAGTGAAATATTTTGGATTTTTTTTTTCACCTTGAAGTTTTATGAATTTCTTTGAATTTTTCTCATTCCCCCACAATTTATGTAAATCCACACTAATTTTATTTTTATAATTGGCCAATTCCGTGAAAGTATGCTGAGTTTGTTAAAATTCACCTAGAATTTTAATAAATTTCATTGAATTCTTTTTAATTCTTTTAAATTCAAAATAACATTAGTCACTTCTGGTCAATATTTCAGTTTGAGTAGATTGCCTTTTCGCTTTTTAAAAGTATATGAGGCTCTAGGAGAAACATTCATAACTAAATGATAAATTTTATATTTTCAAACAAATTTAATTAAAAAATGCATTAATCAGGCATTTGTCGACAGAAAAATGCATTTCTCGTTGATAATAGACCGAGGCGGGAGGGGGGGGGCGCCCCCTCGACATCTGAACTCGCATCCGAAAAAAAAGAAAGAAATTCTTTTGAAATCGTTTGATATTTTCTATTCTCTCTTTTTTTTATTTCAAAATTGTATTTTTTTTTGGCGGGGATTTCAGAAATTTTATTTTTTTTATTTTTTGGCCGGGGATTTCAGAAATTTTTAGAAGAAAAATCTATCCATCTATAATTTTCAAGTTTGAAACCGATTCAATTTAAAAAATTGTAATTAAGAAAAGGAATAATTTTTTAATATATAGCAGTATTTGGTTGTTTATATTTTTAATTTGAAAGGTAAATTGTTGAATTTTGATGTATAAACAACAGTTGGACAATGATTAATTTTCAAAAATTCGAGTAAGTTCAAGAGATATTTAGAAGTTTTGAAAAGATTCCAACTTGATTTAATACTTGACAAATTTTAAGATAATAAAAACAGTTACTAAAAATTCCTGGAAAATTTTCAAATGATGTCTCATGTTGAAAAAAAGTTAGCGAAATATTTAAAATGATTGAAAAAAAAGGAAAAAATTGTATCATTGAATAAAAATGAAACAATCATTAATTGAGAAAAATTCGAGTATGTTTAAAAGAGATAAAAAAGTTTTGAAATAATTGAAAAATAATTTAAAACTTGAAAGGATTTTTAAAAGATTTAGATTTTTGAAGATTTCGACTAATAAATTGAGAAGGTTTTTGAGCATTTCAAAAGGCTTCATAAGGATAAAATATTATTGAGATTTCTAAGAAAATTGAAAATGATTTGTTGTTATGAATAATTATTTTAAAAAGAATATTTTGAAAGATTTCAAAAGATTTCCAAAATTGTCAACAACGAATCTGCTATATTTAAAGGCAATTTTTTTAGCTCTGAAAGATTTTTAGATAATTTTAGGAATTTAGTTGAAAATTGTCATAAATATTTAGAAGTTTGGCAAAAATTGCAAAAATAATTTGCAATTTGAATTTATCTCAATAAAGTTAAAGGAAAATTTAGAGTTTTAAAATGTTTGAAGCGTGTCAAGTGTTTTGAAAGGTTTAAAGATAATACAGCCATTTTTTTAAGATACCTGGCAAAATTTTAAATGGTTCAATATTTTGAAAAAATAGTTTCAGAGAATATCTGAAAAGATTTCAAGACAAACACCGGTTTTGATGTATAAATGACAATTGAACAATTATTAATTTTTTACGGCTCAAAATAAAATTAATTCATCTTATATAAAACAATTTGAGTTTAAAGAAAAATTATAATTGTTCAATTTTTAATCTTTCTGACAAGAAATTTCTGAAAATGATATAATTTTGTAAATTTACATTTTTTTTTATTTATTCTTTAACTTACAGAATTGAATATGATAGCGTGGATTTATATTTTTTGAAACATCGAACTGTACAACTCGTAAAATTTTAAAATTTGTTATTTTGCAGTTTCACGGCAATGAATTTAAAATTATTCACTTGAATTGTGTTGGAAGTTAAACCCGTAACTTATTGAGCATTTGATTAAAAAATTGGTGAGCGTTAATTTCAAAAGTTTAAAATGCAAAAGGGTTTCTCTTTGAGTTTTTTCGAAAGTGTTTCACTTTGAAGTTCAGTTTTATAAGTTCAAATCAAAACATTTTTAGCTTCAAGAGTTCGAATCTTTCATTTTCCATGACCAACACAAATTTTCATGAACCGGGAATTTTTTTCCTCGAAGAAAACGGCCACCCTGCTATTGGTTCAAAAATTATGGCGAATCATTTATATGTACAGTTTTTACAATTCAACAATAATAAAAAATTGTGCAATTAAAATTTGTTTGAAAACGTGCGATAAGCATGATTTTTGTATTAATTCAAATATAAATATTCTGGAAAAAGTTGAATATGTCAACCCTGAAATTTCTTCAGTTTGAACTAAAGAAATATGTTATGATTGTGCATTTTCGGAAGAAAATGGGTTTCACGGTTCAGGAGTTTTGGAATTTTTACTTTTTCCTTGATTTTCAAACGTTTCAAACACCAAAAATTTTCCCTCCTTATTCAACAAAAATAATAACATGTCTATTTGGTTCAATCTAAAGAAACCCCCAGTTCAACATATTCAACTTTTTTCTTAGAAAAGTGTGCATTAAACTCGATCCAAAATAAACATGTTATTTTTCAAATATTCAAAGACTTCTAAATTAGGCAAAACAAACTTTAATTTCAAGTCACGTGACGCGTTGCAATGCGCACTCGCTGCGCACATAAACTGTAGAGGGCTGTGTAATAGTGTGCTCGCCGCCATCCCATAGCGATGAAGTAAGGGTCGCGCGCTAATTTATATGTGAGTGTCGTTTATACTTGAGTGGCACGGCCTATCTTGCGCCTTGGAGGTGGAGGGAATACACGGGAGTAATCGAAGAGTCCACCTTTAAGCCACTGGATACGCCACGCTACTCACGCCGCCGAAGCTTCGGCGGCGTGGCGTCGTTTATACGTGAGTGGCGTGGCGTATCGAGTGACTTAGAGGTGGAGGGGATGCATAGTTTGGAAAGGGAAGGCTGATACCACTCTCGGACTTCTCGGTTACTCCTGTGTATCCCCTCCACCTGCAAGGTGCAAGATAGGCCGCACCACTCACGTATAAGCGAAGCCACGCCGCCGAAGCTTGTTCGGTGGAACTGCACTCACTGACTGCTCTCTTCATTTCTCGCTTGATTGCTCGTGATTACTCACAATCTCTCGGTGACTTCTAATGACTCGCTCACGATTTCGAAATATTCCAAGAGATTTGTGCCGATTTCACTCGATTTGCACTCATTTCAAAATATCGGATCTTTTTCAAATGATCAACTCAGATTCCGCTGTTTTCAGATGATTTCACAAAGTGTTATGCTTCTTGCATTTGATTTCATACAGATTTCAAACAGTTATTGTTACTGAAAAAATTGAAACTGATAACCAAATCGTTACTTATTTACAAAAGTACCCTTGTTACCTCTATCGTTGCCAAAAAAAGTAACTCGTTACTTCTGATTGCTGCTATGTAGTTGCAAATTCAAATTAAATATAAACTGAGATTTATACGGGAAAATGGACAAATTGATTAACAGTGAATTCTAGGTCCTCATATTTCATTACCGTTCATATTCAGTCTGGGTAAATTTCATTATCGAACCCGACTAACTGTAAGGTTTGGCACCATTGGGATTTCTCCGAGTGCCTTAGAACGCATATATCAAAGGAAAGTGAATTTTCCAACGTAAAGGCGAGAAGCCATGTATATTGCAAAAGGGTGTTTCCAGTTTATGGCGACAAATTTATGGCAATTTATAACGTTAGTTATGAGATTAACATGTTGAATTCCAACGAGAGAGCGAACTTGATTTTCTCTTTAAAAATACCTGATTGAGAGAAACCGACGGAAAGCTATATTTTCCGAAAATATTGTTACAGGTAAGTAGGCATTTTTTTATGAAAAACTTTATTTTGATTTGGGAGATTTCTATTTACTTGAAACTATTTCAATATTATATGGGTTTTCACGAATTTCATATGATTTTCAGGGATTTAAAGAGATTTCGAAGATTTAAATGTAATTAGAGAGATTTAGTTATGCAGAATTTAAAAAAAAAGTAGAATATATTCGAATCATTCTAAAAATATCTGGGAGGCTTAGAAGTTTGGGAAAGATTAAAAAATAATTTTAAATTACAAAAAAATTTATTATGAAAAATAAATGAAATTTTTTGTTTGATTTCAAAACTTCCAAGAACACTCATAAAAATATCAAAAACAAATCTAGAAGATTTTAAAGCAATTTTCAAAATTTTGAAATATTTTTCAATATGTTAGAAATAAGTCGAGTCAATTTAAAAGATACTCAGGAAATTTAGAAGTTTTGAAGAGATTCAAAATATTTTTAAACTTTTAACGATTTCTGAAAATTTATCAAATATTTTCAAATTTCTTCTAAGCTTCTGAAAGTCCTAAATATCTCTTAAACTCGCTCGAATTATTTTTCAAATTCGGTAAAATCCTATAAAATAGAAAATTATGTTCAAACATTTTCTAGATACTTTTTTGAAATACCGGAAATTAAAAAAAATCTTTTTGAATTTTCACAAGAATCTTAGGAAAGTTATGTTTCTATTACAAAACTAATAAGCTATCAAACTAAATAGTTGTTTGAAATTTGCATTTTTCATTACAAATTTATTTTATCCTTAAAATATAATTTGATTGCATTTTTTTCTTCTTCAACTGAAACATCTTCTTGTTCAATTTCATTTAAAATTCATCTGTTTTTGTAAAAACTTTTGCTTGAAGATTCAACTATTTTTTTGAAAATTTTTCGTTTTTTGATTTATTTTAGTATATTTTGTTTTGAAAAAGTTGCATTCAAATAGCAATTACACACTACATTTCCGTTGAGAATTCACCTTCTTGGTTTAAAATTCCACTATTCGGTTAAAATTTGAACTAATTTGTTAAATTAACCATTTGTTGTGTGAGAATGAATCTTCTTGGTAAAGATTTAATATATTTTATTCAAAATTTATATTTTTGGTTTAAAAAATGAAAATGTTTAGTAGAAAATTCGTTTTTTTCAATAAAAATTTTATCTTTTTTCGATAAAAATGCAATTGGTTGAAAACGTATTTTTGTTTTTGATGAAGATTTAACTATTTTATTGAAGATTTGTCTTTTTGGATGATTTCAACTGTTTTATTGAAAATTTAAATCTTTTTCGTAAAATTATCGATTATCCACTAATTTTATGTGAAAATTCATATTTTTTGTTTGAAAATTCAACTACTTTGTTAAAAGTTTAACGAATCGGTTAAGTAATCATTTTTTCATATGAAGATTCATCACTTCTGTTTCAAATTTAGCTCTTCAGTTGAAAGTGTATCTATTTCTTGAACAATTTGTTCTTGTGAAAATTAATCTTCTTGGTCGGAAATACATCCATTTCATTCATAATTAATATTTTTGAGTGAAAACTTACATTTTTTGTAGAAAATTCGTCTACTTTGGTAAAAATTTAATCTTTTTTTGATACAAATCCAAAACTAGTTGAAAATTTATCTGTTTTTCTTAATGATTCAACCATTTTAATACAAATTAGTTTTTTCCATGATTTCAACTATGTTTCATTGAAAAATAAAATCTTTTTGGTCGAAATATCGATTATGCAATACTTTTCGATGAGAATTTATATTTTTTGGCTGGAAATTCAACTATTTGGTTGAAAGTTTAACTAATTTACTTAATAGTCATTTTTTCAGTTGAAAACTCATCACTTCGGTTTCCAATTAATCTCTTTATCTATAAGTATGACTATTCCGATAACAATTTTTTGTTTGGAAATGAACCTTCGTGGTAGGGAATTCATCTATTTCTTTATAATTTCATATTTTTGGGTGAAAAATTTAAACTCTTTTGTAGAAAATTCGTCTCTTTTTATGAGAATCTCATCCTTTTTGATGAAAAAGCAACTGGTTGAAAATTTATCGGTTTTTGATGAGAATTGAACTATTTTGTTAACAATTTTCTCTTTTTGGATGAATTAAAGTATGTTTTAATAAAGATTCAAATCTCTTTGGTAGAAGAATATCTATCATCTATTATCGTTCGAAGGGAATTCATATATTTAGTTAATTCAATTATTTGGTTCGAAAGTAATTTTTTTTTAGACTTTGATTCGACATAACTGATATCTTCAAAAATATTTTTGAATTTTTTCAAGTAGTTAAGGAAAACTTTATATAAATAACTTTAAAAAATACGCGAGCGTAGCGGACGATTGATGTTGCTAGTTATTTATATATTTTATTATCTTACAACATAATACTAATATATCAGTAAATTTGATATTTCTAAAAGATATATAATATAGGGAATTTCAGAATTTATGAGATGATAAAACAACCTAAAGGTAGAGGTAACAAAAATAGGTTCAGGTAGTGCTCACACCCTTCGGATGAGTTACGATCTTCGATAGAAAAAATAAGTACGGATTTAGCAATCTTGCCTTTCTCTCTGATAAGAAATATTCTCTTTAGGAAAAATAATTTTTATTCTGGTTCTGGATTTTACATTTTTAATATGAAGAGTCTATTTGAATATCGAATGGATAGACAAAATTGGTTTTCAAATAACAATGGTTCTGAAGAATGATATAAATTTTTGGAAATTGCATTTGCATGAGTTCAGTAAAAAAGTTTTCACTTCGAGCGTAAATTTTCTTGCCTTTTATGATGAATTTGAATATTCAAAGAAGGATATTAATATTTAGTATAATATTTTAGCATTTTTGAGACTGCGATTATGATTTTTAACTTGTGTCTGAAATAATTGAAATATATTGTTCAATTAGAAATGTGATGAATGTATTAAAAAACGAATGAACAAAATAATTACATCTTTAGTACGGAGTTCTATTCAGGGATTTAACCGCTTGAAAATATTTCTTAATTTTATTACTATTGATTGTTCTTTGTGGAATTATGGTTTTCAGCGAAGCTTATAGAAATTATGGTAATGGACTGGATGTGATGAGGGGATTGGAAAAAAATATTAAGGTGCACAAATTAATGAGGTTTTTCCTAGTTCGATTTTTGAGATTATTAAAAAAGTATGTTTTAATACGTAAAGAAACGAACAAAGGGAAATTTGATGATAATACTCGTAAATTTTGAAAATTTCGTTGAAGGGGAAATGAAGCTGAATGAAATGAAAATGCAACATAAAGAAAACATGGAAACTCTGTTAGTATTCTTATGTGCAATGTACAAAAATTACATTTAAACATTAAGTCGGTTTTTCCCCAAGATAAACCAGACACTTGGTTCTCAAAAGGTTATTTCTATTTGATCAGACCAAAAAATCGATCTTTCATTTATTTTTTTTATAGTATATAGTATGTGGAATTTTTACGCAAAGGGATTTGTTTGTTTCGGACTTTTTAACAAAGCTGCAGCAGGGTCAACTGCGCAGAGCGGAGAGTACTCAGCCGCACGTTGTGGAGGGCCGCCTCGGATGTCAGGCAGGCAGGTCATAAATGTGTATGATGGTCATTGTTCGTCTCATACAGGTTTTCCTTCCGTAATGCGATGTTCCGAAAGCATTTATAGATTTTTGTATCCCACTTCTAGTAAAAACTTTCAGTGTTAAGTTTGAATTTTTATTCCGTCAAAACGACTGGACCGATTCAGCTCAAATTCAAGGGATATATTAAGCAGATGTTTGGCTATAGCCCAAACTAAAATAAATAAAAAATAATGATTTTTGAATTTTTAGCAAGTCAAAAACCTGGAGCAGTTGAATCATGTCAGCCAAGTTAGGGTGTCGTTTCCGGGACACATTTTTTTGAATGCTACAGCACCCCTATTATTTCTTCTTTAATTGGTAACTATGTATTTTTATTTCAGTTTAAGGCCTGCTTGAAAATATGAAGAAACTTCCATTCAAAAATATTAACAATTGTATTTTTTATGAATTTTTGGATAACGCCTGAAAAAAGGTCGGTCAAATAGAAAGACCCCCTTCACTATTTCTAACGTGATGATTCATCCAAGGGGACAAAAAGTATACTCAGCTACTCAAAGTTATTAAATATATTGATGCTAGTTTAGCTAATATCACGAAAAAATCAGATAACAAAGTAGATAAATTTTGACCACAATATATGGGTTTCTTTAAGGATTTTTTAAATAATGGGCACAAATTTTTTTAGAAAGAAAATTGAATGGAAGTTTTTTGGAATATATTTAAGAAAAATATCTTGAATGATGAAGGCAGTTTTCAGGTTGTTCCAAATAATCCAACAAGAATGCAAGAAATAATAAAAATCTCTCTTTAGCCTATAGCCTTGCAAAAGCTCATAAAACACACTATCTTTTACGACCAGTAACTTCGACAAGAGATTCGCGAAGTAGAAAATGAGAAGAATTACTCAGTAAAATCATTAAAGAATCCATAGAAATTTCAAGAACATCAACTAAAAATAGTATTGCCTTTTAAAAGTTATTTCAGAATGTTAAAATACCATCTGTTCAGATTTTGGTTTTCTTTGGCGTAATTGCCGCAAAAAAGATAGAATTTGATTAAATTTCATATCAAAATTCATAAAAAAAATGTCTCGATGCTATAAAATATGTATTTCATTTTGGTATATGTTCGATTCAATAATAATTTCTACCAACAAAAATTTGGAACTCTAATAGGCTCAGTTTTGTTTATTTCAGCTGAAATAATTATGCAAAATTTGGAAAATGAAGTTTTTGCAAGCATTGACTTCAATTTTGATTTTTATGCAAGGTATATTGATGCTTCGGCACTTTGTGTAGGAGAGAATGGGGTATGGTGTCAGGCTTTGCATGAAATGTCCTTTAAATTATAATTGAAATGTGATTTCGATGTCTGTATTCTTTGGTGAGAAGCTCACATTATCAGGTTACATATGTCATTACTTAAATCAGTTTTTTAACAACATCATTATTTGATATTTAATTAATTCGTTGGTCTTGCATTTCGGTCAAAGTACCCCATACCGTGGGGCATGGTGTCCGTCATATTACTGCCGGTCTATTTCAAGAATATGAACATTTTATAATAAAAAGTGTACAATACAATAATTCTTGAAAGTATAATGTAACGAAAAAAAATGGCTCGAGACATGATCAATAATAAATAAATGTTTGCGTATCAATAAAAGTAAAGAGTGTCGCAAAAACTTGTTATAACCTCTTACTCCTTGAAAATTCTGTTCAGTGTGTAAAGATCTGCACTGCATTTGCGTTTAACAGATATCTTGTTTACCGAAAGGTGCTAAAGGCGCGAAAATTTAAAACAGGCATTGATCAATAATATTCCAAATCCTATTTATTGAGTTATTGTTCAACCCATGTGATTGGGACCATCCTAATAAATAGAGAGAATCGCTTGGAGTGTGTCCAAAATAGGAAATTATAATTAGGAATAGAAAAAACTCCATAACAATAAGTCTTAATCTTCTCAGGTTATTACCTCAAAGTATACATGCTGGTCTCTTTCAAAGGAATAATGAAATGAATAAAAAAAAAATGAATAAACATGAAATTGAGCGGTTAGTAGAGAGAATTCTTTCAAGTATATTTTAATAGAAAATTATAATTAGGAATGTAAATACATTCATAACCTTTATAACAACAATTTTTATATATGTGAGTTATAATCACGAATTTCGCATGATAGTCTGTTTCGAAGTAATTAAACGTGAACTTAATATTCACCGTATTATTATTAAATATAACTTCAAATCACGTTTCGATTTTCATTATCTGTAAAACTTTATTATTAACAACCTTGAATTTTATTCAACAGAACCGACATAGATAAATATCAGAGTTTTTCTACATTATCGATCAAATTACCGATCTGTTATCAAACACTGTTACCATCTCCACAAAATTTTGCAGACAGCATGCCCCATATGTCATGTTTCAAGACTGTATTAATTTTAGTACATTTAGAACGTTTATAAAAACAGATTATTATATCAAAAGTTTGAAGAAATTCTTCACCTATTAGTATCTAATATTTTCATCTTCAAGTATTTCAAAATATATGGTGTAAGTACTTAATTTTTGCCAAAGACTTTTCCATCTATTTCCGTCAGAACTGTTTTGTTTCACAATAACTCTTGTGACACGTATTTTAATACAAAATGTTCATCACATCACTATTTTCACAAACAACGAAAGTAATTTTATGCAAAAAAATAATATGGAAATCAACAAACGTGGTAGTATTTTTGTAATTGACACCATGCCCCACACGGACACCATACCCCACTGTCCCCTACATGGGAATTATGTTGATATTCTCTTAAATGTATTTAATAGTATACATCCAAGATTAAGATTTACTGTTGATTCTGAAACTAAAGAGAGGTTACATTTTCTAAATATGACTTCAATCAAACCTGATGAAGGATTATAACCATTTTGCCCACCATATTTCACTATTATTTTCCCACATATTTTGGCCCACTGAACACGAAAATCACACTCGAACAGAGTTGTTCCGACTTTTCTGAGTTTATCTCAAGTTCTGATTGACCGATTTCCTTAAACGAGCAGTCAAATGGAAGGCAACTGAATCCTCTACAACCTTCTATTCTGAAGTTTTTAGATCGAACCAATAGTCCAGATGCTAGCGATTTTAATAAGTTGGCTAACATTTGCGATTTCTATTCTCTCCATGACGATATGTGAATTTTTGACCTCGATTTTTGTCAAAAAATACAACTTTTCCAACATATTAAAATCGATAGTATCTGGACTACTGGGTCGATCTAAAAACCTCAGAGGAGAAAATTGTAGAGGATTCAGTTGCCTTCGATTTGAGTGCTCTTATAAGAAAATTGGACAATCAGAACTCAAGATATACTTAAAACCGTCGGAATAATTCTGAAAATTGAAAAATAATTCGAACATTGATATCTCGATAATGGTTCCAGAAAAAAATGTGTGTGTGATTTTCGTGTTTAGTGGGCCAAAATACATAAAAACAACCATATTAAGATGTGGTGGGCAGAAAAAAATTTCAAATTTGTAAACTAGTGTTATTATCGATTATATGTTTTCTGAGTATTATTTTGGCGATAAAATTACTTAGCTATTGTTAGGTGATGTTGATGCCAATAAAACTTGGTAATAAATATAATAAATTATAATACAAGAGAAAAACCGAGTTTTTTCTGTCTACAGATGTCCATAGTATTTCTTAAAAATGTATTCGTATTTTTTTTTTTTTGTAAAATTAACAAAGAGCATCGTCATCAAAATACAACTTGTCGATCAAAATCATCAATAATCCGGTAAAAATAGAAAAGTTCAATTTTCACTATAGCAAATTAATTTTCAACCAAAAACTATGAATTAAAAGAAATAGTTTAATTCTCAAACAGTAAAATAGAGTTTTAACAACGCAGTCGAACTTTCAATAAAGCAGTTCAATTTTGAATTTTGAATTTTGAATTTATTGAGAAAAAAGCTCACAGGGCTACAAAGCACCTTTAGGAGCTAAACAGAGTATACACATAAAACAATGTACAAAGATGTAGAGATATATAAATATATAGATGTAGAATGACGAAGTTTTGATAATTATCCGTTTTAATAATAATTATCCGTTTTTTTGTTGAAGAACATGAAACATGTGCGTGATAGAATAAATCACATGAAAAGAAAAAAATAATAATTTGAATCAGTGTTGGAAAAACAAGGTTTACACACTACATATATAGTTTCGTTTAGGAGTAATATTATTGTTCAATTAAGAAAAAATAGGTAGGAAAAGCTAGGCAAACAATGTGTTATTTACATATTTAAATGCATGAAGTGTGATGCAGTTTATATAGGGCAGACACGTAGGACACTTAGCCTAAGGAGAGGTGAACATCAGAATAATTTTCACACAAGTCCTAGATATTACTCAGTCATTTGAAAACATGAAATCATAAATGGTCATAATTTTAATTGGGATGATTTCAAGATCCTTTATCATAACAGAAATAAAAAAGAGAGACTGCTAGGAGATTTTATTTATAAAGAGAGAAGGTCACAAAACCATTCATTAAAAAAAAGGATCTCTTAAGATATAACAAAGCTTGAGATAGGGTTATCAATTGGACAAATTAATTTCTGTTCTTGCTATTAGAAAGGATTTTTAATATACAAATCATTACTCCCCAATGTATATTTTGTATAAATGTCTAGGGTGTTTTACAAAATAAAAAAAATACAACCAAATCTTAAACAGAATATTTGAATTTGTTCTATACCATATTTTTGTAGAAAATTTAGGTAATAACGTGTGGCTATGACAAATCTTCTTCAAAACCAAAAAAGGGGCTTCCTCATATCCTAATTGGAAAAAATGAAGATATCATCCAACCCTGTTAACAGCATTCCTTTGTTTAGCCTACTCTATCACTCTACCCTACTAACCCTAGCCAATTTCACTTTATTTATAGCAGAGTCCTGCAGGGAGAAAAATCGATGCTTACACGCAAAATCTAGATGTTTAGTGTGAACATGTCATTGTCATATATAAATGAACGGCAAGTTTTTTATGTGAGAAAAAGGACTCTTTTAACCTTACCCCCTCCCCATATTACGTCATTTCCGCCAAATAAATTTTATTCCTGAATTTATTTAGGGTTCATACCAAAGATAACATAAGATGATTTGTGGGTTTAGGGGGAGGGGAGTGATAAAATCCGTTTCCTATGGATGAACAAAGTCCTTCAAGCCAAGTAGTTGAATTTTCAGCCAAAAAAGATGAATTCTCAAACAAAAAATCTAACAATCGATATTTTAACCGCAGAAGAAGATTTTCATTTTATGTAATAAACAGTTGAATTCAGCCAAAACAAATTTATTTCAAACAAGAAAAATAAGGTAAAGGTATCTATCATGAGAAAAATTTTGAGGGGGTTTTGAGATTTTCGTTAATTTTTTAACGATAGTAGAATATATTTTCAAAATGTTTATATCAATGAATGTGCTGATCTTTCCTGAATGCGAAACACCTATTAAACGTTTATTTGAGTTTAAGGAAAGTTATAACATTTATGAAAATGCGGAACGACCTTTATGTACCTATCATGAAACAACTTTTGGACTCTTGTACCGGTGTTCCATAATGGGTGTCCCTATTATGGAACTGCGAAGAAATGTGTTTTTTTCTCATTATTATGGCTTATTTTATATTATTTTCTATATTAAATCGAACTAAATAGTACAGTGAACTTTTATTTCAACCGTTTCTAATGATAAATAAATTGAATACAAGTTTTCGTTAAAATTGAGAAACCTAACCTGCAAAGGGGAGTTTTCGTGAACGAAGTGAATTATATTTTATTTTTGCTGAAAAATGTTTCTTATGGGGGATGTGTTGTTATTTGGGTGAATAAAAAAAAAGAAGCAACCATGACGGATGAAGTCAGAACTTAAGAAACTTGGTCAAACTAAAATGGAAATGAAATATTGGGCTTTTTTTTCTTTTATTGTACTTAATAATAATTTCCTACGTTTTATTGAATAATCGTCCTTTTTGGTAGAAAATTAATCTTCTGGGTTGAAAACTCATATTTTTCCTTGAAAATTCAACAGTTCTTTTTAAATTTGTTTTCTCTGTTGACTGAAAAGTATTTTTTGATTGAAAACTCAACTATTCTTGAAAATTTGTATTTTTTGTTCGAATTTGACTGTTTCTCATTTAAAATTGAAATTTTTTTTGGTTGAAATTTCCATTATATTACATTGTTTGTTGAGAATTCACCTTTTCTAGTTGAACATTTAACTCCTTCGTTAAAAGTGTAACTCTTTTGTTAAAAATTAATTTTTTCGTCGAAGATTCATCATTTTAATTGAAAATTCATCCCTAATTTCAAATTTGACGACGATGTTGAAAATCTATTTTTTTTACTAAAAATTTGGTTATTCCAGTCGAAAATTTTACTGTTGTATTGAAAATTAGTTTTTTTTTGCTAGAAATTCATTTTTTTAAAGAGAAAATTTAACAATTTCATGTTTGGTTAAAGTTGTTTCTTTTTTGGACAAAAATTTAACTGATTGATAATTCATCTTTTCTATTTAAAAATTGAAATATTTGGTTAAAATTTGTTGTACCTTTTTGGTATAAAATTCAACTATTCCAGTTGAAGATTCATCATTTCAGTTGAAAATTCATCCCTGATTGAAAATTTAGCGACCTTGTTGAAAATCAATTTTTCTAAATGAAATGTACCTTTTTGGAGTAGAATTCAACTCTTCCAGATGAAAATTCATCATTTTAGTTAAAAATTCATCACATTGGTTGAAAATTGAAGTGTTCAATTCAAAATCCGTTTTTTTTTGTTCAAAATTAATTTGTTCAAATTAACTTTCGACTATTCCATTTTTTGTTGAAAATTCTTTTCTATGTATTTTTTTTAACTATTGGTTACAAATTTATTATTTTCAGTTGCGAATTCAGCAACTTGGTTTTTTTTTTTTTTTTTTCTTGTAGAAAATTGTTCTTCATGGTTGAATATTCATCTTTTTGTTTGGAAATTCAACTATTTTAGTTATCTCATTTTCTATCAATTGATGGACTTGTATGTAAAATTGTTGAATTTCCGAAACAAAAAGATGTATTTTC
Source organism: Andricus quercusramuli (assembly GCA_932178445.1). NCBI lineage: Eukaryota > Metazoa > Arthropoda > Insecta > Hymenoptera > Cynipidae > Andricus > Andricus quercusramuli. The sequence continues at coordinate 207,295 of CAKNXH010001092.1, forward strand.
AATGAAAAATTTGATTTCTTAACCTGAAAATATCAATTTTGTATAAAGATCTTAATTTCCGTTGAAACAGTTACATTTTTAACCAAATACATAGATTTGCAGTTGAAAAATTAATTTTTGACCGAAAAAAACGAATTTTCAAACAAAATAGTTCAATTTTCAACCTAAGAGAGGAATTTTCAACTAAAGTTATGAATCTTTGACCGAAAAAAATTAAGTTTTAGAAAAATAGTTAACTTTCAACTAAGGACTTGAATTTCAAATCTGAAAAGTTGAATTTTTAACAAAAAGTGTAATAATTGATATTTCAACTGAAAAATATCTCATTTTTGAACAAAGAACAGGTAAATTCTACAAAAAATAAATAAATTTTCAAAAAAATACTTAAATCCACAACTAAAATAGATTTATTTTCAACTATAAAGTTGCCGTAAGAAAATTATTTAAACAAATTGACTTAGGAAAATGTCAATAACATTTCAATGGTCGAATAAAAATAATTAAGGGAAAAAAGGTAAGAACAGTGCTCATATGTGCCAATTTTGCGCAGAACGGCCAATTCCAGTTTTCCGTGGCATTTTTGGGACATTGTTGATTGAAGTTCTTGGCATATAGAATTAAGATAAAAAATGAAATTTACGATAGTAGAATTATCTTTTTTTTTAATATCAATGTTTAAGAATAAGGAAAATTTGGTTTCTGAGACCCCTAGAGTAGAAGCTTTTCTTTTAGTCCGATTTTGTTAGATTTTTTTTTATATCAGTAGTTAAAAAATGAAGAAATGAACAAAGTTATGAGTAATTGTAATTTGAGAAAAGCGCAAATTTTTCAATGCATGCAAATTCTATATCACTAAAAATTCTGTAGTTTCTAAAAATTATATATTTTTACCACGCAACTCGTTCAATTTATACATTGTAGCTATACAATGTGTTGTATAATTACTATAGCATAGTTTTGTCAGGTATTTGAAAGCTGATTAGGCGAGACAAAAATTTTGTACGAAAACAGTAAAAATTCACAATTGCTCATTCAATTTCTTGATTCTTGATTCTTTTTTGTCATTTTCATAATTCGCTAAATTTTAAGAATCGTACATAATCATGGGCACTATAACAAGCGAGTTGAGATATGTGAAATTAAGTTGTAAAAAATCGAATTTCAGTTTGTTATACAAACTCATCATAACAATAATAATTATCAACTTTCATAACTACATTTTACACCCTCCTGACATTTTATCGTATGCTGTGATATTAATAATGGAATTTATGATTGAAAAATTACGCATAGAATAAGGATTTCTCTCTCAATCATATGAGTTTTATAATGAAGTTTAAAATCAAAACTATTTTTAAGTTTTGCAATTTTTTGAATCGTTCTCATTTATTTAGAAAATGTTTTCATACATTAAAATTATTGGGCAATGATGTTTTCATTAAAAAAAACTTCCTAATCATTTTATATTCAGTTTTCACATTTTTTATTTTGAAAACGTCTGCCGTACAACACCTAGGATATGTGAACATTCACACTTAATTTATTTATGACTAAGACGCAAATGAATTGATTGATTATATGTATTTTGAAAGTAACATTAAATTAAATTCAGCCCACATTCTCAATGTATGGAAGACGTTGTTACAGTAAAGACAGTATTCGCTTGAATTTGTATTTTTGACTATTTTGTTAAAAATTTGTCTTTTTTGGTTGAATTCGATAAACTGTTTTTGATTTTAAATACATTTTTCCGTTGAAATATCAATTATTACATTGATTTTTTTTAGAATTCATCATGTTGGTTGAAAAGTATATTATTTTGTATAAAATTTAGATATTTTGTTGAGCAAAAAAAAAAAAATATATATATATATGTAATGCAGCCAGAAAACCCTGTGACAAGAAACAAACAAATAAATGATATATTTCAGATTGCAAGAGAAGAAGAAAAAATTATATCCAATAATAATTAATATTCAGAATTCGCACATGTACTACTCGTAATAGTAATACAGTAATAAAGTTTTCTCTGGGGAAGCCTATATATTTTTTGAAGGCATCGCTAATGCGTGTATCAATCCATTTTATATATAATATTTCGTGAATAAATAAATACATTTCACATTGTATATTGCAAAGGTAAAAGTGAAAGGGATATTCTTGTCATGAAGAACCATTTCCTTTGCTGTAATTTTTCAGCATTTCCTCAAAAGCAAATTAGTAAATTCACTTTACATTGATGTAAATTTTAATTAGGAATCAATTGACTTGATCTATTTCATCGTAATAAACAAATACTTGGATAGAACTGACATCTGCTGCATTTTCCGTATTTGAATGCTTTCATATATTTATTTGGTCGTAACTTTATGTGATATTACCAATTAATTACAGCTGTGAATCATTCCTTTTCCTCTCAAAAATAATGTCTTGATACAAGAAATTGCGTTTAACAACACTTGTGATTGACAGCTATCATAAATAATTCACATTTTTGAACAGACATCTTTTTTTCTGCAGAGTCACTTTTTTCATCACAAGAATAATATTATTACAAAAAAATTGTCATTTGATAAGGTATAGTAATAATTCACAGGCCGACAAAATTTTATACCCAAAGACCGGAATATGTGACCCCGAAGGAGTTTGGTGTCCGAAAAACGAATCCGTTGTCTGAATTTTTTCTATACCTTAGGTTTTTAAGATATCCCAACATGAAAGTGCAAAATGGCTATTTTTAGCCATATTTGAGTCTACACGGGGAATGTGTAAAAGTCTTTATTACAGTAGAAAAGTATTTTCCTGAAGAAAGTGATTTTTCGTCAACAATAAAAAAACAATTCTATCGGATCAATAAGTAATGCTATCGAATTAAAAATTCTCGTTCAAAATCAGATATTTTATCATCATAAATGTATAGAACATAGAATGCAGGACATCACTGTTGAACCAGAATGTAAAATTATCATTATTTCGTTGAACATTAATTTGCGAATCAATAAAAGATCTGCTTCTAAAAAGGTGGTAATTAATAATCACGCATCGTTTTCTTAGAGGAAAAAATAAAATTAAACAGTTACAAAGTGAAAAATCTGTTTTGCGTCATTAACATTATTTTAATAGGTGCTCTACTTTTCCTTAAAGTATGTTAGAATACTTTTCTACAAAAAAAGGTTAATTTTAACAAAATACAGGAATTTTCAACAAAGTGTATTTTTTATGTTTCTTAAATGTTACAAAAAACTATCAATTGTTACTGTTTTAAAATGTAACTTTTTCTTAGTTACTTTTGTATTTTGAAAATTTTAGCATTTTGAACTAAAATAATAAATCTTCAACCAAAAACAATAATTTTCAATAAATGAGTTTATCTTTTAACTAATAATTTTAATTTGCTACCGAAAGAGAATAATTTTCTACAAAATGCATGAATTTTTCACCAAATACTTGAATTGAAAAGAAAGAGATGAATATTTAATCAAATTTTTTTGTGAGAAAAAATTCAACAAAAAAGTTAAATTTTCAACTAGAAAAAATGAATTTTTAGCTAAAGAATTCAACTTTTAACCAAGTAGTAGAATTTTAAACTGAAGAGTTGAATTTTCTACTGAAAAATATAAAGTTTTTACCAACAAGTGGAATTGTAAAATTATAAATTAAAACAATTACTATATAATCAAAAATAAAATCAACAAAATAGTTAAGTTTTCAATTAAAGATATCAATTTTAAACTGAAGTTATCAATTTTTTAATAAAAAGATTGATTTTTAACTGACAAGATTTATTTTGATAATAATTTAACTTGAAATTAATTAAAAATTGCAAGGTTTCTCCTTTTTTAATTAACTATTTTTGAACTTATTAAGGATGGGTTTTCTGTATTTACGTATTCAAAATATATGTAAATGTGTGTAATAAAAATAATTTCAAAAAACTAGCAATCGTCACCGTTTCAAAATTTAGTTTTTACTTAGTTACTTTTATATTTTGAAAATACCAGCATCATTAATCGCACGCTATACGCGCTTGTAGTTTTTCAATTTAAGAAAAAATAATTTTTGATACAAAATAAAAATGTTTACTTTTGCCATATTGTTGAACACTTGAATTCGAGCTAAAATTAAAAATAAATTTTTTTTTGGGGAAAAATTTAATTAAAATATTTTATAAGTTTTTGGAAATCTTTTGAAGCTTTGAAATGTTTTTAAAATTTTTTCAAGAGCTTCTAAATACCTTTCAAAATGATTTAAATTTTTCATCAAATTTGTTTGAAATCATAAAAAAATTGTCTTGAAATCTTTCAGATTCTTTTTTTAAAAAATCATACACAAACGCAATTCCAAATTTATAAATTACTCTCACAAATACAGACAGAAATTTTCGAACTATAATTGGAAGTTCAATTAAAAACCGTGATTATGTAAATTTTTCAAGTTTATTGAACAAATTATTACAAATTAAAAAATTTTTTTCTTATTTATATAGAGGAGTTTACTTCATTACTGAATAACATGATAGAATAAAGTTTAATTGACCGTTCGGCAGAGATATCATTGGCCTATATCGTGAGTGGCGATTATTATTTCAACCTCTTGATCTTCATTTGTATCTGTAAGAAAAACGATAAAGTTTATTATTTTAAATATTTCAAAAATTATAATATAAAACACACACACACAAATAGTAGTTCTTAGTAATATTGGTATTAATGTTAAATGTATTAATAATAAATTCCAGAAATAATGAACTAACCTTACCATAAACTAAATGAGGTATTTTTCAGAAATGTTAACCAGCCCCCCCCCCATTTTCAAGATAATGTTAGATTAATTCTGTTGATTAGGTACGTGGAGTCCGAATTCAAAAAGTATGCAGTGAAAAATTAATTTAATTAAAGTCAATTCCTTTCGGTTGAAAAGTTTACTATTAAAATTTTTGGTTAAGAATTCATCTTTTTGGTTCGAAAATTCATCTCTTCTTCAGGGTTGTCTGGTTGAAAATTAAACTGTTTCGGTGAAACATGAACTTTTGTGTAGAAATTTAATCTTTTTTGGTGGAAAGTTACATTTTTTGTTAATAGTGCAACTGTATGGTGGAAAATCCAACAGTTTCAGTTGAGCATTTAAGTATCTTGTCGGAAATTCGTCTTTTCCTGTTAAAACCCAAACTCGTTAGTTCGAAGTTGAACTACTTTCTTGAAAGCTGATTTTTTTTTATTAAAAATTGAACTTTTTTGTTGAAATTTCGTTTGCTTTGTTAAGAATAATTTTTTAAATTGATAATTCAACTGTCTTGTAGGAAATTTAACTGGATTATAAAAAATTCGCCATTTTGACTTGAAAATTCAACAATTTGATAGGTAATTAAGGTACTTGATAGAAAATTCAACTGTCTTCTTGAAAGCTCGTCTTTTTGGCATCAAAATTCAACATTTTGGATGAAATCTTATCCCTCTATTGACTGAAAAATATTTTTTGTTGAAAATTCAACTGATGTTAAAAATTCGTCTTGGACTTTTTTTCAAATTGATTTTTTGTTGTTGATTCATTACATTGGTTGAAAATTCAACCATTTTGTTGAAAGAAGTCAACACTCAAAATTGAGTTGGAAAAATAATTTGTTTGAAATTTTCTCTCTTTCTCTCTTGACTGAAAAATATTTTTCAGTAGAACAATCAACTCATGTTGAAAATTCTTTTTTTGGTTTAATTCGACTGTTTTTTATTTCAAATTAAAATATTTTTAGGTTGAAACATCAACTACTATATTTTTCTTTCACGATTCATCTTCCTGCAATAAAAAACGGAATAAGACTGATTCTACATTTGCAAAAATAGCTTTATATTGCTGTATTTAACTATTTTGTTAAAATTTTTTTTTTTTTTGTTTGAAATTATTTTTTTAACTGAAACTTTACCTATTCTATTTTTGGTTGAAAATTTATCGTTTTCAGTTGAAAATTCAAGTATCTGGTTGAAAATTTATCTATTTTGTTGAAAATTCTTTTCTAGTTTAATTCAACTGTTTTTGATTAAGAAGTAAAATCTTTGCTGTATGAAATCTGAATTACTGCATGTTTCATTCAGAATTCATCTTTTTCGAAATGAAAATTTAATTACTCTTTGATTGAAAAATGAGCTATTTTGTTGAAAATTTGTTTCTTTGTTGGTTAAAAATTAATTTTTTTCAACTGAAAATATAACTATTGCAGTTGAACATTCCATCATTTTACTTCAAAATTCATCTTTTTTGTTGATCATTTTAGTTGAAACTTCATCTTTCTGTCTTAAAATTCAACTATTCCAGTTGATCATTATTCTAGTTGAAAATTCATCACTTTGTTTGAAAATGTAACTTGTTTTTTTGCAAATTATTATTTTTTTTTGTATTTTTGTTTTAACTGAAAATGTGACTATTCTAATTGAATATTCCGACATTTTAGTCGAAAATTCATCTCTTTGGTAAAACAATAATTTTTTGAACAGAAAATTAAACTATTGATTTTTTTATTTGAGTGAAAAATTCAACTATTGCGTTGAAAATTCACGTATTTTGTCGAAAAATCGTCTTTTATGGTAGAAAATTCAGGTATCCCAGTTCATTGTTCATCACTTATTTTGAAAATTTATCCTTTTGATTGGAAATAAAACTAATTTGGTGAAGGTTAAACTGTTTTGTTACAAATTCATTTTTTTGGTTCAAAATTCATCTATTATTCCTTATAATGATTTCCTTATTTTTTCTACATTTTTAAACATTCATTCCCATATTTTATTTTTAATATTTTCAATATTTATAGAAAGGAAGCCTTGATTTATCTATGAGAATTGACGCCGCACTTCGTAAATCTTTGACAATTTTTATAAAGAAATATTTCAATAGAGAAGTCGTTTTAACCCCAACTGCGTACAACTACCCGTTTCCAATGCCTCGTCGGGCATAAAGAGTTTGGCGTCATAAAGAGTGTGCAGTCAAAATATTCCAAAGAATAAATATTGGATGTTCAAAAACTGCCACAAGAAATAAATATTTGATTCCTTCCATTGCAAAGTAATTCTTAGTTTTTTTCATTTAATTTTTTAAACTATCTATTCAGAAAGAAATTTAAATCAGAATAATCATTCTATACTTTAATGATGTTAGTTTAAGAAATAAAATATTTATCTATCTATTTCTTTCGAATTTTAAATAATAAAATTCAAAATAAGTTGGTGGTAAGCCTGTATTTAATGGATTCCGCTGAACATAACCTATTTATCTTGATGTTGGTAGAGGTAGACCAGCCCTATGCAATGACGTTAGTTCACGCAGCTTCTTGTTGTAAGCTGAGTTGCAGGTGGCGCTGAGTGGCATGTAAACCTGAAATTGTCAAGAAATACATAGCAAATGTATAGGCAGGCTCCCTTTTTTTACCATTTTTATATAATAGAAAGTGTTTTGACAAATGATTTCAATTCTAAATTATGGGGAAAATTAAGAAGGAAAAATACCCCCCAAAAGAAAAGAAAATTAAGAATACGGGAATAGTGGAAAAGAAAAGAAAAAGCAGAAGCCGGTGTATATCTCCGCGGGATGTACTTCGAGTTATGATTCTAATCCCGCGAAAGTTAGTCTTTTTATTGTGCCAAAATGTGGAGAAAATGTGAAACTATGGTAGAGTCAGTTGCATTTTTCTCCGAAAGATATTTTGTTGGAACGAGAAGTAAAAGCAGCTGATGGAAGAACTGCCCTCGGAGTAGTAAGTTTATTGTATTTATTTTTTGTTTAGAAACTTATACAATGTATTTGGTTTATTTTGATTTTTCACATAAACTTGTTATAAAGTAAACTAAATATTGCATTTCTAATTTTATTTTTTACCTGGATTTAGAGGTTAAGTGTGTATTTTATACGCGGAGTTTATTTTTACTTATACACATTTTGTCAATTTAAATTGAACCAATATATAAATAAAAACAGACACTACATATTCAGCCTCTAAATGCAATTTAATAATAAAATTATAAATACAATATTGAGTTCACATTTAAATAATTTTAAACTAAAAGAAAACTAAATATTGTATTTTTGATTTTATTATTAAATTGGATTTAGAGGCTGAAAACGTCTCTTTTTTTATTTATATATTTTTAAATTTGAATTGACACTACATATTAAGCCTCTAAATCCAATTTAATAATAAAATTATAAATACAATATTTAGTTGTCTTGAAAATTTTTTAAATTATTTTAAAGTAAACTAAATATTGTACTTTTAATTTTATTATTAAATTGCATTTAGAGGCTGAATATGTAGTGTCTATTTTTATTTATATATTTATTCAATTTAAATTGACTAAATATATATATATATATATATATATATATACCGGTTTCGGTTTCGATTCCCTTGGAATAGAACCGGAGGGCTTATGACAAAGCCACCGAACGCGTCCTCGGGTTGCGGATAGAGGGTCCCCGTACCAAGGGTTTCTGCTGAATATGGTTACAATAATTAATAACCAGTCGCGGACAATTGTCCAGGGATGGTCCCGAAGGAATAACCCCTAAGCGAAGGTGTGAGAACCGTGCCGAAAGCTGCATGGCACCTGGGTGAGGTGTCTTTAACGGTGACTCTGGGATACCGGGCGATGTCTCAGAGTATCAGCCTTATCCTTGCATGCGGGGCTCTACAAGGATTGACAAACCCTTTCCCTAGCTGCTCGTGGGAACAACAATGAAACCAACAAACCACCAAAATGATGTAGATGCGGTTCAAAACGATCGAACGCGCAGAGCACCCGACAATGGATCGGCAAACATTGCCGATCATGCTAGAGTTCGGGGTGCTGAAAATAATTTAGATGGAAACACGACGACGAACCGGCGAAACGCCCACATTGAGTGGACGGATCAACTTAAGAATGACGTGCTAGACTGCTACGATGCCAGAATTGCCCCTGTTCGCGGAGGCTTTATGGCGCGTATGCATACTCTGTGGTGCGAGAAACACCCAGAGCTTCAACACGTTTCGCATTAGTCTTTGCGAAATCAAGCCGACTACCTCCGGAAAAATGGATATGTACGCGGAGCGCTTCCTCAACCGCTGCTTGAACAAGCTGCAGACGAAGATGAAACGACATTAAGACCAACCGCAGAAACCAAGCACCTTCTGGAAGATGATCGCAATTTCAGTACAAGGAGGAACATCAACATGCAAGTTCCTCCTAAGCCCCAAGATCTGGCTGAAATGGATGCCTCCCTTCGTCGAGATATCTCGCAAGAGTCCGACCTCTGGACCATCAATTGCTCAGTTCATGGTGCTGCGAGAGCTTTGGCTGATTCAAATCGAAGGCTCAAACCGACGATGGATCAAAAGACAAGAAGACGCTTGCATCAACTGAACAAGAAAATTGGATGGGCAAGACAGAATGCGTCCCGTGTTCAATGTGTGATTGACTACATAACATCTGGTAGACCGTTCAAGGAAAGGGTTCGAAAGTTCGCCCAAGAACTAAGGACCTTGAATCACACACTGAACAAGTCAAAGCTGCTGACAATCAAGCAGCATATTGTTGACAAAATAAGGCTGTTATCTGACGCAAGGAGGAGGATACAGAAGAGGGAGAGATGGATCAGGGAGAATCAACAGTTTCTTGCTGACCCATCACGCCTCTTCAGTGATCCCCCTGTTTTTGTAAAAAATCCACCCAAGCCCAAGGAGGTAGAGACTTTTTGGAGAGAGGTGTACAAGATTCCGAAAACACTAGAGTTGAAAGAAGATACTGACAATATCATCCGCTTCAAGGAGTTTTGCGACAGCCTCATAAAATCTGAAGAGGAGTGCCCATCAGTCACTGCCGAAGAGGTGAAAAAAGCACTTAGAGGCACTAAGAACTTTTCCGGTGCTGGACCAGATTGTATCAAGAACTTTTGGTGGAAGAAGTTTACTTCTATACACCAACATTTGGCCCGCATATTCACCTCATATTTAAAGTCGGAGACGCCCATTCCGCAGTGGCTGGTGTTAGGACGCACTATACTCCTACCAAAAAAAGGCAACTTGTCCAAACCGGAGAATTACAGGCCAATAACTTGTTTGAACACACTGTATAAGATCTTTACAGCTGTCCTAAACAACAGGATTGTTTGACGAATTGAGCCTGTATGGCGAGAGATGTACGGACAACGGGGCTCGAAAAAAGGTGTAGCAGGCTGTCGAGAGAACCTGCTGATTGACAGGTGTGTCTGTAAAGACGCTACAGTCCATCAGCGCGTCCTTTCAATGGCCTGGATTGACTACCGAAAAGCTTTCGATTCAACCTCTCATAGACTTATCATCTGTCTGTTGGAAAGCTTGAAGGTACATCCACACATAGTGAGATGCATAGAGAGATTGATGCCTCTTTGGAAAACTAGATTTACCATCTCATCTAGGAATCATCGTCTGACGACGAACAAGGTCACCTTCCAGAGGGGCGTCTTTCAACGGGATAGTATGAGCCCTTTACTTTTTTGCATCACACTTCTGCCTCTATCTCTCGCACTACGAAATTCTCCTGGATACCTCTGTGGCGACACCAATCAGCGTGAGCATAAGGTCACTCATGTATTTTACATGGATGACCTGAAGATCTATGCCGCTGGTAAAAGCAAACTTCAAACTGCTATAAATATCGTCAAGAACTACACAGGAGAGATTGGGGTGGACTTTGGTTTGGAAAAGTGTGCCAAAATTCATTTGAAGAAAGGAAAGATTACTGGCGTTCCCAAGGACCCTGAGCTTGTGGATATAAGTGTTATTAGACATCTTAACACTGGAGAAACCTATACATTCCTGGGCGTGCCTCAAAGCCGCATTCAGGACGTAAAATCAGTGAAGGAGTCTCTCCGAAGCAGATACAAGCATCTTCTTCGACAGATTTGGTCTTCCAATCTGTCGGCGTTGAACAAGGTATCTGCGACTAACATGCTTGCCGTCCCGGTCCTACTCTACTCGTTTGGGGTGGTTCAATGGACGAAGAACGAGCTTAAGGCCCTTGATGTCACCACGCGTAAGATCATGCATATGCATAAAAGCTTGCATATCAATTCGTCAGTTCCGCGATTATACATTTCACGCCGTCAAGGCGGACGCGGACTTCTGAATCTCCAGTGTCTTCATAACCGAATTGTTTTGAGTACAGCTTACGTCGTTGCGAATGGCAGAGATCCTCTCCTAAAGATGGTCAGAAACCACGAGATGATTGGCGAAGGAGCGTTCCTTTACAAAGCCGCGGAGCAAGCTGCCGAGACCCTTGGCCTGAATTTTAACATCAGAAGTGAGAAAAGTGCATTGCTCCATCTAGATGCTTCACGTCTAAAAGCCGAAGTAAAGAAAGCAGAAGTTGGAAAATTTCACCAAGATCTACTCGACAAGCATATGCACGGAAACTTTCACAGAAATGTAGAAAAACAGTCCTTGTCGAAGGAGCAAACTTTTGCTTTCCTCAAATCATCAGGGCTCAATTCAGGTACAGAGGGCTTTATTTTCGCATGCCAGGACGGTGTCATCTCCACCTTAGCATACCGTCACCGCATTTTATGTCAAGAAGTTCCCAGTGATAGGTGCAGAGCGTGTCATGCACACGCTGAGTACCTAGAACACATACTATCGGGGTGTCCGACCCACGCAGGAACAACGTATATCTATAGACATAATGCGGCCCTAAGAGTACTTTATTACCACCTTTGTCGCTCTTGCGGTGTTGGTCGCGACTCTGCCCTGCCGAACGCTCCAAGGGATATAGAGTCAATTGTCCGAAACGAGAAGTGCCAGATTTTCTGGAACTACGATTTTCGGGCAGCAGTTTCCGTTGCGCACTCGAGGCCTGACATTGTTCTCCAAGACTTCGAGAAACGAACTATATTCGTGATCGAATTCTCGGCTCCGTCCGAATACAACATCACTGCAAAGGAGAAAGAAAAAGAGGAGAGGTATCAAGACCTTAAAAGAGATCTGCAACGACTGTACCCAAAATATACGGTACGAGTAATTGTCCTTGTGATAGGTGCTCTCGGAGGTGCTAAATTATCACTGGTTCGTAACCTTAAAGCCATACCCGCGTGCCAAAAATATGCCAAGGCACTTGCGAGATGGATGCAGAAAGCTGTCATCCTTGGGTCGCTTCGTGTCCTCAAGACACACGAGGGTTTCGCCGGCCTGTCGATGTGATTTCGTCGTGCCCTGTGACCACCCATCTCACGGATGTGAGACGTGGCCATAGGTGTATTTTACCGCGGTTCTACTGGGGGCTATTGACATCTTTTTTTTAGATGGCAGTTGCTCTTAGTGGTACCCTGCGGTGGTTGTTTAACTTTTTTTTGAATTATATATAAATAAGTAAAAATAAACTCCGCGTATAAAATACACGCTTAACCTCTAAATCGAAGTAAACAATAAAATTAGAAATACAATATTTAGTTTACTCTAAAATAAGTTTATGTAAAAAATGATAATAAGCCAAATAAATTGTATAAGTTTCTGAATAAAAAATAAATACAATAAACTTACTACTCCCAGGACAGTTTTTCCATCAGCTGCTTTTACTTCTCGTTCCAACAAAATATCTTCCGGAGAAAAATGCAACTGACACACTTTAGAGTCCGATTTTAAAATTATATCGTCGCGTCGTATTGCTTTCTACCATAGTTTGACATTTTCTCCACATTTTGGCACAATAAAAACACTAACTTTCGCAGGATTAGAATCATAACTCGAAGTACATCCCGCGGAGATATACACCGGCTTCTGCTTTTTCTTTTCTTTTCCACTATTCCCGTATTCTTAATTTTCTTTTCTTTTGGGGGGTATTTTTCCTTCTTAATTTTCCCCATAATTTAGAATTGAAATCATTTGTCAAAACACTTTCTATTATATAAAAATGGTAAAAAAAGGGAGCCTGCCTATACATTTGCTATGTATTTCTTGACAATTTCAGGTTTACATGCCACCCAGCGCCACCTGCAACTCAGCTTACAACAAGAAGCTGCGTGAACTAACGTCATTGCATAGGGCTGGTAGAGGTAGACCAGCTGATAAACTAGAAGTGAAGTGACAGGTGATGAAAGGAACGAAGATTATTTCATGATAGTTACCGTATGAATTGATTGAGAGAAATTAGTGTTTCATATGATAAAAAAATAAAATTTTAAAGATAATAAGGCCGAAATCATTTTCAGGACGATTAGACAGCTGGTGAAAATAGGCTAGTCGTCCTGAATTTCGGGGTGACTAACATTTTTGGTGATTTTTGCCTAGTTAAAAGGAGAAATGTCATAAAATGCATTATTTTCGGGACGACTAGTCTAATGGTGAAAATAGAATTGTCAATTTTGGTAATTTTGTCTAGTTAAGAACAGAAAAAAATAATAAAGTGCATTATTTTCGGGATGACTAGCCAAATGGTAATAATAGGCTGGTCGTCCCGAATTTCGGGATGACCAGCCAAAATTAAGAAAAATGCTATTTTTCCCGAAATTCGGGACGACTAGACGCAGCCTTTAAAATTACCTGCTGGACGAGGAAGTGTATCGGAATATTACTCCATGTGCCAACTAACCAGTATACGGGACCCAAACCTTATAACGATCTGACCACATAGCATATACTGCTCTAGTTTGAGGATGGTACATTAGGTAACCATCAAGAGGCGGCGTTGGACTTCCGGGTTCACCTGATCGTTTAAGAAAAATATAGTCATTATCGTTATTTCGAAGATTCAAAAAATCGTTAAGTAGACCTATTTAGTTTAACTAAATTTTTATTCTATTAATAATTGACCAAGAAATTGCATTTTTTATTTTATAATCAAATTAACAACAATGATTTGAACCAATCTTCGTCATGTTATGTAATTATAATTGAAATTCCATTATTTTCAAGGAAATTAATTTTTATTTTAGTTTAACTTTGAGTAGACCTAACAAAGAACATTGCTGTAGCTCTAATAGCACTAATAATTCAGAATAATTTTTTTTTTAAAACAAGAAATCCTATTTAAAAAGTGATGTCATGAAAAATATATCTGACACTTTATTCTCGAAAACCTTATTGGTAGTGAAACTGCGTCAATATGACTTTTAGTGTCTGTTTTTAGTTTGTTTATTTATTAAAAAAGAATACGAATTCCTTGAATCAATTTTGTGAATCAGAATTTTTAATTAAGTGATTTTATTTCATGATTAAATTAATTTCTTTATGTTTGTAAACATTATTGATATAAGAGAATGTTTAATAATTCTCTTCTTAAGATTTTGCTATCGCACCACTATTGGTAAAAATTGTCGGTACCCATAACAGAAAAAGAATTACCGGTACCGAAAAAGACCATTTTTTCTCATTTAATAGGATTTACAATATATTAAAAATACTCAATATTTTCAAAAGATATTTAGAATTTTCCAAAATTTGGAAAGGTTTGAAAATAATTTAAATCTTAAGATTTAAATTTTTCTCCACTAGGTATAGATTTTTGAAGATTTCCTAACAAAATTTAGAAGATTTCGAAGAATTTTGGTAGCTTTCAAAAGAACCATGAAGTTTTTTCACGACTCATAGTAGAATTTCAAATAATGTCTAATTTCGAAATATTGAAAATCAAAAAATCTGAAAGAAGATGTCTAGAATTTCAAAAAGAATGTAGAAGAGTTTAAAGCAAAAATGGTCAGTTTTGCAAGATTACAGAGTGTTGGAAAAAATTTGAGTAATTTTGAAATATAATTAGGAATTTTCAAATGATCCAGAAGTAATTTGAAGCTTGTGAAGATTAAAAAAATTTTTAATGTAGAATTTTGAAAGGTTTCAAGAAAAGGAATCATTTTCTTTAGATTCCTAGGAAAATTTTAAATGATGGATTGAGCAGACAAAATTCCACTCTTAACTTATTTTCATGGAAGTATATTGATATACCTTGGAGACAATGAAAAATTAATGTTTTTTGAAAGGAGCTAAAGCAGTTTTCCTTTTTGGACTCAAAATAAGGAAAAGTTTGAACAGAAGAAAAAACCGGAAGGTGCAAGCCCTTTCAGGTTCAAAACCACCGTAGTCTATGAAACGCTCCATAACTAGGAAACAAATTAGACGTTTATTTTGTGTATTCTCTCATATTTGTTTTGGATCGCGTTTTAGTTTTTAATTTACCTTCACCAGCATGAACTTGACTATGAATTAGCCCATCTTGTCCGATCAATCCAACTTCGCGCCCGTCAGCTGTTGTTACCCTTGAACTCATATGAATTTCGGCTGCTTGAGTGGTCGGCCGTTGACTTGATTCTGTATAAAAAAATATAGTTATTATTTATTTCACAGTTTAAAAAAAATTACATTGAATTTTTTTCTGAATTCCAAGGGGCCATTTTAAACCTTTGGAACAAAATTATTGTATAGGTGTCATCTTTAGGTCAACAGAAAATGCTGAAGATTGGAAGTCAAAATATATTGCATTTTCAACAAAATAGTTTAATTTCCAACCAAGAAAGGTTAATTTTCTACCAAAATGTACGAATTTTCAACAAAAATTGAATTTTTTGGAAAAAAGTTGATTTTCAAGCCCGAGAAGAATAAGTTTCAACCAAAAAAGATGATTTTTCAACGAATTCCTGAAGAGAAAATGTTAAACCAAGAAACCAGGA
Source organism: Andricus quercusramuli (assembly GCA_932178445.1). Classification (NCBI taxonomy): domain Eukaryota; kingdom Metazoa; phylum Arthropoda; class Insecta; order Hymenoptera; family Cynipidae; genus Andricus; species Andricus quercusramuli. The sequence goes on from CAKNXH010001092.1 coordinate 222,946, forward strand.
AAAATGAATTTTCTATCAAGAATTTTTCTAACAAAAAAGATTAATTTTCAATCCATAGGGAAGAATTTTTGTATCCAAAAATACAAATTTACACCAAAAACCAAAAAGTTTGAACCAGATTTTTAACAAAAGTGTAACAAAAGTTAACAGAATTGATTGGATTTTAGAGAATTTAGAGGATTTGAAAGCTGTTGGTGTATTTCAAAGGATTTCAAGGGATTTCAAGTGACTTTATCAGATTTTACGAAATCTCGCAGCATTTTAGATGATTTCTGAGATTTCATCAGTTTTGAAGGGAGTTTGAAAGGTAATTGCAGATTTCAATATGTTCTGAGAGATTTTATGGGATTTCTGTTACCAAGGGTATCACAAGACTGAAGGGATTTAAAACATTTTAAAACACTTGAAAGGATTTTAACGAGATTAGTGTATTTCGAAAATTTCCAAATATTTCAAAGTATTCAAAAATACCTTCCAAGAATAATGAACACCTCGACACCATTTTGAATTTTCCGAATCTGCCAAGGCCTGTTTAAAGATTCAAAACATTTCAATGGAATTCGAAGGATCTGAAAGCTTTTAGTTTATTTTACAAGACTCCAAAAATTTTCGGAAGATTTAAAAAATGTCAAGGGAATTTTGAAAGGGTATCGAAGAATTGCAACGATTTTAAGAGACTTCAGGTAATTTCAAACAATTTTCAGAGAACAATGGGGGGCAAACGGAATAGGATAAAATATTGAGGGACTTCTAGGAATTTTACGGATTTTACAAGATTTCAGAAATTTCTAAACTTTTCTAATGTTTTTGAAGAATGTAGTGTATTTTAAATTATTACGAGAGATTTCATTATATTAAAAAGACTTTTGTAAGATTACAGGAAATAGCAAGTTATTCAAAATGTTCTAAAGAATTTCAAATTATTCTATAATAAAAGATTCCTTAAGATTACAAGGAATTTCTATAGATTTCAAGGGATTGAATATAATTTGAGTTTTCCAGAGATTTTAGAGGATTTCAGGGGGAAAAAAGTTAGACATTTTGGGCTAAATTCTCTAATATATCTGTTTTGTATTGTATTATAGTGGGTAAATTACCGGGTGCGCTTCTTGACCTGCCACCTCTGAAACAACAAAACATTGGAGTTGATTCTGTAACAAGAAATACAGGATTTTTTTATTAACGAATGCCGATTGGGTTTATCTACTGTATCGTGAACTTAAATAATGCAATTAGAACTTTAAAATGATTGTTCTTTATAAAAAATAAAATCCCTAACAAATGTAATACAATCGGATGCATATGTGTCCAATGATTTCGTTTTGAGAATGTCTACAAGTCTTAGTACATTAGAATACTTAATTATTAGAGCAAATGGAAATTATGTTCAAAAATGACTCTCAAAAGTCTTGCTCAACAAAATTACATTACAAAATTGCATTCATCAGGAATTAATTTTTTTTTTGAAAGGAACAAGAATTTCCAAGTGTGTCTGAAAAAACTCCACTGAGTACTTACATGGATAATATCAGTCCAATGAATTACTTTAGTAAATAATTTGTTTGGTTCAATGAGAGAATCTAACGTGAAAAAATTCTACGGAAAGCGTTCTACGGAAATTCCATTTGCAAATTCCATACGGATATTCTACAAACATTTCTACCAACTAATTTTAGACTATGTTTGACTTGCGGTGATGAACTGCGCTCTCGGAAATCATCTTCTCAAAAAAAATTATGCTACCCACGTCAAAACCTTGCACAAACTGTGGGTTCCTCGAGGACACGAGATTGCACAATGCCCCTGATGTAAAAAACACATCTTCTCCGAAGAAGTCTGGTTTTTATAGTATTTTAGGGTTCATGGAGTGGATTCATCAGTGTCGCTGGAGAAAGTTCTTCGGAGACACGAGATTGAATCATTGCCCCAGGTGCAAAAAAAAATCTTCTTCAGGAAGGTTTGATTTTTACAGTAATTTAGGGTACCTAGAGTGGGTTCCTCGAGGACACGAGATTGAACCGATGCCTCAGGTGTGGAAGACATATCTTCTTTGGCCGAGTCTGGTTTTTACAGTATTTTAGGGTTCCTGGGGTGGGTTGCTCAAGGACACGAGATTAAATCAATGCCCCAGGTGTGAAAAACACATCTTCTTCGGGGAGGTCTGATTTTTGCAGTACTTTAGGGTACCTAGAGTAGGTTCTTTGATGACACGAGATTGAAACGATGCCACAGGTGTAAGAAACACACCTTTTTCGGGGAAGTCTGGTTTTACAGTATTTTTGGGCTCCTGGTGTGGGTTTTTCGAGGATATAAGATTGGACCATTGCCCCAGATGTAAAAAGCACATCTTCTCCAGGGAAGTCTGGTTTTTACAATACTTTAGGGGGCCTAAAGTGGGTTCCTCGAGGACGCGAGATTGAACTGATGCCTCAGGCGTGGAAACACATCTTCTTCGGCAAACTCTGGTGTTCACAGTACTTTATGGTCCCTGGAGTAAGTTCCTCGAAGACGCGAGATTGAATCAATGTCCTAGGTGCATAAAACATATTTTCTTTGGGGGAGTCCGATTTTTACAGTATTCTAGGGTGCTTGGAATGCGTTCCTCGAGGACGCAAGATTGAGTCAATGTCTCAAGTGTAAAAAACACATTTTCTGCGGGGAACTCTGGTTTTTTGAGTACTCAGGAGCCCCTGGAGTGGGTTTCTCAAGGACACAAGATTGAATCAATACACCAGATGTGAAAAAACAAATCTTCCCAGGGAAGTCTGGTTTTTACAGTACTTTAGGGTCCCTGAAGTGAAGACACGAGATTGAACCAAACTTCCCGGAAGAAGAGAAGATCTGTTTTTTCCACCTGGAGCATCAACTGGATCTCGTGTCCTCAAGCAACTTACTTCAGGCACCCCAAAGTACTGCAAAAATCAGACTTCTCCAAAGAAGATTCGTTT
>CAKNXH010001092.1:225903-239346 GCA_932178445.1 Andricus quercusramuli
GAACTAATGTCAGGGACCCCAAAGTACTGCAAAAATCAGACTTCTCCGAAGAAGATTTGTTTTTCGCACCTGGGGCATTGATTCAAACTCATGTTCTCGAGGAATTTTCTCCAGGGATCCTTAAGTACTGTCAAACCCTTACTTCCCCGGAGAAGCTGTGCTTTTTACACCTGGGGTATTGGTTCAATCTCGTGTCCTCGAGAAACCCACAGTTGGTGCAAGGTATTGACGTGAGTAGCATAATTTTCGCGAAGAAGATGTTGTTCGCATACCTGGTGCAAGGGTGTGGTATGATGTCCGGAGTGTGATTTTCGAGAGCGCGGATCATAACCGGAAGTCAAGCTTATTCCACAATTAGTTTGTAGAAATTTTCTTAGAATTTCCGATGTAATTTACATGTGGAATTTCCACCTAGAATTTCCACATAGAATTTCCACAGAACGCTCTTCGTATAATTTTTTCACAAATAAATTCATATTTCAGATCAATATTTTAGACCAATCTAGCCAACAGCTGGATTGCTCAATTAGGGAAGCGGAAGCGTGGGATGGAGAAGTGAAGTAAAGGAAGGAGATTGTCAAGTGGGAAGGTGAGGAGAGGGGTAAGTAAAGGATGAAGGAATTGGGGAAGCTGGCGATAATTATTATTCTTATTGCGGTTTCTTTCAGTGAAAATTATTTTTAATACATAGGATATTATATTTCACTCATGATTAGATGTTCATATAAATATCTTAAACAACTTATTATTGTTGATAGGAATTTTCTCTCATAATAGAGTTATAATTTTTCTGATTCTTTAAATTTTAATGGAATTCGAAAAGAAAAGCAAAATTGACGAAAAAATATTACCATCATGAAAAAAAAATCGCCAGCTAAATCGTTGAAATAATCGCAGAGCTGATTATAAAAAAATACACCTTAGGAATGACTCATATATATGATTTACAAAAAAAAACACTCTCAGAATATAGTAAATATATGGATGTATGATATTTCAATATATGATTCATTTGATAATATATTATATTCTACTTACGAACATAATGAAGAGATATCATGAAAATAAAGGTCAAAGTAAAATTAAAAAGCCTCATTCTGCTAGAGATAGACACTGATTTTTTATGAACTTTTTGGGCTGCAACTGAGAACGTGTTAGATTTTTTACTTGTATATATGTACTAGCTGGAATGTGATTATTGACAAAAATGATTCGGCGATGGGGTGGAGTGGGGGAAAAAAAAATTGTCGCACAATGGAAGGTTTCTTGCTATACATTAAGCAAACTTTATATACTTTCCTTGAATATGTTATCTACGTATAACGTGACAATCTATTCATTACATATCTTGAATTTTTAAACATGAATTAATTTTTCAATAGCTTCAGAAAAAATACTTTTATTATAAATCTTTGACTAAATATTGTAAAATTCAGTCCTTAAATTTTTTTTAAAATTCTCACCTCAGTATTTTTTTTTCATTAATTCTAACTAACTAATATTTTGAAATATCGCTGAATAATATACTACAATTTGAGTCATTTATTGTAGTATTTTGGCAAAGCCACTTGTGAGCAAATCAATTGACCTCGAATTTCAGGCTCAAGGATTTTTCGGGATAAAATTTGAATGTAAAAGTTGAAATCAGAAAAGTTTTCTTTCTCGTGCTGAAAGCAATGAAAAAACGCCAGTTAAAAATTTTGATTAGGAGATCAAAAAAAAATCTGAAATGGAATGATCGGTAGTTACTAAACATCATTAAAAACTCAAAAAAAAAAAGAAACTATATACTGTTTAACGGAATTATTTTGAGGCAGACGTTCATTGGAAAATAATCTCTATGGCAATTGTCCCTATGTTTTTTTTGTTAAATAGCAGCGATCTGATAATTTCGGTAATGTGAAGTTTCAAACAAATTTGATTATGGTAGCCAATAAAAAACTTAAGCAGTCTTCAATTCCGATATATTCCAGCAAAATGCTTGGAAGTTTTTCAGACAATAAAAGTTGGCTTCAGGAACTACGTGATGACTCGCACAATCTAAAATTAGAAAATTAGACTTTGCCTACCTAATCTGTTGTTTTTGAAACTCTTCAAAAGTTTCTCAAGAAAGATTCCTTATGAAAAATGCAAGAATTCCATTTTGGAATTTAATTATTTGATATTGCTAATATGACCCGTATTGAAGAATTCTTTCAAAATTTTAAATCGTTCGAACAAGCATTTCTGAAGCCTAATTTCTTGTTCTGAAAAAGTTTAAGAACACTTTCTTGAAGACTGTAAAAATAAGCTATATTTTTAGTTTCTCATTGTGTATCACTTGCTTCTTTTTTTTTAAATTACGAGGTTTGAAATCTTGCCATCGCTTTGAAGTAAATTATTAGATTTTTTTATAATTAGAAGATACAATGTTTGAGCCTATTTAGGGGGCCAAAATTTTGCCACTTTTCAAAATTTTCTTCCCTTAATCTGAATAAGTGTACATTTTAATAGTAAAATTATTAATTCGGTGTTTCCATAATAAGATTGTAATATTTCAGCATTTCAATAATAGAATTCTACAAGAATCACATTATTAGATGAAGGTAAAATAGATAAAATGTCATAATAATATTCTTCTTATTTCATTAACATAGCAATGACTTTTGAATACGTATTGTTTGAGGAAATGATATTCATTGAGAAAAGTATTTGTCAAAAGTTAAAAAATCATCTTTTTAGTTGAAGATTTATCATCAATTGAAAAATTAATTTCTTCGGTTGAAAATCAATATTTTCAATTGGAAATTTAACTATTCCACTTTTGGTAGTAAATCGATTTCTTTTAGTGGGAAATTCAACTATTTTGTTAAGAATTGATGTATTTTGTTCAGAACTCGTCTTCATTGGTAGATAACTAATCTTCTTGATTGAAAGTTCAACTGTTTGGTTGAAAATGTATGTATTTGTCTAAAATTCTTCTTATAGAGAATTTTTTTCCGGTGAAAATGCAACTATTTGCTTGAAAATTAATCTGTTTAGGTTGAGGATTCGATTTATTTACCTTAGTCGTTTTTGGTTAAATTTAACTGTTTTTGATTTGTAATAAAAAACATTTCCAGTTGAAATATTAACTATAACATTTTTATGAAAAAATTCATGCTTTAAGGTTGAAAAGAACAATTTGGTAGAAAAGTCCACTAATTAGTAGAAAATTGAACTGTTTTGTAGGTAATTTGTTTTTTTACTGATAAATGATTTTATCTAATGAAAATTTAACTATTCCATTCCTGGTTGAATATTGATCTTTTTTGGTTTAGAAATTCAATTATTTGGTTGGGAATTTATATAATTTGCTGAAGATTTGTAATTTGTCGCAGAGAATAAATGCTGTTCGTTGAAAATTAATTTTTGGGTGAAAATGCATCTTTTTGGTTGAAAATTCCACTGTTTTGTTCACGATTCCACTTTTTTGAAAATTTCTATTTTTTATTCAAAAGTTAAGTTCTTTTGGTAAGAATTCCATCGTTTTGGTAGAAATATAAAGTTTTGGTTGAAAATGAATCTGTTTTTGTTGGGGATTTAACTATTCTGTTAAAATTTCGTCTTTTTGTTTCTTTTGGGTTGAAAATTCAACTATTCCGTTAAAAGTTGAATTACTCTGTTATTTCATTAGGAATAGTAGTATTTTACCAAACTCTTGTAATCCTTCAATCGTCTCAAACAATTTTTGGATGATCCTGAATAAATTTAAAAAAAAAATGTAGACGGCAAAAATTAATTAAAACAGAAGTAGTTGGGTGTTAGAACTAACGGACTACAACAAGAGGGTGGTGGGGCATGTGGTTCAAAATTTGAAATTTTTGTAATATGCCTTTCTTATTGCTCTGATTATGTTGAAAATAATACACAATCGCGTTCTTTCACTAAACAAAATAAATTCAAATAGACTTATGAAAATATAAAAACTTTATTTCGAAATTTAATTATTTTATATTGATAATGATCTTGCGTTGGATTTAGAAGAAATCATTAGATTTTTTACAACTAGCAAAAAAAATTTCTGCGCCTGTATAGGGAGTTAAAATGTTGCCATTTTTCAAAATTCCATGCCTCTATCTAAATTTGTGTAAAAATTTTTATAATTAAATTAGTGATTGCATTTTTCTCTAATAAGATTGTGATATTTCAGTATTTCAATAATGGAATTGTACAAAAGTCACGTGAATAAATCAAGGTAAAATTGATAAAGTGTGCAAACATTTCTTCTTATTTCATTATCATAGCCATCACTCATAGCCATTTTCTTAAATCGAAAATTTACCAATTTTGTTGGAAATTCATTATTTTTGTTTAAAGTTAATGTTTCCAATTTAAATTTTAAGACCCGTTTTAGTTTTTAAAAAAGTAATCTTCTTTTTTTAAGGTTCAACTTTTGGTTGAACATTCGTGTACTTTGTGAAAATTAATTTTGTTGGGTGGAAATTTTTAATCCATAAATGCATCCTTTTTTAAAATTCGTCTGTTTAGGTTGAGCATTTAAGTAATTTGTTGAAAATTTTTCGTTTCTGATTTAATTCGACTATTTTTTATACAAAATGGAATGAGATTTATTTTACAATATTAACCATAAAATTTCTGTTGAAAATTGATGTTTTCAGGCAAAAAATCTAATTAATTTGTTTAAACTTTATTTTCGTTGGTTGAAAACTAATTTTTTAACTGAAAATGTAATAGTTTGGTTGAAAATTCAAACAATTGGCAGCAAATACCACTATTTGGTAGAAAATTCAATTGTTTTTTTAGGTAATTCGTTTCTTTTACTGATTAATAATTTTTTGTAATGAAAACTTAACTATTATTTCTGGTAAAAATTAATCTTATTGAGTTTAAAAATTAAACTAATTTGCTGAAACATTATATCAATTGCCGAAGGTTTGTATTTTTGGTAGAAAATTAATCTTGTTGGTTGAAAATCAATTTTCTTATTTGCAAATTGAACTATTCGGTTGAAAATATATGCATTTTGTAAAAAAATTGTCTTTTAGGTAGAAAATGAATCTTGTTAGATTAAAATTCAACAATTCAGTAGAAAATTCAACTGTTTTGAAAATTTGACTTTTTCATTTGAAATTCAATTTCTTTTCGGTAGAAATTTCATCTTTGTGGTCAAAAAAGGCAATGACCGTGCAATAATCACATCAAGAATTGAATACTCAACTTTGGATGCGTTTGGATGCCAATTTTTTTCGATTGGACGGTAAAACTCAAAAAGATACTAAGTTTTCAAAATTAGAGTGCTAACTTCACGCTTCGGAACAAATTTGAATTTTGTTCAAAAAATTTTTGACGAATCGTTTGGATGTCGTTAGGATGCGTTTGGAAGCTCACTTTTTATGTTTGGACGATGAAATTGTGTGAGTTATCGAATGAAAAAGTCACTAGCACCATACTCACGAGCGGCACATTCTCAAGTGGTAGTGACCTTCTTTGGTCAGCCGTGCCTTTAAACATAATATGATGTCTCACAGTGTAAACTGTGTTACCGAAACTTTCCAAAAATTTTGATAATTTTTGGATTATCTAAATTTTCGTATATGTTCAAAATTTCTGAAATGTTCAAAATTTTTGAAATTTTCAAAATTAGGAAAATTTCTGAATTTTACAAAATGTTCAATTTCCTCAAATTTTTTGAAATTTGTGAATTTTTCTAAAATTCGTGAAATTTCTGAAATTTGTAAAATTTGTGAAATTTCTAAAATTTGTAACATTTTCTCAAATTTGTCAAATTTTCGCAAATTTATGAAATGTTCTAAAGTTTGTAAAATATTCAAAATTTGTAAACTTACCAAACTATCAAAATTTCTATCCTATATTTAAAATAGTCCAAATTTACAATACTGTCAACAATTCAAAAATTATAGCATCATATCGAAGTTTAAAAATTTTCGAAATTTCGAGATAAATATTGTATCTTAAATTAAAATGATCAAATTCTAAACTTTTTTAAGCTTATTGAAGTTGTATAATTTCAAATATAATACAATATTAACGGGTTTATTTTAAATTTTACTATAAATTTGGAAATGAACGCTTAAAAAAGTGATAAGAGATTTATTATTACAACATTTAAAAAGGATCATTTTGTCCTACCTTGAGTTGCTTCAGCAAAAGTAGAGTGATATTTTTCATTATTTAGAGAGAAAAAATCTCCTACCTCTTGAAACTAATTTACTAAAAAACTAATTACGAAACTCATGTCGACTGCATTTCTTGGCCCAAATTTATGTTTTATTTTCAAAATTAAGTTTTCCAACAAACAAATTGAGGAAAAAATTTAGAATTTCCTTCTGCAATGTAAATAATAGATATTATATTAACTGTTGATTTAAAAGGTGGCAGTACAGAACTAGATAACAAGCAATATTAATGTATTTGCTGTATTACGATGGTCCGAAAACACCAAGCTTCGAAAATCGAAAATGACTATTACTCAAAAATATTTTATTATGAGAAATTATCTGTAATTATCAAAATAAGAAAATTTTGACATCATTGCGACATCGTGGAACTATTTTTTATTACAAATTTTATATTATTATTATATAATCCGGTATGTACGAGCATGTGCAGAAACAAATATAAAAGAGATTCTGAATGAATATATGAGATAAAAAATAAAATTGAATTCATTAATCCGAAATAATCACAAATCTCTTTTCGAATGCGTCTCTTGGCCCGATTTTATGTTGTATTTTCGAAATTAATTTCTTGTAACACTGGCATGGTTTCTGTTTATATGAAGGAATTTCCGAATCGTTATTTCTATTTTTGTATGCATTTAGAAAATTTTGGAAAGTTCTAAAATTTGTAAAATCTATGGTAAATATGAATAATAAAGTTTTTTGAAAGCAATAGAAGTTTTAAAAATTTGAAAGTTTTATAGAAATTTAAATTAATTTTTTTTTAATTTAGAAATTTTGGGAATTAAAAAAAATTGAACCATTATAAATTAAAAAAAATTTCAGAAATTTTGAACATTTGATAAATTTTGATAATTTTATAAATTTTGAACATTTCAGAAATTTTGATAATTTTATCAATTTTGAACATCTTAGAAATTTCTTTAATTTCAAAACTTTTTAAACAATTTCGACAATTTTAGATATATGAGAAATTTCTATAATTTTATCAATTTTCAAAATTTGAGAAGTTTTTATAATTATTGAAATTTTCAACAATTTCGATATTTTGATCATTTTACGCATTTTGATAATTTTTGAAAATTTTAGATATTTTAGACACTTTCGAAATTTAGAAAATTTCAGAAATTTTGGTAAATTTCGCAATTTTGAGAATTGTGAATCTTTGAGATGATTCTCTAATTTTAGAAATGTTGACAATATTGTAAATTTTGACGATTTCAGAAACTTTTAATATTTCATAGAATTCAGAAATATTGGAAAGTTTGCTAAGTCTGAAAATTTGGAATATTCTACAAATTTTGGAAAATTTCACGAATTTTAGGAAATTTTACAAATTTTAGAAAATTTCACCAATTTAAGAAAATTTGAGAAAATTGAACATTTTGTAAAATTAAGAAATTTTGATAGTTTCAGAAACTTTGAACATTAAAAAAATTTTGAACGTTAATTTCAGAAATTTGAATGATTTTAGACATTTCTAACATTTCATAAAATTGAAGAATATTAGAAAGTTCGGTAAGTTTGAAAACTTTACTTGAATATTTTATAGAAAATTTTATAAATTTTAGACAATTTTACAAAATTTAGAAAATTTCACAAATTTTAGAAAATTTGGGAAATTTGAGAAAATTGAATATTTTGTAAAATTCAGAAATTTTGATAATTTTGATAATTTCCAAAATTTTCCACATTTCAGAAATTTTGAAAATTTTGAAAATATAGGGAAGCTTAGAAAATTTAAAAATTTTCAAAATTTTTGGAAAGTTTCGGTACCACAGTTTTCGCGGTGAGACGTCATGTTATATTTATGGAGACGGCTGACCAAAGAAGGTCACTACCACTTGAAAAGGCGCCGCTCGCCAGTATGGTGCTAGTGACTTTTTTATTCGATAACTCACACAATTACATCGTCCAACCTTCAAAAGTGAGCTTCCAAACGGATACTAACGACATCCAAACGATTGGTAAACAATTTTTCGGAAAAAAATTTAAATTTGTTCCTTAGCGTGATGTTAGCACTCCAATTTTGCAAACTCAATATCTTTTTGAGTCTTGCCGTCCAAACGAAAAAAATTGGCTTGCAAACGCATCCTAACGACATCCAGACAATTACATTAAAAAAAAGTTGGATATTTAATTGTTGGTGTGCTAACTTCACGGACATAAAAATGCAACTGTTTGGTCAAAAGTGAATTTGTTTTGGTAGAGGATTCAATTATTTTCTTGAAACATCGTCTTTTTTCGTCCAATTGAACTGTTTTTCATTGGAAATATAAACTATTACATTATTTATCAGGAATTCATCTTTTTTATAGAAAAGTTAACTACTTGTTTGCAAATTTATGTCGTTTGCTAAAATTTTGTCTTGTTTGGTAGAAAAATAATCTTGCTGGTTGAAAATTAATCTTTTTGTCTGAAAATACAACTATTTGGGCTTAAATGTGTGTATTTAGTCAAGAAAAGATCTTTTTGGTTGGAAATTAAACAATTTGGTAGAAACTTCCACTATTTGGCAGAAAATTCAAATGTTTTGTACTCAATTCGTTTTTTTGCTGCTCAAAAATTTTATGTTATGAAAACTGAAGTATTTTAATTCTGTTTAAGAATTACCTTTTTTGTGTGAAAATTCAATTATTTGGTTAAAAATTTAAGTCATTTGTTGAAAATTTGTCTTTTTTGGTAGAAAATTAATGTTGTTTGTTTGTTCATTTGAAACTTCATTTCATTTGGTAGAAATTTCACCCTTTTGATAAAAAATGCAACATTTTGGTAAAAAATGAATCTGCTTTTGTTGAGGATTCAACTATGTTGAAAATTCGTCTTTTTCTGTTCAGTTGCACTGTTTTTGAATTAATATATCAACTATTGCATTGTTTGTTCAGAATTTATGTTTTTAGGTTGAAAATGCAACTATTTGATTGATATTTCAACTACTTTGTTAATTCATAAGAATCAGTAGAATTAATAATAATACCTTTAACCCTCAAATTGCCTTCAATAATTTTTGGATAACTCAGAATGAATTCACAAAAAAAATTCACTTGTCAAAAATAATTCAAAATAGGGTGGTTGAGGGCCAGAACTGACAAACTTCAGCATGACTTGTAAATACGTTATGTTTTAGGAGGTGACGTACATTCAGAAAAATATTTGTCCACTGTTCAAGTACTTTGTTAAAAATTCATCTTTTTAGTTGGAAATTCATCCTTCTAGTTGAAAATGAAATTTTTTGGTCAAAAATCAATTTAACTATTTTGTTGAAAATACATTCTATTCTTTGGTTGAAAATTAATTTTTTTCAATTGAAATTTTAACTATCCCATTATTGCTGTAGAAAATCAATCTCTTTCATTCAAAACTTCAACTACATATTTGGTTGAAAATTCATGTATTTTGTTAAAAATTTGTTTTTATTCTTTGGTAGAAGAGCAATTTTTTCCGTTAAAATTTCAACTTTTTGCTTGAAAATTAATCTGTCAAGGTTGAGGATGCAAGTGTTTTGTTGGAATTTTTTGTGTTTCGTAAAATTCAACTGTTTTAATTTTGAAATGAGGATAATTTTTTTTAAATTTTTTGTTCAGATATTAACTTAAGCATTTTTTTGTTGAAAACATATCTTTTTAGGTTATATATCCAACTAATTTGTTGAAAATTAATTTTTTTGTGGTTGGAAGTAATATTTTTAACTGAAAGTTTAACAATTTGGTTGAAAATTCAACTGTTTGGATGAAAATTAAGATTTTTGTTTTAAATTCATATTTCCAAGTTGAAAATTCAACTGCCTTGTAGAAAGCTCCTCGTTTTGGCGAGAAAATTCAACAAATTGGTAGGAAATCCCACTTTTTTGTGAAAAATTCAACTGTTTTATAAGTAACTAATTTTTCAATTATTTGTAACTGTTATGACAATTAACTGACTCAATTTCAAGTTAAAAATATATTTTTTTTAGTTGATAAATTCAACTATTTGATCGATAATTGTCAATAAAGAAGGATTTGCCTACGAAATAATTTAATTTTCTGCCAAATAGTTGAATTTTCAGTAAAAAAAAGTAATTTTTAAACAAAGCGAGAACCAACAAAAACATGAATTCCCAACAAATTAGTTAGACTCTAAACCTAAGAATATGAATTTTCAACAAAAAATGTTATATTTAATATTTCAACAAAAAAATATTTTCATTTTAAACAAAAACAGTTGATTATTACCAAGAACAACAAATTTTCAATAAAATACTTAAATTCTCAACTTAAACAGATAAATTTTCAATGAAAAGGTCATTGGTCAACCAAACCATTGAATTTTCAACAAAATTGTTACATTTTCAGTTCAAAAACTTAATTTCTTAGGGGCAAAAATTAATTTTTAGCAAAGCAGTGGAATTTTCAAATGAATCATTCAAGTCAAAGTAGGGTAAGAGCACTAATTCTTGGCACCTTAGCTCTATTATTGGTATACCAAAAACCGAAGAGATTTTATTTTATTTTGAATGTATACTTCATTGAACTGGATAATTAATACATGCATTATGTGCAGAAAATATAGTAGAATTGAATTAATTGGGGCAAAAAAATCTTAAAAAATTTATCATCCACGAAATCAGAGAAGGGTACCAAAAGTTGGGGAGGGGAGGTGTCACGAATTGGTGTTCTCACCCTATATTTTTTAGAATTTTCTTTTGAAGTCAGTTTAATAACTTGAAGTTTTGAAGTTCCAGGAAGCTAATGAATAGATTGTCAACTTATACACAGATAACATATTCAGGGAAAGTAAATAAAGTTTCTTATAGTATAGGAAGAAATCTTGCTTTGCACAAAAACTGTTTTTCTCAGCAAAATCCCAGCACCAAAATTTAGATAACCTGTTTTGTCAATAATAAGATAATGGCTACTCTATATATACAAGTCAAAGATTCAGCAAGTTATCAGTTACAACCCAAAGCATTTTGTTGAAATCAGATCTCTTTCACAAGCAAGATGAGGCTATTTATTTTTACTCTGCCCTTCATTTTTCTGATATGGCTTCAATTTGTTCGTAAGTAAAATATAATATCAAAACAAAGATAGATTATAATATCGTACATCCGCGTATGGAAGATATTTAAAAATTAGTTTTTCGTAAAGAATACCGGTCATTTTTAAGTTTTTTATTTGTTGAAATCAGCCGCTCGACCATATCAGTGACTTAGCTAGCGATTTTTTTCCTCATCGTAGGTGAAAATCCCCAAAAACAAAGTATTAGATTTTTTGAATCATGATTTGACGTGAAATTTTTGTTCGAAATTTAAGTTTTTGGTCAATTTTAGTGTTTCTCAAATTCAATTAAAAATTCAGGAAAAAACCGCGAGAAAAGCCCTATTTCAACAAAAATTGATATAAAAAATAAAAAATTGTTCACACAATTTATTTCAACATCTGATTATTAGCCGAAAGTAATATTCTATGTATTGCAAAGAATTCGTACTGAAAGAAACCGCAAAAACTGAATAATTAGCGCCAAAATCGCGCAAAACCAAAATTTTCACTTATGGGGATGAAATTTAAAATGTAGCTTTCGATTAATATCTTTGACTAATTATTGAGAGAAATGTCCAGTACCAATTCAATTCACCCAATGTTAACGATTTAGAAAAAAATGTTTAAGAACGTCTTTTTTTTTTAATGGGAAATACATTAGAGTAGTCCAAAAAAAGCATACGTGGAATTTTTTTCGCGGAATTAGCCAACATTGTGAAGAAAAACCAACGTTTAAAATAGACATTGTTTGAACAATTATTATTTATTGAACGAATAGACGAGAGATAAGCGAAGTCTATTGCGACAGTCGTTCAAACACCCGTGCAGAAATCGCCAAGGTTCTTCCCGGTTCCAAACTTGGGCCAGGCTGGGGGCCCCTAGCCTGGATCTAGCTCGGATTTTGCAATGGCTCGAGCTTGGGCCCAGCTAGTGTCAAAGTTCCAAAAATTGACGACAGATGGCGTAGTACTATTCTCTTTGTTTCCTTATTACTTGCGAGTGTTAAGTGTAAATCTTTACAAAGTGGCAAATTTGGTATAAATAAAAATTCGTAAAGTATCTTAATCAGTAATTTGAGTGATAGTTTGAGTCAAACTGAACTTATAAATTTTGTGTGAGTGATTGAGAATAGTAGTGATGCTGCTGATTGATGATGGTCGATGAACAAAATACAAATCATCATTGAAGTTAAATTGATAAAAATTCCTCAAATAAAAAGCACTCTAAAAGACCAGAGGCATCGAGCACTCGTCAGTATCCCATATTTACGCAGTGAAAGTGCAAGTAAGTTCTTATATTAATTCTAAATAATATTTTTACATTAAGATTACACGTAACTTCTAACCTCAAATTGAGAAAACTTTTTCGTCGAATTATCAAGTGTAAAAATGTTGTTAATTTATGTAATGATGTTTAAGACTTAGATTTATGAAACAAATATGGCGGACGTAAATTAAAAAATTATAGTATATAGATGATGATGACGCAGAAAGGGGGTAGAAATTTAGGACGCGCAAATCGAATGAGTGACTTTTTGAATTGAAGTTTTGATTTTTTTTCGATTTTTAAATATTACATATTCATTTGTTAACTTTAAATTTGAATAAAAAAATTTTTCCTTAATTTCGACTTTTAATTTTAAAATTAAAAATTGCTAGGAATCGATAATAAACTAGGGCCAAGCCTGGGCCAAGCTTGGGCCAAGCTGGGCGATCGAGCCTGGCCCTGGCCAGATTTGGCGTTTCATTCAAGCTTGGCCCAGGCTAGATCGCCAGGCCAGGGCCTACTTTTGCCAAGCCTGGGCCCTGTTTGGGCCATGACCAAATTTCTACACGGGCATCTGCCTCCCATACTTTCCCACCACTACTCCCCCAACATACCAATACTTCCTCATCCCCATTTCATCTATCGTTTCCCCTCCCTTCACTAACTTCTTTCACCCATACTTCCCTTCCCTCAATTCCTCACCGCAGCCATCACTGCCCCTACTTCTTCTACTTTCCTTACTTCTTCTACTTCCCCCACTTCTACACCAATCATTTCCCTCACTTCCCCTTGTAGAACGGAAAAGGGTGGGGGGAGGTAGAAATAAAAAATCAGCACATACGTCAACATAAGAATAATCCTATTCTAAAAAGATGATTGAGTCGAAGTCGAAATACCGTATCGCCTTTTCCGCACTTCTGATTCGTCGCATAGTTATCGATTGTGATTTTCGACAATCGATACTTGCCGTTCGGAAA
>CAKNXH010001092.1:239356-250627 GCA_932178445.1 Andricus quercusramuli
ATCGATTGTGATTTTCGACAATCGATACTTGCCGTTCGGAAATTCCGGCTCCTCATTTGAATTTGGTTTCATTAAATAATTTTATTTATGTATAATATCATTATTTACTATGATAAACCAATAAATCAGTCATTGAGTCTAAGTCGAAAGATCGTAACGCCTGTTCCGCACTTCTGATTCGTCGTGTAGTTATCGATTGTGATTTTCGACAATCGATACTTGCCGTTCGGAAATTCCGCGTCCTCATTTGAATTTGGTTTCTTTAAATAATTTTATTTATGGATAATATTATTATTTACTATGATAAACCAATAAACAATAATGATATTAGTATGGATAATCAGTCATATAATTGCATGATTCATATTGATGGTCATTTTTTGTTAATTATGGTTTCATGGTCCAGTACTACATGTCGATCCTTTTCCGGTTGTAACAACAGCTGAGCAGCAGTGAGATTCCCATAGCGTGTCGAAAATCGAACGGACCTCTTTTTCTAATGTATGGAGATAGAAAGAGAGGTTTGTTCGATTTTCTGCTTCGAAACATCATCTGAGTCCCACTGTAGGACACACAATTTTTCGAAACGTGTCGGCTTTGTTAGTTTCTATTAAAAAACGTGTTCGGTTCTTAGTTTCGATTGAAAAACGTGTAAAACTTCTTCGAAACGCGTTGCTTTTATCGATTAAAAACGGAACTGCTACTTTCAAAAATTCTTCATTGGGAACACTGCAGTGGATAAAGCGACAGTTGAGAAGCACGCGCACGTGTAGTGTTCTAAAGAGTTTAAGTGATCGGAGAAATTCTCACGAGCACGAGAATATGCTCGACCTTTATGTGCTTTTAGAATTTATTGAGCATTTTTGAGCATTTTGAATTAGGATTGAAACAATCGTATTTTCTATTTTCAATAATAATAATTACATTGTTTGAATTTCGCGGGAAAATGCATCGCTTTAAATTCAACTCAAAACATTAATTTTCTATCAAAAAGACTCATTTTAAACACATCACATGAATTTCATCTGAAAAAAATCAATTTTCAACCAAAGTAGAACAGTTGAAATGTCAGAAAAATAAATGTTCAACAGAAAAAAAATTTCAACAAGATATTTTTTTCTTCATTGAAACAAATTATTTTTTAACAAAAAACGTAACAATTAAATTTTTAGTTGGAACAATCAATTTTCAATCAAAAAATGAATTCTCAACAAAATAATTCAATCTGAAACTAAAAAAGATAAATTTACAAACCAAACATATAATATTCAAAATTTGCAGTTAGAGAAGAATATTTAAAAAAACGAGTTTTCAGTAAAATTAATTAATTTTTAACTGAAAATATAAATTTTCAAGCAAAAATGGAATCGTTATATCTTCAGTTGAAAAGAAAAATTAATTTTCAACTGAAAAGAAATGAACTTTCAACCAAAGAAATTAATTTTTAATCACAATGATAAATTTTTAAAGAAAAATATTAAAATTTGACCAAATAGTAGACTTTTCAATCCAAAAAATGAATCTTCTTTCAACAAAAAAAACGAATTTTCAACTAAATAGTTTTTTTCCAATGAAAGAAATGAATTATTAACAAAAAATAGAATAGTTCAAGTGATTTTTCAACTAAAATGATGAATCTTCAATTTTTAAAATTTAATTTTGAACCAAATACATTGATTTTCAAAAAATAGTTCAATTTTCACCGAAAAATTTAATCTTCAATAAAATTAAAGTAAATTTTAAACGAAATAGTATAATTTTCAACTAAGAAAAAAATGTGCTTTTTTGATAACAAAAAAATTATTCTTTAACGACATAATTCAATTTTAAACCAAAAAAGATAAATTTACAAACCAAAAATATAATATTTCAATTTTCAGTTACAGAAGTATATTTAGAAAAAACGAGTTTTCAGCGAAATTAATTAATTTTCAACTAAAAATATAAATTTTCAAGCGAAAATGGAATATTTATATCTTCTGTTAAAAAAATTAATTTTCATCCAAAAAGGAACACATTTTCAACCGAAGAAATTAATTTTCAATCACAATGATGAATTTTCAACCGAAAATATGAATTTTTGACCATATAGTGGATTTTTCAACCCAAAACATGAATTTTCTCTATCAACCAATAAAAAAGAATTTTCAACAAAATAGTTTTCTTTTTAGACAAAGAAATTAATACTTTAAAAAATAGATTCATTAAATTTTCTACTGAACAGATAATTTTTTAACGAAAAACATTACGTTTCTATAAAAAAAAGTAAATTTGCCACAAAAAATGGAATAGTTAAAGTGAATTTTCAACTAAAATGATGAATCTTCAATTTAAAAAAATTTAATTATCAACCAAATACATGAATTTCAAACTAAAAAGATAAATTTTCAACCAAAAATAAATTAGAATCATTTTCAGTTCCTAAAATAAATTTGCAAACAAAAAACAAACGAATTGTCAACAAAACTGTCAAATTTTCAACCAAAGAGGTGAAATTTCAACTAATGAGAGTACTCTTTTACCACAAAAGGCGGACTTTCAACAAATAGTTGAATTTTAACCCAAAACAGATAAATTTTCAATTAAAAACAGGATACTATTTAAATTTTCAGTAAAAATATTAATTTCCAATCAAATTAAAGTAAATTTTCAACGAAATAGTATAATTTTTAACCAAGAAGACTACATTTTTATGAAAAAGATAAATTATCGACAAAAAATGGAACAGTTATATTTCCAGGTTAAAAAATTAATTCTAAATAAGAAAAATACAAGTTTCAAATCAAAACGATCAATTTTCAACCGATCACATGAATTTTCTTACAAAATAGATGAATTTTTTAATAAAGTACAGGAAGTTTCAAACAAATATTTTAATTTTTTAAGGAATTTCCAACCAAAAGCAGAAGAAATTGTATTCATCCATCGTATCACAGTGTACTGTGAAGATGTTTATCCATTTACTTTCAAGCGTCGTCAATTTCCAATAAAATTGGCATTTGCCAATTTGCCAATTGTATTGTTTTCGCGAGTTATGTCTGGGCAAGCATTACGGATTTTCTTAGGAGAAAAACGCCAAAGTGATTTGGTTAAAATTATGTGTTCACAGAATTGTTTAAATAGATTATAGTTTGAATACGATATACATAGCAATAATATTGAATGTATTTAATTATTATTACACTATTTTTTTCATGATTTTTAGGCATATGTACTTTTATAAGAATCTTAAATAATTGAAAAAATTTAATCAGATAGAATTTTCAAAACTGTCATTAATCCAAATGAGTAAAACGCGCGCGCTTCAGCGCGCGTACGGTCTCGTAATAATAAATTATTATATCACAGGTATGACAAACATTTTTTTATTCCTCTGGAGAAGCAAATTGTTTTTCTTGTAAAAGAAAAAACAAATATCTATGAAACAAATTCATTGAACTAATTCCTTTAATTTAAAAACATCTTTTTATAAATTTTCTACTAATCGTACTGCGCTGAGCCTTATTTTTTGATTTTACAATTTCTATTACTTTTAGCATAAATTGATGAATAGAATTCCTGAATATGAAAACAAGAGTCCAACGATCAAGTTTGGGAAACCACAATTAAATCCTCGTATTGTAATTTGAAAAAAAAAATCTTGGGACAGAAATAAAAGGAAGGAAAGAAAAATGAAACGGCAACATCCCAAATCCCCTTCCTTCCCTTATTTTATTTCTTTCATTTTTTTCATTTTTATTATCATCAATTCACAATACGAAAGCGTTCGCAATATTTACCAACGATTCGGTGATCATACAGCACCCTTATCAAGGTAAGAAATATTAGAGCAGGTAGGAACGGTGACGAACCAACGATGCTCCCTCCTCGACAACATTTTTCTTTTCCCATTTTGCTACCTAATAGAGGAAGCTTCGTAATGGTATCATTTTCCAAAATTTTTAAATTCATTTAATTGAACCCTCCCTAAATTGAAAATGTCTAATACAATGTTCTAAGCAATTGTCCGGATGTGTGCGTGTGTGTGGATGTCACGCTTTTTTGTGAACACGATAACTAGAAAACGGTTAGAGATAAAATTGATGAAATTTGGAGAGCTTATTTTCCTCACTAATATCTTGAAACTGACTGAGAATTTCAAAAAATATTCATTGGATTTTTTTAAGCACTCAATAATATTTTAAAAATCGGTTTTTTATAGTCAAACTTTTTTCATTAGCATAATTTAAAGTTGATGCAAGAATATAAAAGATTCCTTGGTTCGAAACGAATCGATTGTCCTATCATATTAATGCATTTTATCAAAGAGTAGGGAAGTTATGGTAATTTATATATTTTTAAACTCGTTTTTTATAGTAAATGTTTTCTTATTCTCATAAATTAAAGTTTATGCGGGAATAGAAAAGTTGTGTTGATTCAAGACGAATCGATTGACCTATAACATTGAAACATTTCATTGAAGAGTAAGGAAGCTATGGTAAAGCATAATATTTGAAAACACAGTTTTTTATAGCAACAATTTTTTCGCTTACATAATTCAAAATTGATGCAAGAACGGAAAAGATTTCTTGATTCGAGGTGTATCGATTGATCTATAATGATAATAATACACTTTATGGAAGATTAGGGAAGTTATGCTTATTTATAATATCTGTATCATCAGTTTTAAAGAGAAAAACTTTTTTCATCGACATAATTCAAAGTTGATGCATGAATAGAAAAGACTTTTTGATCATAAATTTTCAAATAGAATAATTCTGATGATTTTTGTGAAGAAATCATAAAGCTGGGAAAGGGATAAGGTGTGACAGATTTTCTCTTTTCCCTTTTCCAGCTCAAAAAATTATTATTTCGAACGCAATATTTGATTTTTCTGATTTGTCTTTGTATTTGAAACATTGTTTGTATTATTTTATAATTTTTTAATTTTTGCAAATTTCTATTTTTAAATTGAGCAAAATAAGGACTTTGGTTTGTCTATTATTGAAAAAAATAACGAATGATTCCTCTATGAGGAAGCAAATACATTTACTAACGGGAAGCAAAGTGCTCGTGAAATGAGCACGATATAATTATATATACAAACAAAGTGGAAACACTCGAAATCGAATTCACAGCTGGTTTATTTTTGTCAAAAGAATTTTTTTTTAATACATTAACTTGAGTATTGGACGTGAAACAGGATCTTGACTTTGATTCCAATCTAATTTAAATTCTTCAAATGATAAATTAGTTAAATATATTCATGCAGGTAATTTTGAATTGTTCCTTTTTTTTTAAATCCCTATAATCATCATCTGCTCCTGCTGTCAATTGTTTTTACAGTTTTGCGGCAAAAACAATAGACGGTATTTCCGTACCCGACGTCCAAACGATATAGTACCCCATCTTGA
This sequence comes from Andricus quercusramuli, assembly GCA_932178445.1. Lineage (NCBI taxonomy): Eukaryota > Metazoa > Arthropoda > Insecta > Hymenoptera > Cynipidae > Andricus > Andricus quercusramuli. The sequence goes on from CAKNXH010001092.1 coordinate 244,750, forward strand.
AATTAGCTTTCACAAAATGTATTCCATATTTTTCACTGTGAATTGTATTGTGTCCTACTGAAATATTTTTTTGAGAGATATGTATCACATAATTTACTTTCTCTTTTAACAGTTAAGGCTTTTGGTATTTGTCAATATTTTTAAGAAGATTTCACTGTAAACTTTCAGGGTGTCTAGTGTCCTGGAAATCATTGTAAACCTGGAAAAGTCCTTGAATTTTTTTCGTGGTTCTGGGATTTTTGTTCTTTTAAAGAAAAAATAGATTTTTAAACTTTTTCTCTGCCAAGCGAAAAAAGATTACCTTTTTAGGAGGGGACTGTTTATTTCATCACGGTGAAAATCACGAAACGAAAATTGAAATGGTATTTGAATATTAATGGTTAAAGCAAGTGAAAAATTGGTCGGGGCGAAGTAACAGATTTTTAAAAATTATGTTTGGGACTAGTAATTATTTTAGTTAGTAATTTATTTGCCTTGTATTTTTATTTCTTTTCTCACAGTTTCTTCATCCTGACGACTGTAATCGTAGTGAAAAATTTTATTATTTGGTTGCAAATTCAACCATTTTTATTAAAAAGTCATACTTTTTATTTGAAATATCTACTATTACATTATTCGTTGAGAATTCATATTTCTTGGTAGAAAATTAATCTTTTTGGTTGAAAATGCCGTTTTTTGTTTGCAAAATAACTTTCAAACTAGAAACGTAATTATTTTTGGCTGAAAATTGATTTTTTTTTAATTTGAAAATTCAATCACTTGGGTAAGACTTGAACCACTTTGTTAAAAATTTATTTGTTTGAGGGTTGATCTCTTTGATTGAAAATTTAAATATTTTGCTGAAAATTATTTTTTTTCTCATTAAAAATTAATTTGTTAACCTAGAAATGTAACTTTTTAATTTTTATGCTGAAATTTAATCTTTTTTTAAGTCAAAAATTGGTCTTTATTGGTAGAAAACTAATCATGTTGGTGGAAATTTTCTCTCTTCAAATTGAAAGGCTGAAAAATCTTTATTTGTTGAAAATTCGTCTTTTCGATTGGAAAATTCGTCTCTTTGATAGAAAATTAATTATTCCGGATTTAAAATTCAACTGTTTTGTAGAAAATTTGTTTTTTGTTAAAATTTAATTATTTTATTGAAAATTCTTTTTTTTTTATTTTATCTCTTTATCTCTTTTTTATTAGAAAATGTATTCTCTCTATTAAAAATTCAATCACTTGGTTGGAATCTAAAAACCATTAATAAAAAATTATCCTATTGGCTGAAAATTGAACTATTTTGTTGAAAAAACTTGATTTTTGTATGAAAATTAATTTTTTGAATTAAAAATGCAACTATTCCAATTTTGGTTGAAAATTGATCGTTTTAATTTAGCTATTTCAGTTTTGGTTGGAAACTCATATTTTTTCAGTAAATTTATCTTTTTTGGTAGAAATTAAAAATCTTCCTAATTGAAAATTTTACTAATTGATGGAAAATTAAACTACTTTTCTTCCAATTTATTATATTGGTTGAAGACTTACTATTTTGTTGAAAATCCTTTTTTTCTACGAAAATTAATTTCTTTTAACCGAAAATTTAATTATTCCATTCTTGGATGGAAATTCATTGTCTTTCATAGAAAGTTTAACTATTCGGTTGAAAACCTATGTTATTATATGTTTGCCAATTGGTTTATTTTGTTGAAAATTTGTCATCTTTGGGTAGAAAATTAATTTTCTTTGTTGAAAATTCGTCGTTTTGGTTGAAAATTAATCTTTGTAGGTTAAAAGTTAAACTATTTGGTTGATAATTGATCAATTCTGTTGATTTTTTAAAGTTCACGTCTCTGGTTAAAAATTCAACTATTTTATTGAAATTTCATTTTTTTTTATATTTGAAATACAAACTATTCAATTTTTCGTTGAGAATTCTTCTTTTTGTCGAACATTCCAGTTTTCGTGTTGAAAATTCAACTATTCTTGGTCAAAGTTTTGGTTGCAAATTCAACTGTTTTGTTGAACATTAGCCTATTCCGACAGAAAACTCTTCCTTTTGGATTTAAAGTCCACTTTTTTTATTAAGAATTCAACAGTCTTCCAAAAAATTCAATTATTTCGTTAGAAATTTAACTGTTTTTAGTTGAAGTTTAATCTTTTCTCTTTAAAATTCGATTATTTAGATGAAAATTCATCTTTATAGGTTGCAAACTCAACAATTTGGTTAGGAAATCATTCTATTTGTTGACAATTTCATTATTTCATTGCAAATAAACCTAAATTAGCTAAACTATAGGCAGCAACAAAATATGGAATTTAAAAAGTTTCATTACATTGTTTTTATCCCTGAAAAAAAGAGAAACTTTGAATATTTTCTATTGTAGCGTCGTGATGTTTTACCGTGATAAAATGAACGATGCCCGAAAAAAACTTTTTGTTCTAGAAAATCAGATTTTAGGGGCGTAAGAGAAATTTTGCATATGACACTTTTTCACTTCCACTAGACCTACAATTTCTACTATGTTTCGTGGAAAGTATCATTTTTTTACTGTAAAATAGTACCTGGGAAAATGTATATTTCTGTCCTGGAAAACCTGGAAAAGTCCCGGAATTTTTGTTTGAAGAAACGCTAGAAACCCTATGTCTACATACATATTGATTTAATCATTATTTTATTTTTATTTGCGGATAAATGAGAAATTACTGAATCCACATGAAAACAATTTATGTGGTACCTACCAATAAATTCGTATCACGGTACACTAAATTGCTAATTATTAGAAAAACAAATAAATTATTCCGCTGAATGTTTGTTTCCATGAAACTATACAACAACAATAGTTTAACCATACAAAATTAGGCTACTGTCCCAGGCGGAAATATTATATATAGTTTATATATAGTGTGAAGTATTATATATAATATTCATTTGTTTTATATAGAAAATGTATAAAACAAACGAATATTATATATAATACTTCAGACTATACATAAACTATATATAATATTTCCGCCTGGGGTTGCTCTAGATACTTTTTTTGTGAGAACGAAAGCAATAAAGCTATTTAGAATTTAACCATTGACCTCGATGACTGCACCCTCGCGTAAGTGTTTTAGACCGAAAACTAATCCGATGTAAATAATTTCGAAATAATTTGAAGTGAAACTGAAAATGTATGATTTGAAAAAACTAAGTTTATTCAGTAAACAACTAAACAATATGCTACAAAAATATAAACGTTTCCTCTTGAAAGTACACGTGCGCGTGTTCATAATGAGGAAGTTCAATATTTCATAGAACTGTTTTACATTTTTTAGGAATTTCCTTTTTCTTTAAAGGAACACTAATTTCCGAAAGCAAATCGCACTTTTGAAGTTTTTTTAATTTTTCAGACAACCCTAATCTTTATTTGTTAATAAAAAATCAATATTTTTCTTATTACAGAATCAACTCCATGGTTTGGATGCTTTAGAGGTCGAAAGTCAAGAACCACACCCGGTAATTTAACCACTAAAATACAATCTCAAACAGATATTAGAGAATTGAGCCTAGAGGTCGTTATCAATTATTTCAAAATTAATTTGTTGAGGTCTTTAATTTTAAAAAAAACCTCAAGAGGATTTGAATATTAACTTTCCTTGCAAAAAACTTCACACATAACAGAAAAGATAATTTTTTTTCTGAGTAGGAGAGAGAAAAAACGAAATGGGATTTGCCTAATACAAGTCTCACTCTCAGTAATCCAATTCTAATTAAGAAAAATTATATATGTTACAGGCAAAGTATATAATCCAGGCATTACATATAATCCCTAGGCATTATATATAATGCCTGACCACTTCAGGCAAAGTATGTAATCGAATACTTATTACATACTTTGCCTAGGCAATATATATAATCCCTAGGCAATATATATAATGCTCGGTCCGAGATAGGCAAAGTATATAATCTTGATTTTGCATATAATGATGTAGTGGAAGAAGGGCATGAGAAATTGAACTTGGAACTGGACTTTGTTTTTTACACATAAATACTTATTGGTTTGACACCTTTTTTTTGCAGGAACATTTTGAAAACATTTTAGAAACTGTCTTCGACAAACAATTTTACTCTTAACTATCATCATCTGCGACATTTATTTCAGAAGATGATAACTTTTCACGATTTATAGGATGAAAAAATTGTTTAGGTAAATTTTTTTGTTGAATTATTCAAATAATTGAGAAATATCCTAAAGAAAAAATATTACTCTTATCATTTGTTGATTGTGTCATTAACTGGAGAAATAAAAAGTTTAACAATTGACGGGGGAAAAATTGTTCAGAGAAAAAAAATTGTTCAAATAATTTACAAATATGTTAAGTTAGAAATATTATTATTGAAATTTATCAACTGTATGATTCATCCCGAAAAATCATAATGTTTTAGTTTTTTAATTGCTTGACGAAACAGCAATTGTTTCAAACAAAATAGTAAAAAAATAATTGGGAATTTATGAAACCAAAAGCAAATTAATTAATAAATATAATTGTTTGGGACGTTAAGCTTATTAGAATCTACAGGTTGGATATAAAATGTGACAAAAATTAATGTTGGAATAAGACTAATACAAAATCGATGCGATTTAACAATCTTTTAAACACTTCTCATAGACAAATGTACAGTAATGTTTTGCCAACGAATCTTCCCAATGATACTTTACAAATAACCAGCAATTGGTCATATAATTGAAACAATTTTCTCTCTTAAATGCAGTTTTATAAGTTTAACTATATATTTGCAAAAAAAAAAAAGACACAAAATTAACAAAACATTACATACTAATTTGAAACTAATTTAGAATAAATTAGAAATATCAATTTAACTAAATTGTCACTGGAATAGTATATATTCATTACCTATGAGTTAGGTCTGACTTTACTTACAATGCCTGGGTAATTTGTGAAATGTCAAATAATGAAGTTTAACACGTATTTATAAGAAAAAAGACATTTTTTTCAGAATCTTTAGTATTAGATGAATCAAGTTGAAACTTCAATTACTACCTCACACTAATTGAAGAGTGGACAAAATGTTGAATACTTAAGAAAATAACCGCAACTTTTCAGCATTATTCAGTGACAATACTACATGAAATGATACTTAATTGCTTAAACAATTATGTGTGTCAACTTGAATTAACTGTCACCTCATACTAATTGAAAAGTTGAAAATAAGTTCAAAAATTCGGAAAATCGCGACTTTCGAACTCTATTCTGAGTGAAAATTGCTAAAAACAATAATAAATTGTTTCAATGACTCATATAAACATCTCTCTATCAATAGAAAGTAGTATTTTATGTATAATATACTATTTGTATTTTTTTGACCACAAAAAATCATAATTAGCGCCAAAAGAAAACGCCGTAAGAACTAAGTTTTAAATGGCATTCAAACAAATCAAAATGTTAAGAAACTTCCCATGCATATTCAATTATTTCTCGAAAACTAAGGGAGATACTATTTTTATATTTGCAGGGCTTTTAAAGCTTATTGTACACTATATTTGAAAAAGAATTTGAAGAAAATCAAAGAGTGAATTTTTTTCAAAAATTGAGTTTAAACATTTGTTTTCGGAAAATACAAATTTAAAAAAAAATATTTGTTAGAAGAAATATATATTTCAAAACGAAGTTTTATTATGAATAATTAAGAAAAAAATACATTCCAATATCTTTGAAATCGCCAAAGTAATGGAAGTTTTAAAAAGTAGAAATTGCTCAAATAATGGAGAATATTTCTTATACACTTTGCCTGGTTTCTTCTAGGTATTACATATAATCCCTAGGCAATGTGTATAATAGAGAGTATTATATACTTTGCCTGTAACATATATATATATATATATATATATAT